>CM046354.1:5720057-6320057 GCA_025403435.1 Artocarpus heterophyllus | reverse complement strand
TTTTTCCATTAAAACAAACTTGAATATGTTGCAACAAGTTGCAACGTAAACTGAAATATAACTTAAAACTTAACTTTATAATTATTTAAAATATTTCATAAAATATATCTTTAAAATTTTTTTTGTAAAATATTTCTTAGAAAACATTTCCTCAAACATTTATTTTCTTAAAACTTTTAAAATACTATTTCAAATAGTGAAAAACTTTTTCTTTAAGCAGCGGAGACTTACTATAGTGGTATCCATAGCCTAACCATCGCATATGTCTCTCCACAACACAGCTCATCAACTACTCATACTAGTCTACTGTAGGACTAGCTACAGCATGAAGGAACTTATAATGAGCTTTCGTTCAATAAATTCAAACATAATCCTACAAAATATTAAAAACTCTCGCTAAGAAACATTGCGTTTAAATTTTTCTTATAAAACTTTATTCGTGAACCTTTCTTGTAAACATTTTTCATAAAATATTTTTCATGAACCTTTCTCATAAGACATTTCTCAAAATATTTTTTGTAAACATATCTCATATACATTTCATGGAAAGCAATGCAAGCAAGATTATAATGTATGATTTCATTTATGTTCATTCATGAACATCCATTTATGAACTTTTTTTTAACCATTCATAACTTTACTTAAACTTATTTATCATTATTCTCATCCTTTCTTTATCTTGTGAACTTAAGTATTCATACTAACATTATCAATTATGAGAGCACAATGCTTCCTTTATGGAAGACTTAAGACTATCGAGCAATGAGGTCATAACTTTAACATAACCTGTAAACCTCACATTAAGGAAGCTAGTACGACATTTACTTATCCTTAACATGTGGTTTAGATTACCAACCTTATAATCTTAATAGACATAAATGTATGACATAACCTCATGTCCATAACATTAAATATAACATTTGCATATACATTGCAAAGCATGACTTAAACTTTAAAACTTTATGTATAACAAATGTAAACATACTTTAAACATATTTGAACTTTAAAATAGTATGCGTAACAAATGCAAACATTTTCAAACATGTATTAAGCATTTGAAAATCATTTTCTTCATGTCATAGGTGAGGTTAGAGACTTACTTGCTTATAGCTCTAGCGTTCCCATTTCATTCCTTTATATTAGTTGGCTCTGTATCCTGTTCAAATGACACCCGACTAGTAACTAACTTTTTTTTATTACTAACCTACCCAATCGATAACGATACTTAAACATTTCTGCTCATTCCTTATACTTAACTTCGTAACTTATCGATTTACTTTTTTTTTACTTAACTTGAATGTCTCTTAGTAAAATTTTCAGACTTATGTCACGGTTTCGTTATATAATGTGTTTCGGAATATTTTCCATCTAAGGGTATCTCGTTGATTCAAAGTGCACAGGCTCTTTAAAAATGATGATTTTACCTTTAACAAGTTTTTCGCAAGCATTGTAATTTTACTAAACTTACTGTTTTACAATACCATCCCAATACTTAGGGGTTATGAAAAAATTCCTGCTAAGGGACGTTTTTCTAATCCGGGTGTTTCAGGTCCGTTTTGACCGTTTACTAAAACTGACCATTTTACCCTTAACGGGTCTTAGAAAACTTTCATACCCCATTTAAATCAAAACTTACATTTCTGTACTCCTCATAACATTATGAAAAATAAAACATAGGTTTCCTTTTCATAAAAATCCATTTTATCAAAACTTCAAAGTTTGGCCCGTAATACGAAAATCTCGTTCTTTACTTGGTAAAAACTCTTAATCCTTTTAAACTTAAATCTATAGTTACTTGGTGCCCATAGCAGTGTAGAAAATCAATATTTTTATTGAAAATTTAGTTTCATACAGTTTTGGTACAAAACATAAAAAAATCTTGACATTTTTGCCCCTATAACCAAAAATAACCATCTTGTACTAAAACATACAATTTTGCGCAAGGATTAAAACTTACAAAAGTTCCTTCATCCAATTTAAACCATTTCATAACATTTTTCTTTTTTACAAATTTTTATGATTAAAATCTCGTAAAATTCATATCTTAAAATCGGTATAGAATTTTCATGAGCCGTTTGTGATTCCTAATTGTTCTGATGAGATCTACAATTTTTGTTTTTAACTTTTATCACACTTATTCATCTTAATGGTATTTTTGAAAAAAAAAAAAAAAAGAACCAAAATCAACGCATTTCAGCTTGTTTTGATCATAATTCAAGCGGGATTTCTTCACGAAAATTGTCTGGATCGATATTTTCAATAAATGTTGTGTTGAACACAAAAATGATTCGACTTCTAAGAGCCTCAAACACTAAAATTTTTCAAAAACATCCTTTAGCACCCTTTTTGCATCTAACTTTCCTAAACTTATTTTTCTAGGGTTTAATCTCATTTTAATCCTTTTTGAACATATCATTAACTACTCAATACTAAATTAATCATGTCATAATGTTCATTTTATACGCCATGCTCAAAATCCTTTTATCAAACACTTAAAATGCTTAGTTTTGTGCTTATAACAAAATTTGTCATACTTTGTCGTTTTTGCCTAAAACCTTTAGTTTTTGAATCTTTCAATCTCATTATCATCAATGTAACACACAAGGTAAACATGCCATAATATTTTTCTTACCTACCATAGTCCATAATATACATCAAACACTTGGTATGCATAGTAAAAACATATGCTTTAACTTAATTTTAAGAGCTAGAATTTTACTTAATCTTTCCAAAGTGTTAGTCCTTCCTTTTTGGCTCTTGAAGACCTTTCAAAACACTTGGCATCAAATTCATAACATACCATAAATATCTAACTCAAAACTTGAATAGAAACCCTAAAGCATGGTAGGAAATTTTTGAGTTTTACCTTAAAACTCCTTAATCTTTCTTTACACTACTTGACTTAACTTTGAAACATGATTTGGAGGCTTGAAATCATTAAAACTTGGAGAAAGAAAATCATGGGGAGGGTCTGATTTCTTGAGTGAAAGTTGGAGGATTTTTTATGAATGAAACAAACTTTTTTTTACTTCATCCAAGTCATTGGCCTTATAAGGACTCATCATAGGGACTTATTTACAATTTAAAAAAAAAAAAAAAAAACCTTGCTCCTCTACACATATTATTATTGGTTTCACCTTATAATGACTCATGATAGGGACTTATTTACAATAAAAAAAAATGCTCCTCTACACATATTATTATTGGTTTCTAAGGGGGGACATGTGACCATCTTTTCCTCCTATAGAGTGTCAATTTTTTTTCCTTCGTGGCATATGCAAAAAATCATAACATTTAATCATCTTTTTCACTTAATTAAAACTTGGCTCCACCACAAATCCAAAACCCGTTATCTCATGGGTGAGGTGACCAATTCTCCTCCTTTGAGTGCCATTAAGTGGGACCCACCTCATTACTATAGTAGTCCAAATTTATACTGACAATATTTTTTCTACACTGCCTGTATACTTCTTATAGGTCAGAATTATACCCTACACTCTTTATATGATTCCACGTCATTCCATACTCCTCCACACCCTCCACACAATATAAATTCTATATTGTTTAACTTTATACAATCTAATTGCTATAATGATTAACTTTACGCAATATATTCCTTACATTGCATTGTTTTAATATTGCATAATTTATGTATTGCTTAGCTTTTATACTATATAATTTTTATATTTCTATATAGTATTTTCCTTATATAGCATTTCTGTTTCAAAATCTATTGCAATACATTCTGCAACAATTAAGCTTTCTAGCTTATTTTTCTTTAGCTAAACAATTAGCTCACATTTCATATAATTCATAACTTTTAAGACTATGGTATGATTTTTAATCTTAAAAATCTTATTTTCATTTTCTATGAAATTTATCATAAAAATCAGATTAAAACAATAATTCTCATAATGCTAAAATCGCCCTTTAAATTCTTAACAAATTTTTGAGCATAAAATTGAGCTTACAAAATTTGTACTTAAATTACTTAACATAAGCCTCAATTATTGCATATGTAATGCACTAAAAATTCTCATGTGTCATATTAGGGTCTCTCTTATTTTGCCACATGAGCTTTAAAAATCATCATTTTACCCCCAAACTTTCAAAACTCCTCATTTTACCTCATGAATTTTAAAAATCACCATTATGTCCCTAAACTTTCAAAGCTCTTCACTTGTCTCCTAAATTTTTAATTTTTTGTTCAAATGGACAAAATTAAACCCATGTGATTCGCACATAGGTCAGCTGTAAGGGTAAAAATGAGATTTTATCACTTTTAAGATTTATTTCATGTTTACACTCTCACTTGACGTCTTTTTTTTAATAATTTAAACTCTCATTTAAAAAGAATTTACCTACACATTGCTTCTCATTTTTAATAAGTAACTCATTTTTTAAGTCGATATTGTTCGTCGATATTTAAATTTAAATACTAAAAAAAATAAGTTAAGTATTAAAGATGAGCAGATATTGACAAACAATATTGAAAAAAAATATACACAAACCCTTTTTAAATGAAAGCAGATAAAAAAAAATTAAATAAGAGTGTAAACACAAAACAAAACTAGAAAGTGATATAATCTCATTTTTTTTCCCTTACTAGTGACCCATGTGCTAAGCGTTGCCTTAATTATGTCTATTTAAACAAAAAATTGAAAAATATAAGACAAAATGAAAAGTTTTAAAAGTTTAAAAGTAAAATGGTAATTTTTAAAATTCAAGAAGTAAAACAATAAGTTTTTAAAATTCAAGAGATAAAGAGGTGATTTTTAAAGATCAATGGGCAAAATAAGAGAGGCCTTAAAGTTTAAAGGTTACTAGTATTAATAACCCTAATTTAAAAGTGTGTTCAATAACCTCAGTTTCAACCAAACTATTTGTTGCTATATTATAAAACTCTTATATGCTACAATGACAAGAAAAAGTGAGTTATGGTGTAAAAGTCTCCTATGCTACAATGTTTTTAGCTAATATTGGTCCAAACCATCACTTCAAAGACAAATTCTCAACAATTTGTTCAAATTAAACATTTGATTTTGTTAAGGTTTTTCTGAGAAGTGCCAAGACCAAATAAACATCAAAGTCAGACACAAAATCATGGTTCTTGCTCCGCTCCCTCGATATTAGAAAGAGCAGAACAATACATTCCAACGTTCATGAACCATAAAGCTCCACCCTCAGAAATAAAAAAGAAAAATCTTCTTCTCCGTCCATTTTAGTGATCCATTGTATCCAAAACTGCGGCCGAGTAAACCATACCTAACCTAAGCAACAAGAGTGCTGGCAGTTGTTGATTCACTGCAAAACGAACGGCCACGTTGAAGTCAGCAGCAGATTTTATTAGAAGAATTTCAAGAAAAACTTAAATCACATAGAAACAGGTGATGAACAAACTTATGTTGAAGGAATAAACTGAAAGAAGAACTCAACCAAGACATAATCACTAGCATAGATGCTTAAGTCGCCAACTATGCAATGTTACACATTAAAATCAATAGCCACACATTCTTTTTCCTTGTCAATTCCTAATTCTGATTCTACAAAGGCCAACCATAGAAAAGTGTAGGTGGAGCAAACTTTCCCTACAATATCAAACTTTCAGCACGATAGAAAAATACTCAGAAACAAACTTTAACTAAAGCTGAAAACTTTCACTTGACTAGGACATTAACCAAAAACAAAGAAATTTTTCTTCCGAGGGTGAAACAATGCTATTATTTATACGGCTACACTTTGCAATAATTCAGTCTGCACTTATCAGCGAAAAAAGATTCCATGATGACGATACGCATTCCATAAAACATTTCGCATAGGAAGCAAGATTTAACCAAGTTTCAGAGAAAAAATACAACATGGAAATATAAGCATATTTGAATTGGGAACGGAATGAACAGCAACTTACTATTTCCACACTGGAGGTAGCTTCTTTGTCTTCTTGTAGTAACGTGCGAGCCTGTGTATCCTGCTTTCGACCAAAATCAAACGGAACTTGGAATCCTTATCCTTCCTGTTCCTCTCCAGATGCTTCCTAATTGACACTGCCTTCTTGATAAGATGGTACAGATCCTCAGGAATTTCAGGAGCAAGACCTAACAAGACCAATTGAACAAAACAAAGAACAGAAAATAAGCCAAAAACAAAAGATTCTGCTGATCAAAGGCTACAACAGCCAAATAAAAATAGACCAAAATATAGCATTTTCAAACAATTGGACAAAAATTACTAATTTTATGTTCTGTGCTAACGTATTGAAATTCCAAAGAGCACATAATCTAATTATACAAAATAAAATCAACAAGTTAAACAAAATATGTATAAAAATACCGTGAGCCTTGAGGATACGCAAGATCTGGCTTCCAGTGACGCTCTTGACCTGAGCAATACCGTGAGAATCACGAAGAATTACACCGATCTGCGACGGCGTAAGGCCCTTCTTTGCGAACTTGCAAATGTTGTCCTCAACCTTAAAAAAAACCCACGAAATGTTGCATCAAATTAATCCAAATTAATCAAGGCTAGACATAAATAAAACACGATTAATTACACGATAATTAGCTTACATCTTGAGAAGAGATCTTTAGCCAACTCGGTGGAGTTCTCTTGTACGGCAGGGCTGAGGCAGAGATACCCTTACTGGAAAGCAAACAGAAAATCACATACTAATTAAGCTATATATGCATATATATATATATTTGCATACATATATAGATATATGTATATAACTATATATATATAATTTGTTTACCCGCGACTGTGCATACGACCCATGGTGGCGGTGAAGGTGGTAGGGCTTCTTCTGCTTCAAAGTTGAAAGGTTTCCTCCGAGAGCAGAGCAGCCAGAACAAACCCTAAGCCAGAAAAGAGAAGAGTCTCAGCAGATTTTATAGGTGATGGTAAATCATGCTCTTTGTAATTTCCTTTTTAAAGAAAATGACGAAAGTATCATTTTTCCGAATATCTGGGCCCTTGGCTTACATAGACTCAAAGCCACTTTGTTTGTGTCAGGTGGAGTTGGATCAGGCCCAAAACTTCACGACAATTATGGTGTGGGTTAACGAGACATGTGATTTTTTTTTATTTATAAAATTAAAATATATTTATAGTTTATAAATATTATTTATATATCTTAATGTATATGTTTAAAGATATTGATGATATAATAAGGATATTGTTAGTTTTAATTTATTTTTTTGAATAACTATAGTATACGTATTTAAGATTTCAAACGGATTATGATATCATTATATTTAAAAAAATCTATAAAATTAGGGTGTTTGTTGCTTAAATTCAAATTGGTTTTTAAAATAACTATTTTAAAATTTCTTAAAAAGATGAATTTTTTTTATCAACAAGTTTGATTTATCGACAAATTGAAATTAAGATGTTGTGATTAAATTAATGATATAGTTTTACTAAGAAATTGAGATTATAGTATTATAATTAAATTAATAACATAGTATTATTAAGTCTTTTTATGTGTCTTACTGCTTATAAGTTAATGATATGTAATGATACTGATACGCAATGACATTCATTTCTTAAGACTTCAAGTGAATAATATTTTCTTTTTTTGTGATATGTAATTAAATTAATTATATAGTATTTATTGAGTCTTTTTGTGTATCTTATAGGTTATATAATTATTATATCATTAAGTTAATGATACACAATAATATTTATTTCATTTTTTTAAGACTTCAGGCGATAATGATAATGCATCAATGTAATATGTTAAAGTAAGAAATATACATATATATTTTTTTTCCTAATTTAACTATTCAAAAAATAAAGAAATTTGTTATAAAATTTTAAATACATGATGATATTTAGTTAGAGGGTATTTTAAGGTTCTAAATATATGAAATTTAAAAAAGGGACATATAAGTGATATTTGCATAACGAAGACCGATATTAATTCACTCCTTAAAAAATGGACAGATTATATAATTTTTACTTATGGTGAGGGTCAACTTTTTGTAAAAATTATACAATCTGATATTTTCTTAGGGAGTGAATTAATATTTATTTTTGTTATGCAAATATCATTTATACATCTCTTTTTTAAAATTACATATGTTGGGAATCCTAAAATACCCTCTAAATAAATACTATCATGTGTTTAGTTTTTGTAAAAATTTCTTTATTTTTCAAATAGTTTAATTGCTAAAGGAAAATATACGCGTAATCCCTTATTCTTCTTATTATATTACTGTCTTGTTTTACCACCCAATTTTAAAATTTTAAGTACTATTTTGTATCATTAAAAGATTATCATTAAGAAATAGAAACCTAATAAAGGAATACCATTAATTTAATGACATTGTGGATATCAATTTGTCAGTACAAAAATTCCATCATTTAGCTAAGAGAATTTTAAAATTGTTCTTTTGGATATCAATTTAAATTTAAGCAACAAATATCTTAATTGTAGGGATTTTTTTATATAATAATATTATAGTCCATTTGAGACCTTTAATACGCATATTATAATTATTCTAAAAAATAAATTATAACTAACAATATTATTATTAAGGTCATTAATGTCTTTATATATACACATTGGGATATATGAAAAATATTTATAAACTAGAGACATATCTTAAATTTATGAATTAAAAAAAAAGCCACATGTCTCACCCCAATTTTTTTCGATTTTAGTAATTTTATGAGAAAGTTTTACATATACCATTTTTAAGGAACACAAGACGTAATTGACTATAAGTATTTTAAGTTAAGATTAGACAAACACGTATCATCTAAGAGTATTTTATGTTTTGTTTGATGAGCAGATTCAGAATCGTGTGGTTTAAAACTTTATGGTTTGAACTGTGGGTTGTAAACTGTATAGTTTAAATGATGGATTTGAAATGATGTTTGGAATGTAAAGGTTTAAAATAGGAATAAAACATAACATCTAGTTTAAAATGAGAATTGGTGTTTAAAAAATTATGGTTTATGAAAGAAAATTGAAAATAATAATGGTTTTTACTGTAGAAAATGGTTCAAACTGTAAGAACATGAGGACGACAAAATTTAGATTTTTGGGGTTTTAACCATTTTAAAACGACTCTATAGTTTAGACTAATCTTAGTTATTACTCTACCAAATGTCAGTTTAAACCGTCTTAAACGTTTTTAAACCTACGTACTAAATGGCGTATTAGTCTTTTTGGTTAGGAAAAATGCTATGAATCAAAGAAAAAAAATAGTAGAATATAATAGTGATAGTAGAAAAAAATCTTAGGCCACCTCACCTACTCTTATGGTGAGTGGGAGGGGGTGAATTTGAGAAGTGCCATTGGTGTAATATTTTTTTTTTCCAATTTTATTGCTTTTCTTAAGTTTTTCAATTTTTTACTTTTATAAAAAGTTTGAAACATACCATTTTCAAAAAATAAAAAGACATAATTGATCAAATATTTTAGTTTAGGATCAAACAAACATATATTATTTAAGGAATTTTCATCTTTCTTTTGCTAAGATAATTTGTATGAATCAAATGAAAAAAGAAAGAAAGAAAAAAAGTTAAACATTATGGTGGTAAAAATGTGATGTACGCACTCTGAGATGGAGGACACATGATCAAACTTCATAAATTTCTTTCACCAGATGTCAAAGTAAGCTACCACATTACATCTTCCAACTTCCATTTCTGAAATCAACACTGACCACCAAATTATGTTATCCTTTTCAACAACGTCCGTTTCCCTATTAATTGGGATTGATTATTACCTGCACAAAAAAAAAAAAAAACCCCTTATAATTATGCTAAAGCAAAATATGATGTTCAATCACCTGTTCTCATGAATCACAATAGTTTAGTTTAAACTGTACATTCCCTTAAAATTTCAATCGTTGTGTCATATCAAATCAAAATTAGACGTAATTAAGTATCGTATTCAAATTTAATATTGTTAGTGGTAGTTATATGGAAACGGATTCACAAGAATAAATCTAAAATTATATATAATTTAATTTTATAACATAAACTCAACTAAAAGGTACTAAAGGATAGGAAATTAAAGAATACTTTCATAATTCTTTTACCAAACTGGTACAGGTATTTCCCAAGGGCTCCCCTCTGGGGGCCGATGTGAGCATAAATATTAAAATTGACTGTCGTTTAAAGATTTACTGTCGTTTTCTTTGTTAGTTAAGTATTATGTTATTGGTGCATGGAAAAGGTAACCAAGCAGATTACGACTTGTAGTCTGTGGTAACTGTTACTGTATAGGTTGTTATATAAGAATTAAGCTCATAGATTAGATGGTTTAAAATTTTTTAGCTTTTCTTCTTCATGAATTCTAGAGATAGAGCGTCATGGCTATCAAGAGAGAGAACTGAATCCTATGGAGAGAATCTTTCTCTCTGTGGAGTCCCGAGTGAATTGGTGAGAAAGGAGAGTGTATTCTTTCAAAGATTCAAGATTCAATACAAAGCTTCTGCTGAGGTTCTTTCACAATTGAATGGCGTTGACTCTTCTTTTATCACCAGTGATGTACAATTCGATCTTGCCTCAGAATTTTCTGTCTCTGAATTTCTCAAAGATCTCGTCCCGCACATTTGATTCCATCAACTGGGCATTATTGTTTTGGTGTATTGCTCTAACAATAAAATTATGGAGCAATGTTACTAACTCTAAACCCAATTTCTTATACCAATTTTTAAATACTTATCAATAAAAAAATGACAGCTAAAAATCAGTACAAAAGTTGAAATTAGAGTTACCGTATATGCCACAAATTACCGTATATGATAGCAGTATAAAGTCCAAGTGTTATGCTTCTTAATTCTTATATATAGTAATGCTCGGCTGAATAAAGTGGTGATTTGCCACACGTGTCGATTTTATTTTGGACCAGATATACTAGAAATTAATTGGCAGCAAATATATAAGGGTTAGAACTGGGTTGAACTCAACGGGGTTGGGTTCTTTCAATGTTGATTTGATAGGACCAGGCCAGCCGTGTTTTTATAAAATAATCTTATTTAATCCTACAATGTTATGACCTGTTACTAATAAATTAATAGGACTTAATTTAAAAAATCTACTCTAATTAAGCTACAGTTTTTTCAATGTTGATTTGACAGGACCAGGCCAGCCGTGTTTTTATAAAGCAATCCTATTTAATCTTATAATGTTATGACCCTGTTACTAACAAATTACTGAAACTTAGTTTAAAAAATATACTCTACTTAAGCCACAGTTTTATGTGTAACGGATTATGACCGCGGCTCCTATATGCCCACTCTGTGGCTGCATGATGCATGGCAGTACTGAAAATTGTGGTAGATTGAAAGCAGAGCACTCCATGTGGAGGGTAGTAAATAGACAAGTCAATTTCTCACAAAATACAATACCAAAAGGTCCCTCTTTAGTAAATACGATCAGAAAAATCCCCATAAATGGACAGAGAAAACGAACGCACATTATATTCTTCAACACCTTGATCCCAATTATTCCGTCCTGCAACAATCACCAATCATTTCACCATGTATACACATGGACATCTGGCTATACAGGAACCGATGAAAAAACAACTGTACGTAAATTCATTTTTGCAAACCGGAGGGACCATTGAAAAAGAAGGAAACAACGATCTTTGTTGAATGCTCTAACTTTGAGGCTGCATAATTAGTTCCTTTGGTTGGATTTTTCTTGGTAAAATGAAAGGGACTGTAATGAATATCTTTCTTTGGGAATTTTTGGTTTTGAGAATGTATTAAATTAGAGAATTAAAAGAGATTTGGCATAAATATTTTGAGACTCTTGGGTAATTAATTAGTTGATTCAGATCAGTACGTTTGTGTCAGAAACAAGATTCATATGTTGCAGGAGTTCATTGATTAAGCATCATTTTGGCTCAAGGTGTATATGAGTTGGATTCCTTTCCAATTCCCATAATTTCATATCCTTGCTTGTCTATAACAGCCCATTACGTGTTGTAGAAGAAAGAAAAAGCTTTGAGGCTACACAAGAGTTATAATGGACCCATAGGGTTGTATGATCGTTTCTCTTTTGTGGAGACAACTCCATGCAAAGTTGAATAAAATCGTTCCAAAAACAAGCGCAATACTCTTTAATTTTCGATTAGTTTTTTTCCTCTATTTTCATGATTTATCCTTATTTCTTTCTTTTTAAGAACTTAAACATAAAGATTTTAGTCAAAGCGATTATCGGTCCACCAAGTTAATCGACATAAGTGAAGGTTGACGCTGTGTATAAATGCAGCCTATAGGTTCTCTGTGATCTATAGAATGTTGCATTTTGGACACCAAACAAATTGGAGGACCTTGTAAAGTTTTTCCATGATTAAGATGTACCTTTGTGTTTCTTAACTGATGCTAAACAAAGCACTAAGCTTTGTTGTTTTCCAATTTAAGAGATGGCAAATGCAAGTTGGTGAACATTTTTCATGCTATCAAATATCAAGCACTATAATCAATTTTGTGATGTCATACATGATCAATGCCTTACTTACTTGAATGGGAAGGTCCAGCAAAAGAGATTTCAAAGAAATTTGTGTTAAAAAATCAAGTGATATGAGTATTTAGCCAAAAAAAAAAAAAAAAAGAGTGATATGAGTATTTCAATTCCCTAATTATGGTTGGGGCCTCAAGAAAAAAGAAAAAGGAAAAAAGTCCTTGATATGATGAAGCTTGTTTCCATGATTGTCTGAACAACATCTAAAGGGAACGCTGCTGATCATTTTTGTGCTTCTTTCCAGGAGGTAAATAATGAGTGTCACCATTTGATTAGTTTGAAACTCATTGACCTCCATGATAGCTTTACTAAAATCCAGTTGGAAAAAGGAGTTTTCTTTTATATCTTTTTTATGCAAAGGAAAAAAGTATTTTCTTTTCATATTTTAATTTTCTGAAAGTGTGGGCACAACCCTTATCCATCCTTGGGCCCACTTGGCATCATTCACAACTTTATACTCAAAGAACACTTTTTTTTCCTTTTCCTTTTTTTTTTTTTTGGGTGCAAACCCTTTTACATTGTTTGTATTTTATGCATGGTGCCTATCTGTCTTATAAAGCCTTTTATACCATCCGCTATCAAAAAGAGATGCTATTCATTTAGATGCTGACGACCTTTTAAGACAGCCTCTCCTCTTTAACTAACATCCACATAGACTCAAAATAATAATAATAATAATAATAAAAAGCTTAAAAGTTACAAAGAAGACGTCCAAGGAAAAGGCCAAAGTTAGGATTCTGTATGCATGCGTCTATAATGTCAAATATAATTTGCTCAATATAGGCCCTTTTTATTTTCTAAATTCCATAAGGTTTTCCACTAAAAGTCTTCAAGACAACAAGTAAGGTTGAACACAAGAGGATTTTAGTCTAATCACATATTTTAGCATATTTCTATGTTTCTAAATGTAATTAATTAAAACAACATCCTTGTACTAATACAACTATTACTCTAGCATATTGAAGGAAACATTATGAAACTCATAATTGTGTTTAGTTACTAATAAGCGCACTAAATAAGAGCCAAAAAGAAATGTTCTATTATGCAGCCTTTTCGCTTCTTTTGGTGGCCCATAAGCACCAAGTCTGCATGATAAAAAAGAATGCGTTGAAAAAGTGACTCATGGCATTGTGTAAGCAGAAGATGCCTTCTCTGTTAGCAAGTGTGACACTTGTTATTCTCTTAACTGGTATTAAGGTAATTAAATTGATTTTTAGTGTGCCAATCAAAAATTTGTTTCATTTAAAATCTATTTCACAATATTATTTTTATCTATTTTTAAATTTTCTAAAATTCTCCTATACTTATTTAGTATGTTTACTGAAAAGCCTTGAAACTTTAATAAATTTAGAAAATGTCATTTTGGCATTATGTAGGCTAAAGTCTCCAGAGGAGACATGAGGATATCTTTCCCAACTACTCTTGCCCCTCATTTTCTTTATTTCCTCCGCTACATGCTCCAACATGTCTCATCCATAATTACTTCTATCACTTCTCTTCAAAGACTTCATCTTTTCTTTCTTTTTCTTCCACGGTTCCCACACTCTTCTTCTCATTTCTTTGCTGAAGCAAAATACTTAGAGAACTTCTTCAAGGCAGCCATAAAAATCAGCCACCATCACCTCCATTTGAGCAATAATTTCAGCCATACCGAAGTCAAGGAACCTGTTTTGAAGCCATTTCAAGCTTCCAACTAGCCATAATCTGAGGTTATAATCTTATGAACAAATTTAGTCTTTCATTTATAATTTTTTTTATACTCAAGGATTATTCAAATTTGCGTTCTTAAATCGGAGTTGTAATTTTATTTTCTATGAATTTTTCAATTTTCAGATTAGAAACTACTAAACCTGCCAGTGGCAATATACCGCATGTTTACGTTAAGTAAACTACCTGTTAACTCATGTGATGATTGTAGATAGTGAACTTATCCTTTTTGCAAAAGTATACTGTCAGTTTGCTATGGTACACTGCTATTAACTTGAACCAATAACCCATCTTTGCTCACCACCTAATTCCTTAATGTCTTGCAATATTTCCAATATTATCCTAAGTGATTGACGAATCTTATTAGGAACTAAAACATATAGATTACTTGTATATATTTTATACCGTGTTAAGACAAAAATTGTTTATTGTGGTATTCAAAAGAGATTTGCATAAAAGCTTTAATGGCACACTACTAAGATGGATTTACACATGATTTATTTATGAATGTGGTTGTATGTTGTGCTTTAGTTTTAATTGTCCTTATGCATGCTTTAAGATCAATTGAGTGTGGAGCTAACGTTAATTGATTTCGGGATTAAAAGATTGTTGATAAGTTTGAATGGTAGGGATTCTATTACTCATCTTTTGTGAGGTTTTTATGGAATTAAAATTGATTATTTTACTATAAGATATATATATCTATGTTGAACTGCTATGATATGCGTATCACATATGAAACTATAACATGGACTCATATTATATTATACGGCGAGGAACATAATGAATTGACACATGTTATAAATGGAGAAGCATAGTTAGGAAAACTGACTCTATAAATAATGATTGAATATAAATAAATGGTGAGACATGAAGAGGGCGGCGGTTACGTCCTTAGTCACGAATACCCTAAAAGGTAAAATATGAGGAAGGTGATAATGCTTCTATGGGTCGAAAGTCCCAAAACACACTGTATAGGAATCGACTTGGTGAGGACTTTGGGCTTGATGTCCCCTCATCGAAACACCCTTTGAATGTTTACAGGGTGATCAAGCGCGCCCATTTGGGTTTTGATGAGTTAAGTGATACTCTATTGAACATAAATACTTAGGAATAATGATGAACTGTAATATTTGTATATATGTATGTGTATAAAACTCGGTAATGATTAACTATGATATCTACAGAATATGTTTATAATAAATCTCATAATCTGGATAATGGTGAGTATTAACTAACCATGTAGGTTTTAATGTGGTAATGATAAAAACTAAAAGTGAGTAATGGTTTTCTCTACTGAGCATATTGTTGCTCATTCTCTTATGTTTTCATCTTTTCAGGACTCACTAAGTGTGAGGTGGCTATGAGAAAAATAGTTGAGGAACCTATGTAGCTATATTACATTGGGATTGCTTCAATTGCTAAAAATGTTCTTCATGATAATGTAAGCATCAATTGTTACCTTCTGTGACTGTATTAAAATGCGTTCAGGGTTGAAATGATGATGACTACAATTTATATTATTAAATTTAAGGTGTTACATTAAACTATAGTTTAATAGTTGTTTATATTTTTATTTTTGATTTAAGAGTTTTCATTTAAGCCCCGGGTAACTTTATTTTTGAGGTTTTACTTTTATTTCTGATTTTAATTTTAATTTATTAAAAATTGTTAACCCCCATATAAGGGCGTTATAACAAAGGAGTTAGAAAAAGTCCCATAAAGGCTAATATGCCAGAGATTAAATCTTCCAAAGCATTAGAAGAATAGAATAAGGAGAATGGAGTTATAGAATAAGAAAGGCTGAAGCAATGGAAAAGAGCAGTGCTAAAATAATAATTGAATACTCTTCCAGCTGGGAAGAAGTCACTACATGCATGCTCCAAAAGATTAACCAAGGCGTTTGGTACGTACGTTCCAGGCAATTCAAAAACCACGTAGGTGGTTCAGACAGACGTTTGATTGAGTAATAAATAAGGCCGGTTCAAATCATGGAGGCAGTTCTTGAACGGCTTAAACCCCTAAAATCAGAATTTTGCCCCCTTAAGTTCTCATGATTTGAATCGTTTTTTATAGTAAAAACCATTCACATTCTCGTTTTATTTTCATAAGCCATATTTTTTATAATATCAGTTTTCATTTTAAACTTGATATTCTCGTTTTAAACTTTTACGTTCCAAATGTAAGTTCCAAATCATAGTTTAGACCACATAGTTTAGAATTTATAATTCAAACCATAAAGTTCTAAACCACATCATAAGGAAACCAACTCTTTCTGATGTTAAATTCACCAATTTAAACCAGAAGAATTCTAGTTTGATTGATTTTGTTATAATATTTTCTCTTATTAAATTTGAAGTTGTATTTTTTAGGATTCATTATAAAAGTTCCCACTGAACTATAACCTTTGCAGTATTTTGCTTTTCAAGCTTCAAAACATAACACTAGTTCTTCATAAAGTATGAACTGTTAATAATAATAGTCATTCTATTAGAATTTTAATAGCAAATTGACAAATAATTTTAAAATTAGAGGTATTTTTGTAATCCTAGTTATAAAAATAACAAAAATTAAAACTATAATAAAAATAATTTTTATTGATGATTAAAAACAAAAAAAATAAACTAAAGACATACTACTATCTATATCCCTCTTTTTTGATATATCAGAATTTTTTTAAAAAAAATTATTAACTTTTTTTTTATGTTCAAAAAGTATTTGAAGTTTTAAAAAGATATAAATAACTTCAAAAAGATGAAAGAAATTTTATTAATATTGTCAGAGTTTTTTTCTCTTTAAAAATTTGGCATTATATTTTTTGTTATATTAAATATATTTAAGTTATACTCTTTTTTATTTCACTAATATGTATAACTTTTAAAATTTTAAAATAGTTTTTAGGTGTGAAAAAAACAAAACTTTGAAGAAAATTTTGACATATCAAAAAAGAAGAATTGTAATGGTATAATGGTTTTAATTATTTTTTTATTTTTAATCATCAATAAAAACTATTTTTATTATAGTTTGAAGTTTCACGGTTATTTTTATAACCAAAATTACCAAAATACATTTAACTTTATAATCAATTGTCAATTTTCTGTTAAAATTCTAACAAAAATACTATTATGTTAATAATTCATACTTCAGGGGAATAGATGTTACGTTTTAAAGTTCGAGGATAAAATGTCATAAAGGCTATAATTCAAAGAAATTTTTTATAATTAATCATTTTTTTTCCAATTCAAAACCAACTGTTCAAATCAATGGCCCAAACGCCGCATTTATGTCTAATAAAGCTTAAAAAGTTAGAGGGTGTTTGACTAAATGTGGTGTGAACCACAAACTCAGTTGTAAACAGTATAAAGCTCTCACATGTTATAGTAAAAATGGTTCACACCAATGGTTCCAACCAATGGTTTCCACCATTAGCCAAACACCCTATAACTTTTAGTGTGTGAACCACAAACTCAGTTGTAAACAGTATAAAGCTCTCATATGTTATAATAAAAACGGTTCCCACCGTTAGGAAGAAATATACTTTTATTAGAGATAAAAATATATTTACTGTTGGGACACTATTATACTTTTATTAATCTACTATGATTCTGCAGTTAAAAATTATGTAACATTGGGAAGAAATATTCCCCAACCCCAACGCCATACCAATACTAATCCAAAAAGAAAAAGATTGGCCACCAAGATCTATTCGTGTTTAAAAAGTGACAAATCATATAAAATTTGCTGTCACAGAACAGCTTTTCAGCTAATCTTGGGAACATTGCTAGGGGCATTAAACACATTAAAAAGGTTAAATTATGGGCTTTCCCCAGCATAGGGTGGACTACATCTAGGTGCATTGTGCAACCCTAGATATTCTAATCTCATTGTTTTTCCCTCAATCTCAAAGGCATTGTCTCTGTGAAAGAATCTAGGCTTCTATAGTCTCTCTGTTTATTAGGTCCTAATGAAATTTTTTTTACATTCCTTGAAGACATAATCACCTGTATTTTTAAAACTGCTGACACTTCAGAATTCCATTATATTTGAAAATCATTCTAAAATTCTTTGATTATTAAAAGGGTGTTTGGCAAGTTATAGTCTAGACTACTTTCTCAGTTATAAACAGTGTAAATCTCTCATATGTTACAGTATCAATGAAAAAATCTTTAGTGTAAAGCTCTCATATGTTAAAATAAAAACAGTTCTAACCATCTTATCAAACACGCTATAAAAAAAAAACAAATAAAAAAACTCTACTTTAGCCATTGTGGTCCAACTTTTCCCATGGTCTATACTGTTGGGTTGCTTTCAACCAGTTCCTACTTACAACCAAAAAAACAAGTTATATTGCGATCATTCTCTTTACGTGTAAGATTATTCATATACCTTAATTTCAAAACAGGACAAATAATGAGACGTCCCTTTATAGAAGAAGGTAACAGGCAACCAAAATGCAAATTGATCTTTGTTCCGGTCCTTTTAGATTCTACTAAAAGGTCTCACTGATTTCGCAAACTTGCGGTCCGGATAAAGAACAGTTTTGACGAAGAACATAAATGGAAGAACAGCTTTGTAGAAGCAAATGTTTCACAAGTACAAGAAATTTGTAACTTTTGTAATAAGAGTATAATTCGTTGTCGTTACAAGCTCCAATCAGTCACAACGAAAGAACAAAATATATATATATATATATATATATATATATATGTACATATACACACACACACACAAATTTGACACTTTCTAAGTTACAATGAGACAACTATATGCTTAATCAGTCGAATTTTTTCTGAACAGTCTTTTGATCTCAAAATAATACGTCACCACTAAGCGAAGTTCTTCCTAAAAATTAACCTAGAGCCCGTTTGTTTTAAACATTAAGTCGATTTTTTAGACTCAAATCTTCATATTAGATTTGGATATGCGTTAGGTGGTATCAATATTTGAATCTCAAGTCAAATCTTAATAGAATATTGAGCGTAAAATTTGAGTTTTAGCCTCATTGAATTCAGAAGATTTGAATCCAAATGTTATAGGATAGTATTATCTTTTTTCAGACTCTTTCTTGTATTTGAGGAAAAAAATATCATAACTTTTTCGTTTGATATCCGATTGAGATAATTTTTTTTCATTGTGTTCATAATGAAAAGAGGAATAAATCAAGATCCATATTGCATATTTTTAATATCATGAATATTAAGACTTTGTTAGATTTATTAAAAAATTAAAACATTTTTTTCACTATCTATCCAAATACTAATTCTAATTTTATCCTTTATTTAGATTAACACTTTAACTGCACATCCAAATATTAATAGAATAATAATTTAAATCACACAGCTCAAATCAAAATATTCGAATCAACACAATTTGATTCCGTCTACTAAACAGACCCTATTGTATGGTTTTGTGAGTTCTAAGCGGGGTTTTCGTGTAAATTACAAACCCTGGATTATTATGCTAGAATCTAATGCCAACCCATCTGATAAGGTCTCGGTTACTACAAAAAGACTATTAATTCTTTAACTTATCCAGCTTTTGGGTGCAGCATTTCACGCCTCTCGGGGAGAAGAGGTTCCTCAAGAATAAATGTCAGATTAATACCGAATTGAGCCAAATCAAACACAGATTAAATTTATGCTTATACACCAGAAAACGAAAAATTCACTTGACGGGAAGAGATTGTTGATTAAAAAATTGGAGAATATTGAAATAATATTCCAAAAAAAACACTATTTTCATGTACAGTTGTGGGTTTTTAATTTTTTAACCATCATATCAAATTATACCAGACTAAACAAAAAGGATAAATTAATAGAAATGAATATGTGATGACCAAAACTTGCAATTGTACTGGCAAAATATATATTTTATTTGCTACAAAAGAATTCTTATAAAAAATGAGAGAATTCTTATAGTAAAGACTATTTTTTTCTTGGGGGAGCCGTTGAGTTGGCCAAGGTGGGGTCGTGGATGCTCTTCGGTGGGCAGTTGGCTGGAGTTGGGAGGTTGTGGTTTTAGGGTGGTTAATGTTGAAGGACTCCGGAAGCATGGATTGCGGTGGAGACTATGCTTTGACCTTTGTGTTGTGTTTTTTTATTCTCTGGTTTGTTGTAATAAGATCAATGGTTTCTCCACTGGCCTTCTAGATTGTGTTTGTTGTTTTTGTATCTATGTAGGTGGTGTCGGTTGTAGAGGATGGTTTCTCCACGTCTCTTGGTTTAGTGGGTGGTGTTCAAAGTCAATATTGAGTGAAGGTGTAGGCCTTGTTTGTGGTCGTTGGGATTATCGTTAGTAGGAGTTCAGCTCCATCTAGGGTTAGGGATTCGTTTAGCTCTGTCGATCAAGGCACATATTTCCAAGTAGGTTTTTTGAGCCTATTTGTATGCCTTGTTTTAGGTCTCTAGATCTTTGGCTTTATCTTAGCTAATTTCGAATATTTATAATAAAATTTTTCCTTTGTTTGGAGGCCTTAATTACAAAAAATTTCTTAATCAATTGGAACAGTTGTATTAGTCATTAGATTTTGTAATCATACGATTTCTGAGTAAACACAACTTTATGCATCATGCATTGTAAATTTTTAATGCTCATATCAAACTATTCAAAATTAATTTAATGGATAAAATAACCGTCCCTACTTTAGGGAAATAGTCAGTCCTACAGTATAGAAGTTCAGAAATTAATGTTGAAGCCCGTTACGTACCGCTAATTTTGGCCCTCTTTTTGAAAATAAAAAAGCAAAAAATTTATTTCTACAGTTTGGTGTTTTCGGAGTTTAGGAGCAGAGTACTGACCTTTGGTCCTGCCTTTTGTTCTCTTCCCTTTGTTTTCTTTTTTTGTTTCTTTGTGTCCTGTTGTTGTTTGTTTGTTCTAGATAAACGCCCTTCTTCTTCTCGTTTCAATGAAAAACATGGTCAAGACTAAGCAGAAAATTTAAAATAAAATAATAAAATAAAAAAGAAAACGAAATCCATAAAAGAAGTAGAAGCAAATCATGAGTACTCCTCGCTTGGCCCTGTCATTTTTCCTCTTTTCATAGTTGAGGCAAGTTTATATGATGAAGTAAATTATCAAAATATTGGTAAGAATCGTGAATAATATTTAAGAAAATTGGGTTGGATGACATTTTTATAACATTTTCAAAATAAATTATCATAATTTTTTAAAACTAAAAAAGCGACTGTTTATTAGTGAAAAACTAAGTTTAACTAATAAACTCAACAAACTCAAGAGTTTATCGGTGATAAACTGGACTTTAACAAACAGATTCTTTAAGTTTATCAGTCTTAAACTCAATAAATTTAAGTTTATTATCGATAAACAGTTGTTTATCTAATTTTAAAAAATTATTATCATTTATTTTAAAGTACCTTTAAATCGGACATTTGTTTTTATATCTCTAATATTTATATTTTGTTTTTGTTTTCTTTTTTGTTATTGAAATTATTCTTGATTTACCATTCTTGCTTTCACTATCGTACGTTTGGTAGCATTTAACAATGCAATAATGTACCAATTTGTTCAAAAAGAGGAGAGACAAAAAAGCTAGAGTGGCGTTATTGCTACGATAGCCGATGATCCAATGTTCAGGATCAAGTCACCAAGATAGAATAGAGGATTAAAAATAAAAATAATAAAAAATCTAATTAAAACGTTATGTTTGAGGTGCCAAACCAATACATTATACATGTGTGTGTCTATTTGCGAGGTCCAACGAGGCAAGGGCGAGTTGATCACCCCCTAAATTTATTTTTTATTTTTTCTATTTTTTGTCTTCCCTTCTTCAGGGAAAAAAATCGTGTGACGTGCCACAAAGCAATTTTTTTTATTTTTATACATGATGTATAATAAGAAGGAAAATAGTGTGCAACTCAAATAATTTGTTTAATTTTTTGTGTCTTAAATGATGTTTAATCAATCATATTATAACACATTGTTTAATAAAAAACATATAAAAGTAAATTAGATATTATTTTTAATTTTTTAAATGATATATCACATGCAGATTGTTAGAGACAATATGAGATATTAAAATTAAAATTGGACAAAATATTTAAATGAAAATACATTAAATATTCATATTTACAAGATAAAGTAATTTCTTCCTAAAATATGTTTTTATTATTAGATATTTTAAAATTAGTGTGAGATTATTTTTCAGAAAAAAAAAGAAAAACCAAAAAAAGTTATAATTTTAACATTTACTTTATTCTTTAAATTAAAAAAATATGCTTTAAAATATTTGAAATAAATGACATATATTAATAAATAAGTTTTTTTACATAGTAAATTTGTTTGAACTATAAGGTATTTGACATTGTGGTTAGAACCATTGATTAAAACTATAAACACTGTAGTATTGAGAGCTTTATACTGTAACAATTTTTTTCTTTTTATTGTCGTATTGGAGAGCTTTACATTGTTCTTAGTTGAAAAGTTGGTTAGAATTAACTTTACCAAACATGATAAACTAGTGTGAGTTTTCCAACTTCCCGGATGAAGTGAAAAACTGAAATTGTTTATCTATTTAGTGTGTTTGAAAGAGTGGTTTGAACATTAGCTCTTGTTTAGGAATCTGGAACCAAGTATTGGAATCAAATTGTTAAAATCAATATTGATTAGAACAAAGAAAAGAGTTAGAACTATAATGTATGGTTGGAACTTATATTTGGTAAGTTTGTTAAACTGTTAGTTTAAACTATAAGTAGTTTTAACTACTATTTTAGTTAAAATCAAAAGTAGTTTTAACTATTAAGACTCGGTTCTAATGGCTCTTGGGCCAAATGAGAGTCTTAGTTGGAACTAAAACCATGAGTTAAAATCGAGCTTCCAAATAGTCATTTAGAGTTTGAACCGTAAATATTATAAAATATCAACTAAAATAATGTATCGTATAAAATTTTTACATATATAGTTAAATTTAGTGTTGAAACTCATGTCTCAAGCACCCTAACTATAATGTATAAAATTTGAAAATGAAATTGTTTCTTCCGGCAAGAGCAAAAAAAACTAAAAAAAAAATAAAAACAATAAAAACCAAACTTAGAAAAGTAAATTCCTCCAAAAAACAGAAAAAAGATAAGGGGAAAAAAAAAAAAAACAAAAATGAGCCAAAGAAATGTAGACGACAAGCGGAAAGGGGACAATAGAGCGAAGTGAGTGGGGTGTCACAAGACTCTGACACATCGCCAACCAACGACAAGAAGACTCAAACAGACTGAAAAAGTAACGGACCAATAAACTGAACCAGTTCAATAAATATATCCATTTTTTAAAGTTTAAATTTAGGCCAATTATATTACGCTCTTTCTCCGACGTCACTCGGTTTGACCAATCTTCTTCGAACTTGGAAGGGTTACTGTGAGATTGCACGCATCTGATTGTA
Organism: Artocarpus heterophyllus; assembly: GCA_025403435.1. Classification (NCBI taxonomy): domain Eukaryota; kingdom Viridiplantae; phylum Streptophyta; class Magnoliopsida; order Rosales; family Moraceae; genus Artocarpus; species Artocarpus heterophyllus. Next base: position 6,296,473 of record CM046354.1, on the reverse strand, counting down.
CCAATTTGAATTCAAACTTTTTTCTCGTGTGCCTCTCTCGTACCAAAATTGACCAACTGTACTCAACCGCGTGGCAGACCTTTGGAGCCCACTTTGTTTATTTATTGAATTTGTTTGTTTGTTGTTTGAAATCATGGAGCCCACCTAGGACAACATAATTTTTTAACATTTCCACATTGAATTTTTATTTTTTTTATAGTTGGTAAGATATTAACACAATCGTTAAAATTATAAATATGATAATATATAAGAGTTTTATATGTAATAGTTTTTTTTATTTTTACTATAATATGAGAGGATTTTACATTATTTATAACTAAAAAATTGATTAAAACCAATTAATACTAAATACCTTGTGAATATTTCTTGAAAAAGAATCCTATTTAATTTTACTATTTTATGGCTTTGCTCTTAACAAAATAGTAAATATCAATTTAAAAAGTAAATCATAATCTTATGAGCAGAAGGTTATACCCTACGAGGTGGAAATTATTTTTCTTTCTCTAATGATTTTAGGCGTGGGATGCTCTTTCAAGTGAAAATATAATATTAATGTCCTTAAAAAAACAAAGGAAAAATATTTCTATGTCAACGTGGATGAGTTTATTAATAACATGCATTTGAATCTCTCTCTCTCTTTTTTTTTTTATTGAATCGATTAGTATTTTTATATTCAAAAATTTTTGTCGAGATAAAATTTTAAAATTTTGAATTTTAGTTATGATGTTTACGGGTCCGTTTGCTTCGATACTCGAATCACGGTTTGAATTATTTTGCTACAGTATTTTCTCTCACAAAATTTAAATATTCATTCAAATTCTCAAGATAAGTGTAGATGTTTCATAAATGTCATTTCTTTAAAAAAAATATAAAAATACCTTGAGATTGTTGTAATTTTAACGAAAAGACTTGGGTCAAATTTCAATTGACCATAGCAAAAACTCGGAGGAGCCTGTCTTTAAAATTATACACTAATACGTTTTATTAAACGTAGATAGATAATGCTTTCTTGAATCTAACTCTCATAATTAGCAGTTACAAGTTTTTTAGAAAAATAAAAAGGGCGAGGGATTTTATTATTGGTCAAAATAATTGTTTTATAATAAACAAAACAATTGTTTTATTATTGGCCAAAATCACCAAATTATTGGGTGCATCACAATTTTGTTTGTTTGTAAAATTGTTTGGATATAAGTTATTTTCAATAATTTCTTTTTTCTTTAGAATTTCAATAATTTATTTACAGGATATTTATCTTTTTATACTTTCTATTTTGAGTTAATTCAAAACCTATACCTTTAGTTTTTAATGTCATTGAAAGTATATATTTAGATTATATTTAATCCACAAACTGATAATTTAGTTCAATCAATAGTTGATTTTGACTTTTAAAATGATCAAATTATTCTTAAAGAAATAAAGAAAAATTAAAACTTTTAAAAATAAAAAAAATAAAAATAAAAAATTCAAAACACCTATTTTTGAGGGTATTTTATATATTTTTGAGATTGAAAACCTTAGTATAAACTTTTTTCAAATGTGTAAAGTTATCTTATTTTTAATTTGAGGGTATTTTAAGTAATTTTTTAGATCAATTTTAAATATTGATTAAAATATATATAAATTTATATATTAAATATTTTATAAATGTATAAAATTAATAATATCTAAAATCAAAGGTATTAAAAAAAGTAAATAAACCATTATTTATTCCTTAACAATTTTAATATTCATGGCAATCTCTCTTAGCTTCTTTTTGCATACATGGGATGTGGAGGAAATCGCTCCCCTTCTCTATTATTTGGGACCATTAAATAGAGTATTTAAATGAAGATATAAATTTTTATGAGAAAAAATATTATAATAAAATAATTTAAATTGTAATTTAAGTATCGAAACAAACGAGTCGTTTGTGTCTCTCAGTTTTTGTTTTTGTTTTTTTTATATTCTTTTTTCTTCGGTTTGCTCAAATAAATTATTGTTTTTTTGAGACAAATTATTATTATTTTTAACACCATCATAACTCATAAGTAATCTGGACTTGACCCACTGCTCATTCAATAAACAGTCCATAGATCAAACGGCCAAGATTCCATCTTTCTTCAACCATTTTTTTAATAAAAAATTTTATACCATTTTTACCCCCTTCATTTAATTATTTTCCATTCCACTTACTCCTGTCACAAACACAGGACTCAAGAGAGAAAGGTGAAAGAGAAAAATTCTCTGCAACTCCTTTGTCTCTTCCTTGCCATCTTCTTTTACAACCAAGGCAGAAAAGAAATAGTTTTCCTTTAAGCTCCTTTTCTCTCTAACAATCACAAACCAAAGAAACCAGAAAATAAAAAAAAGAGTGAAGGCAAATTAAAACACTTAACCAAGAGCCAAAGTTTCTACCATTTTGAGTCTAAACCAGAAATGGGTTTTTCTGTGTTCTTCACTTTCATCCTCATGTTCATGGCAAACCCAAAATGGGTTCGTGGAAACCCAGAGCTCGGAGCTCTAGTGGACATCAAATCAAGCTTGGACCCAGAAAGTCTGTACCTTTCTTCATGGACCGTTAATGGCGACCCATGTGACGGCTCTTTCGAAGGCGTGGCATGCAACGGGATGGGACACGTGGCGAACATATCTCTCCAAGGGAAAGGTCTCTCTGGAAAGCTCTCGCCGGCCATTGCTGGGCTCAAGCACTTGACGGGGCTTTACCTACACTATAACTCTTTGTATGGGGAGATTCCCAGAGAGATTTCCAACTTGACTGATCTCAGTGACTTGTACTTGAATGTCAATAATCTCACTGGGGAGATTCCCCCTGAGATTGGAAACATGCCCAACTTGCAAGGTTGGTTAGTTTGTACACACAATATTGTTCTTTGATGAAAAAGTTTTAGACTTTGTGTTGTACTTTCTCTTTTTTACCCTTTGCTTTTTGAGCATATTGGAAGTTCTTTAATGGTTTTATTCTTGTGTTCCATCCGAAGATTTGAACTTTTTTTTTTGTGGAAGCAAAAAATAGAACTATTTGATCCACGTGGAGTTTGGATCTTTATGTGAAAAATAGAATGCATGAAGTTCAGGCTTTTTTTTTTTTTTTTGCTATAAGCATTTTTGAACTTTTCTGGGCTTGCCTAAATGTGGTTATGGGTGTAGCTTCAAAAGTTAAATATGGAAACTGTACATAAATGGGAAAAGAGCTAATCTTTGTTTTTTTTTTAATTATTACTATTTTTTGGCTCAATAGTTTTGCAGCTTTGTTATAATCAGCTGATCGGAAGCATACCCACTCAGCTTGGATCTCTAAGGAAGCTCACTGTACTTGCTTTGCAATCTAATCAACTAACTGGGGCTATACCAGCTAGTTTAGGGGATTTGGAAATGCTGATGAGGGTAGATGTGAGTTTCAATCATCTTTTTGGTTCAATTCCAACCAAGCTAGCTGATGCCCCATTGCTAGAAATTCTAGACATCCGAAACAACACTCTCTCTGGCAGTGTTCCCCTTGGTAGTACTAGTTTCAAACTCTCCTATTTGGTCTTTTTGTGTTTATCTTAAAGATTTAGTGCTAATCTTTGCCTTTTTTCTGTGCTTGATGAAGCTTTGAAGAAACTTAATGAGGGATTTGCGTATCAGAACAACCTCGGATTGTGCGGTGTTGGGTTTGCGTCCTTGAACCCTTGCAATTCCTCGGTTCATGTCGATCCAAGCAGGCCTGAGCCCTATGCATCATCCGGTACGAACAGCGTGTCGACGAGGAACATCCCGGAGACTGCAAATGTTCAGTTGCCTTGTAGCCAAACCGGGTGTGCCAACGTGTCGAAATCCCATCAGGCTTCTGTTGTTGTCGGCACTGTTGCAGTGACTATCGCATTGTTGGCCATTGGAATCCTGTCTTTCACTCAGTACCGCCGTAGGAAGCAGAAGCTTGGGACGATGTTTGATGTCTCTGATGGTCGTCTTAGCACCGACCAGGCTAAGGGGGTCACCAGGAAAAATGGCTCTCCTCTTATTAGCCTTGAGTATTCGAATGGTTGGGACCCTTTGGCCGAGGGAAAGAACTTGAGCGCGTTTGTGCAAGAAGTCTTCCACAGTTTTCGGTTCAATTTGGAAGAGATCGAGACCGCCACCCACTACTTCTCGGAGGTGAATTTGTTGGGCAAGAGCAACTTCTCCGCAACTTACAAAGGAATACTCAGAGATGGATCAGTTGTTGCCATAAAGGGCATTGGGAAGACGTGCTGCAAGTCTGAGGAAGCTGAGTTCTTGAAGGGGTTGAACATCTTGACCTCGTTGAGGCATGAAAATCTGGTGAAGCTTAGAGGATTTTGTTGCTCAAGGGGCCGAGGAGAGTGCTATCTCGTATATGATTTCGTTCCGAACGGGAATTTGTTGCGATATCTTGATGTGAAGGATGGTGATGGCCAAGTCCTTGAATGGTCTACTAGAGTTTCAATTGTCAAGGGCATTGCTAAAGGTCAGTTCTTTTTCCATTTGACTTCTTTAAATTGGTTCGCATTTTTGAATTGGTTAACACATGATAGCTTTTAGAATCTTTAATTACTTACTATAGTGACCATTCTTCTTGTTTCCCTTGCAGGTGTGGCATATCTACATGCTTACAAGCCAAACAAGCCTGCTCTTGTGCACCAAAACATCTCAGCCGAGAAAATTCTCATCGACCAGCGGTTCAATCCACTGCTCTCAGATTCCGGCCTGCACAAGCTTCTCACCAATGATGTCGTCTTCTCAGCGCTCAAGTCCACTGCTGCCATGGGGTACTTGGCTCCAGAGTACACCACTACCGGCCGGTTCACTGACAAAAGCGACGTCTATGCATTTGGTGTGCTTGTTTTCCAGATCCTCTCTGGGAAACGGAGGGTCACAAGCCCAGCACGTCTTGGCTCCGAGTCTGGCAGATTCCACGACTACATTGATCCGAACCTCCACGGTCGGTTCTTCGAGTACGAAGCGGCAAAGCTTGCAAAGATTGCTTTGCTTTGCACTCATGAGTCTCCTACTGAAAGGCCATCCATGGAATTGGTAGTTCAGGAGTTGAGTAACTTCAGTAGCTGTCTCTGATTCAAAAATCGAAAAAAAGAAAAGAAAAGAAAAGAAAAGTAAAGAAATGCACTTTCTTATCTTATGGTCATTACCTGATAAATTCTCGCTTGGTAATGGTAAAAGATGAAAAGAGAATTATCTCTAACTTGCTCACTTGGTAATTCTAGGACCGATTTGCCTGTTTTTTTTTTTTTTGATCAAGTCCTGTTCCTTGGGACTTAATTAGCTTTGTTGGGAAAGTTCTAATTCTGGTTTTCCATTCCATTGTGGAAATGGATATATATATATATATATATATATTGTGGGGGGGTTTTCTCCTGTAAGCACCATGTATTTATTGTGAAATTTGGTTTGTAAAAAGGTGAAAATTTTTCCTCCATGAATGAAACTCGGAACATTTTTAAGTAATTTAAATGTAGTTTGCTTGATTAAACAACATATAAACATTGGTTTAGTGGTCTTATTACAAAAAAAAAAGGGGGGGTGTCTCTTATATTGTACGAATTTTGAATGGGTCTCAGAGTTGTTGAAATCATTGGGCTATGTCATTCATGACATATATCTGATATCATGATAAATGCTCAGAAAACTAGTACAGATTGTCGTCTCCTTTGGGGGCAAATGGCGATTCAAATTTTGTTCCGCTCGATTTCCAAAAACTCTTGACCTTTATGTTGGACCTAAAAAACCATTTATGGAAATTTTCAGTGAAAATTAAATGTGGAAGTTGTTCTTTTTCTGCACTAGTAAAATTGACGTTTGTTAATGACCTTCCAATGAAGGCAATTTTGTTTCACGTCTTCTAAATTTTTAATATAAACCTTTTTAAATCAAATTATTAAAAAATTAATGTAAAAATTAAAAAAACAATTTCTTTTATTAAAAAATTAATCTAATAATTAAAAAAAAACAATTTCTATTCATATTGAATAAAAGCTTCTAGTTCATACTATAAAATTTTTTTATATTTTTTACTCGCCTTTCACCCAAATTCATATGTATATATCTATATTTAAGAAACATGATTTTCCCCCTGTTTGGCATTGTGGTGGGAACCACGGTTCCCACCACAAACTCAGTTATAAACAGTGTAAAGCTCTCACATGTTACAGTAACAATTTAAAAAATTGCTACAGTGTAAAGCTTTCACATGCTACAGTAAAAGTGGTTCCCACCACCGGTTCCCACCACCTTTCAAACACCCCCTTTGTTCCATTAAACACTCAAACTCTTGTTTTTTATAATAAATTTAGTGTTAAAAATTATTTTGTATTAGAGAGTTCTTTAGTACATTCAAATGCTAAAAGTTGTTGCATATCAATTTAACATTGAATAAGTTTGACAACTCCTTGATATATTAAAAAGGTGATATAATAATAATTATTTATCTTTTAATTGTTAGATCTACATGAAAATTTAATTTTGATTAAATTTAACAGTTTAAAAATATATACGAGGAACGGAGGTCCTTCCCTTTATGCTATTTAGCCCAAAAAAACTTTTGTAGGATGACTCAGTGGTCAATTCGTTCACTATCTTCGTATAACAAATGATAATTCTTGTATCCTCAAAGCAACTGTCATGCATCAATACACAATACAACTCAACCACTGTCTTAATAAAAAATAAATTCAAGAAAAGATTGATCATTTGGAGTCATTATAAACGTAGAATAAAAGTTACAAGATATAACACTAAAATGAAAAGAAAAATAAAATGGTGCCGCCAGACAACTTCAAGAAAAGTTGAAAGAGACATTAAAAAAAATTATTCAAATCCCAGCTCTATCATGGCATGCCTTTGTACTGATAATCAGAACATTAATTAATTAATTGTTTGACAAAATGATTTTACAACCAATATACCTTCGACAAATATGATTTTTATCATTTTTTTAATTTTAAATAATATAAAATTTTTACATGTTACAGTAATAATAAAAGATCGCTACAATATAAAACTCTCATATGTTACAGTAGAAGTGACTCTAACCAACGGCTCCCACCATTTTCCAAACACCCTAGTAAAGCTTTTGTATGTTACAGTAACAATTTTAAAAATTGCTACAGTGTAAAGCTCTTATATGTTACAGTAAAACCAATTCTAACCAACAGTTCTAACCACTCTAGCAAACACCCTATAAACAAATGACTTAGGATAATGGTTAAAAACATGATAGTTTGAATTTTGCGTTTGAAACGTGTGGTTTGAAACTTTAATCCTAACAGATGTTTATATGTTAATTGATTTTATATTTGAAAAAAGAAAAAAATAAAAAACATCTCTTGTATATTGCCTAAATGTTAGTTTTTTCTCTCTTATTATTAAAATGCTCAAAATATCTTATATGTTTACAAAATCATACTTAAAATATATTAAAAGCAATTATTTTTTTTTGAAAAATTTAAGACTATCTTGACTTAAAAATGCTAAAAAATTTGAAAATATCTCTGAAGCAAATTTTCCCAAAAAATATTAAATATTTTAAATATAACTTGACTAAAAAATTTAAAAAAGTAATTTAAAATTTCAAATAAATATTTCAATTAAGCCAATACTTCAATTATTTTGAGAGTTTTTATCTTTTTAAGATTGATTCTATTTACCATTTTAGCTTAATAATGTTTTAAACTGTATTTAGTCTATAGTAGGAAGGGTAACTTTGGTTTTTTAAAACGTTTAATCTCGTTAAGGAGTATTTTGTATATGATTTAAAAAACACAGCAATGTTTTAGGTATTTTATAATAAAAATGGTAAAATGGTATATTGGCAAAACACAAGGGTGTTTTAGTTTTTTTTTTTTTTTTCTTGAAAAGGTAATCAAAATTAAAGTCTGTTTGGATATAAAGACTTTTGTGAGAAAAAAAAGGTTCAAAACTTGAGTTTAGATGTCTTACAATTAGGGGTATAAAATTCGAATCCACTCCAATTTTAAGTTCGATGTTTAAGATTGAGTTTAAGTTTTTACCTCTAAACACGTGCTCTGCTTAAAACTTGGGCTAAGCTCATTCAACCCCTAAAACAAACACACCCTTAGGCTTGTATTTAATATAAGCGAGGTTTTAAAAAAACAAAATTCATTAATACATATTATATTTTTCTAATTAAAAAAACAAAATTCATTAATACATATTATATTTTTCTAATGCACAAATTTATTGATGTTTCTATTGGTTATTATTTGAATTAAAATATATTCTTTCCTGGATAGTAATATTTATGGTGAAGTAAAAAAAAAGCACATAAAGTAAAAAAAAAAAAAAACTACGGCTCCATCTAACTACGACCATGTCGTTTTCCACTCCATTACAACGGCACGTCGCTTTGTTTTCAAACCAAAGTGATTGGATATCGTTTTCCACTTTTGAATAAAATGGCATCCGTCTTCGATTTACAAAAAACGGTATAATTATTCTGAAACGTCAAAAAGTCTTTTGTTAAACCGAAACGACATGTTGCTTCTGGCAGTTTGTGTGTCGCTTTCTTGAAAGAAGATGTCCTAATGCTTACAAGATAACTATAATTTGCAAAAGAAAATCGTAAAAAAGAAGATGTCCTAACGGTGACAAAAAAGATGTGCTAATGCTAAAAAAAATTAAGTTATAATTACTAAAAAAAATGAATCTGAAATAAATAGCGATGAATAATGATCCTCAATAAATTAGTAAAATAAACACTAATTAGTGTCATAGTAATTCGATAATAAAAGGAATAATTTCCTTCAAAGACAGAATAATATGGAACCATAATTAGCAAAGCTAATCCTTAAAAAAATAAAAAGACAAATAACATCATTGATTCTTAACCTTGAATCTATATAATCTGAATATAACTCAATAAAAAAGAACCCTATAAACAGTCTAGCTCCATAAGTTTATTTTCCCAACGTCCTTTATGCAATACAAAATCTATCTAAGATGTCTCAATACAAATACGATAAGTTTCCATACTGAAAATGAATGCAACTTTACAGATTTCAACCTCTAAAACATTGAAAATTTGGAATCATTACAAACGTGCAACCAAAGTTTGCAAAATAACAGGAAAAAAGAAGAAAACTGAAGCAAAAACAAAACAGGAAAATCATGCTGTCTGACAACTACAAATGAAGACAGTTGAAAGCTAAAAAGAAAACTCTAAATAGATGAAAATTTCAAAATCCCAGCATTATAATGGTTTTCATGTGTATTATATGTAATCCTGGTCAAAACGTAAAATCAAAGAAAAAAGATTTCTTAAGCTACTTAGTCTTGGAAGGTATTTAACATATAGTAATTTTTTTTTTTTTTGTTCATGTATATTATAGAAAGTCATCTTTTCCTATCATACTAATATTGTTTTAGGTTATCTTTAGACATTACAGCCTACCTATATCCCACCTAGAGGATGTATAATAATTCAGTTGGAACTTATAGTCTACTTGTAAATTACGTAAAGCTCTTACATACTAAAATATAAAGCTCTTCCAGACTAGTATACTCGTAGTTCTAACTCGCAATTCCAATGACATTCTTAAACGCCCACATAATTGATGTTTTTCTAAGTTATAAAAGAGAAAGCACCAAATACCGATGGAATATGATAAGATTGTTGAATATGAACACAAGTCAATAAAGAGACAAAATAATGTCAATTAATTTTACAAAGTCTGGCTGTTATGGCATGTTATCCTACAATGCCATGATTATAGGCTTCTAATTAATTATCATGTCGATACATGCTTGTTTGTTGCTATGGATTCTGTCCCTACTTACCCATTCCCATATTTGGCAGTAATTAATACACCAAAAGCGCCTGTATTTGTAGTGCTACATGCCTCCCACATGCCAAGTTATAAGATTTATTTTTTTGTTTTTTGTTTTATATATATGTTTTTAAAAGTAGTTAGATCATTGAGTAATATACTTCTCCAAAATCTATTTCCTAATCTAGTGTTTTCTCTATAGCGGATAAAAAAAAAAGGAGTTTCTTTACCTAAAGGTAATCTCTAGTCTTCTATTTTTTGGGTTATTAACTCTTATTGCTCCTAAATTTTGGGATCTCTTCTATTCTAACTACTAAATTTTCAAAACTTTTCATTTTATTGGTTGAACTTTAAAAATCACCACTTTTTCTCTTAAATTTTCAAAGCTTCTTACGTGCCTCCTGAACCTCCAATTTTCTATTAAAATAGATAGCATTAAGCCAATATGATTCGTATATAGATCACCTGTAAGGATAAAAATGAGAATTTATTGCTCTCGTTTTATTTCATGTTTACACTCTGTCTTAGGGCTTTTTTTTTTTTGCCTTTATACAAACTCTCATTTTAGAAGAGTTTGTATGCATAATTCTTTTCATCTTTAATGTGTAACTCTCATTTAATAAGTCGATATTCTTTGTCGATATCTCTTCATCTTTAATACGTAACTCATTTGCTTTATTATTTAAATTCAAATATCGGCAAACAATGTTATCCTATTAAATGTTACGCATTAAATATGAAAAGAAATGTGTCGACAAACCTTTCCTAAATGAGAGTTTGGATTAAAAAAAGCTTTAAGTGAAAGTTTAGACATTAAACAAAACTTGAGAGTGATAAAACCTTATTTTTTCCTTTATAAGGGGACCCATATGCGAATCATATGGGCTTAATTCTGTCTATTTGAATGAAAAATCGAAAGTTCAAGGAAACAAAATGAGCTTTGAAAGTTTAGGAGACAAAATAATGATCTTCAAAGTTTAAGTTGGAAAAGCGAGGAGTTTTAAAAATTTAAAAGATAAAGTGATAATTTTTAAAGTTCAAAAGCAAAATAGGGGAAACCTTAAAGTTATTGGTGTTAATAACTCTTTAGAAAGGAAATGTTTTTGTACATTTTTCGAGGCAAAAATTTTAAAAACACTCTCAATATGATTCCTAAAAAGTTCTCATTTTTCAAAATAAAAATATTTTTACCTATTTTGAAAACAATACTAAACAGCCTTATAAGTTTCTTGCTACTAAATTAAATTCAAATGTGTCTCATTTTTACATCATAAAAATCACTTGTAATTTTTAGAGTAAGAGTTCTGCAGTAAAACCTATTCGTCACCGTTAAAATGGAACAATCTCATCCGTTAAAAATTTTGCATTTTTTATCAGAAAGTAGGATGCACGCAATTCCTAAAGATACTATCATGACTATAGTTGAACCCTAATTTTGGTGATTTTTCTTTGAAATCCTGCCTATGATGACTTCCCATGACCAATTTGAGATGGAATATATATTTGTTCGGGCCTAGATCTGCTCTATATCTAAACATCCCTACCCTCGGTGAAGCCCAATAAAAATGGCAATACCTGCTACGTATCAACAAAATTAAAATAAAGTAATTTTTTGGATTAATTTACAAATCAAAAAAATACTTAACAATTATTATAATGAATTTTTACATTTTATGTTACAAAATTATTTAATTAACTATTATAATTATCTTAATTTTTGTTATTTGTAAAATATTTAATTTTTCTTTACTATATTTCAACATGATTAGTGACAAGTGGGATTATGCCTAATTCACATCTACAAAGATGTTAATTAATAATATCATCAACTTAAGAATGTATTCGTAGAACCGCTAGGTCCTGGCTTTCTTTTTCTTTCTTTTTTTTCCCCAATAGCATATTGGCATTCTAAGTTGAAAATGAACTTATGACTTGTTTTAGTGAGTTTTACCCTTTGTACCTTTTTTTTCTAAGAATTCTGGAGGGGAGGAATTTCAACTATAACTTTGTGGCATAGCTCTAGGGCCAGATATGAGATTATCATTAGTCTATGTCTACAAAAACTTTTATAACTTAAAAGAGAACTTCGGCACAAACACAAATTAGAAAAAATACACATTAATCTTGTGTTTGATAAAAATGTTTTACACCACTTTTTCAGTTATAAATAGTGTAAAGCTCACACATGTTATAGTTACAATAAAAAAATCACTACAGTGTAAATCTCTCATGTGCTACAATAACAATAAAAACAGTTTTAACTAATGGTTTTTATCATCTTTTCAAACACCTTATAAAATTATATAATGAATCTCTACAGTGTTATAGTTACAATAAAAAAATCGCTACAGTGTAAATCTCTCATGTGCTACAATAACAATAAAAACAGTTTTAACCAATGGTTTTTATCATCTTTACAAACACCTTATAAAATTATATAGTGAAAGCTGTCCTGTTTAATAGTGCCCCTAAATAGCAAAACATAGACCCTTTGCCGTTATTGACGAAGTTATGACCTTATAGCCAGGCATATATATATATATATGCATAAAAAAATTCTTGAGTGTTGAAAAATAAAGGTTTTCCTTGTCTTTAGGACGATTCAGCTTGAAATAAAATGATTGAATTCCATTAATGACAAAAGCTAGACAACTTGACTTTTTAATCTTTAATTTGTTGTCTATTTATTTATTTTTTTAAAAAGCCGTTCAGATTCAGTGGGTCATATTTATTATTTATATAACTTGTGGTATTAATTAGCATTGTTGGATACGTCAGAAAATTATTATTTTTTTAATAAATGGTTTCTGGATTGCAAGAGCCTGCGAGAAAAATTTTGAAAAAGTAGGAACCTGCGAGAGAGAAGGTGTTGAGAAACCGATGGAAGTGTAATATCAGCATATAATATTACATATATAAACACACACACATATATATATATGTATGTATGTATGTGTATATATATAGGCAAGTTGTGTGCGTAGAGATTCTGTTCCAATGGTTTTGTATCGGCGGGGACATGACAACATGTCTATGGGACAATACTCTACCTTAATTTTGAATCATATATATAGTACAAAATATATTTATACACAGTTATATACCCTACACGTATTTATGTATGTATGTATGTATGTAATATGGATCTTCTCTATCCACAGTATGTGTACGTGTGACTGTGTATGTATGCGCTGGCTAATTAAAGCTGAATATCTGGACATGTTTACGTGCTTCAGTAACCAGTAGTGAGCTCGGCTGTCTGAGTTTCCTTTGTCACAAGGTAAAAACACCCTTTGGGCTTTATGAAGCCCAAGAGCCCAAATTTATTGTGCTTGTTGTTTTGTTTGATAACAAAGGCGCGTTTGGTTTCATTCTTCAAAAGAGTTTTGGTGTTTTTGGGAATTTGAAAAATGAAAATGGGTTTGGACACATGTTTGGTTACCAAAGAGAACCACAATATTTTAAAAACAATTCTAGAAACAGAGAACAAAAGGAGGAAAAAATGAAAACAAAAAAAAAAAAGTTTTCATTTTCCATTCTCTCTCTTTCCCTCTCCTTCCCTCAACCCAGAACACCCCCTTCCTCCTCCGCCCACCCGTTGGTGACCCTAGTGACCCACCCAGCCCCTCTGCCTACTTTCTCTGCCCACCCTGTTGGCGACCAACGACCCACCTAACCCATCGGCCCCAACGCGGCGACTACAACACGGCCTGTTCATGACGAGAAGCTCGCGATGGGAGGGAGCTTGCAACGGGAGAGAGCTCACGACGGCGACCTGGCCTCGTGGCTCTTGACAAGACAGGCTGGTTGGTCGGGGTGGGGCTGGGCCACCGGGGTGAGCAGGGTTGACTGGTCAGGGCGGGACAGGGCTCGTCGGCATGGGGCTGGGTTGGTTGGGGTGGGGCTAGGGAGTCAGGGGGCCATCGGGGGGGGGTGAGGGGTGGGGCGAGGGAACCGTCGCTGGTTACCTGGGCTCGCTGGAGCAAAAGAAGAGGAAGAGGATTTCTCCTCTTTGTTTGATTGGATATATTAAAAAATATTAATATATTAATAATTAGTTTTTAAAAAATTAAATTTAGGTTTGTTTATATTAATAATTTTTTATTAGAAATATTTGTGTTTAAAAACACGCCACCACATATGCAACGAAACACAATTTCAAAAACAGTCTTAGCATATTTCTCAAAATATTTTCATTTTTAAATTTTTTGAAAAACAAAAACCAAAATAAAAACACTACCAAATGGGCTCAAAATTACTGTGCTTGTTTTTACCTGAGTTATAAATTAACTTATGTTTAATTTGATGTTCTATCAGCCATCAGTGTTATTACCTGAATTATAAAATTATGTTCAATTTAGATGCTTTTTTTTAATTATTGTACTAATTGATTTTTGAATGATATTTGTTAAAAACTTAACATTATGTCAAGTATTTTCTACCATAACAACTCATGGTGAAGTACCGATTGATCATTTAGCAGTGATTGCATTATTCCCAAAACTTGAAAATAATAAACTTAGTTTCCCTCTGTTAAACCGGATTTTATTGTGTGGTAATTTGATCAAATTGGGGCCAGTTTCTCTAATTATTACACACACAAAAGTACAAATATATATATGTATATGATTTCATTAATTCAATTAATAGAATGTTTAGCAAACATGGTTAAAACCAACATTTTGGTTATCAAATAGTGTAAAGTTCTTATATACTATAGTAAAAGTAAAAAGCTACAGTATAAATCTCTCATATGTTACAGTGATAAAAAAATTTAATTTTAACCATAATTGCCAAGCACCCTATAAGCAGATCTAAAAGTTTTCTAATGTCATTGATTCCTTGTAAATCAAGACAAATCAATCAGCTATGTATACATAGCTTCCATTTAAAATTTCAGTTGTAATTGATATTTTAAATTTAAGAACTGTAGTATGTGAAAACTTTACACTATAGTAACTTTTTATTTTTCATTGTAGCTGTTGAGAACTTTATAATATTCACAGTTAATGCGTTAGAACTAAGTTCCAAACACCTCTATATTTTGTTCTTCAAGATTTGTACATTATCGAATATAGACAACAATGATCAAGGCTGTTCATCAATTTAGAACTCCATCCATTAATGATTAATGTATCAAATCAACACATGCATCATTTACATTTCACTTGCTATATATGCATATGATGACATAATTGCTTTATACTAATTGCGGTCAAAATATTATCGTATTACATCAAAACTGGCTGATGAGTCGTACTGATTTAACCCGTACTTCTAATTCCACGCCAACCAAATTCTGATCGGCAAGAATAACAATAATATAGATATTGTAACTAGTTCTAAGCTTCAATCTCTGTGCCTCGTGGAAATGATGATCTGACCCTAAAAACATGCTCTTCGCCTGTGCATTTATCCACTTTCACAACCCAACTATATGATCTTCTCTTCCCATTAATTACTGATTTTCCATTAGTACTATTACTATTATTGGAAGAAATTCTAGTCACCAACAATCCTTCTCCAATGGGCAACAACTGAGTTCTCGATCCAACAACATTGGACTGCCACGACGCTCTGCGAAAAGCGTTGTAGCCGACGAACACAGCGCCGTTATTGCGCTTCTTCCCGGCGGCGGACACTTGGACCGCCCTGAGAATTCCCTCGTGGTTCTCGAGATTGCAGTCGAAGAGCACGAAATCTGCTTCCCGGTAATGTGTCAGAAGCAGGCTTTGCGCGTCGCCGATGACGAACTCCACGTGGCATAGGCCGAGGCCTAGGATCAGCTCTTCTGACAGGTCTAGCTCCTCGTTCCCGCGGAGGATGCAGACCACTCGGCCTCCGGTTTGGTGAGCTGCCGCCACTAGGGTTAGCGCAGTGGCGTCGGCCGCTCCCGCGCATGCCACCACCATTAGCTGCGCGTTGCTCCCGGCTGCTAGCGCCGATATGAACTCCGCTTCATCTGGCTCATTTGGTTTGTGGCCCTGAATCAATAACATCATAGAGAGAATAATGTCAGAAAAATGCGCAGTTTGAACTGTCAGATTATTTTACCAAATATTACTAAAATGAACTAAAAATTAGGTTAATTAGAAAAAGAATGCTTAGAACTCACCATTTTCAAGGTTTTGAGGTAGGCGTTTGTGGCATTCTCAGCAGACCAAAAACCGGCCATGTTTTCTTGATCTTTTCAAATAGCCAAATATGGATGTCTTTTTGTAAATCTATTCTCACTTCTTCTTCTTGGTGTTATTTGTTTTTCCTTTTCCTGTTTTTGTTTGTTGGTTTTGATGAGTTTTAGGCCACAGAAAAGCCGTTTTATAGCTATAGGAGGATTTGAGCAATGGATGGAGCTTGGTTATGTACTAGGCCAAGCTGTCACAATCCAACTTGACCACGTTAACCATAATTTAAAAGAAAAAATATCAACTAGGATATGATCACAAGTTATTTTTTTTTTCAAAGATTAATTATGTATTAATGAATGAATCTCTAATCTTATATTTATACAAAGAAAATCTGACGTGAGCTTCCAGGAGCCTAGCTTTACTATTATGTCATATGCTAATACTGTGATTAATTCGTGATATTATGCAGGCTCCACAAGATTATCTGTAGATTAACAATTCACAAATTAACTTTGCTTGTCCAATTTGTCAAAGACAACATCGTTGTGCTAAGTCATTTTTTGTTTTATTGTATTTTCAAAGGACAAACTAAACAGTGCCGCATGTTAGTTGAGAAGCACACCAACAAACCTATATCATTAATTAATAATTAAATAAAAAATTATGAGCTTAAACGTTAAGAAATATATATAATATATGTCAAATTAGGGGGATATTCAAGCGAAAAAAAGAGGTTGAGATCCTAAAAATAATAATAAAAAAAACCAAAACATTTTTAACCAATATGTAATATCACAATTAATAATTTTGATAGAAAAAGCAAAAATATCACATTGAATTGTATGAAGGATAGCGAGTGCACAATCTTTTTGTAACGTCCAAAAAGAAAACTTCCGTAAGTTCTTAGCGCAAAGTGAGAATTAACATAAGAAAATCAGCATAATCAAATCTTGTAACAACTTAAATATTAAGTCGCATCATGTTTCTTTATGTTTAGTTATTGTTGGCTTTCTACATTTTTGTTAGCAACATGTTGGATTAAAATGTTTTTGAAATCAAGTACAACGAAAATAGCTGGCTACATTGTGCTTATAAGAACTCTAATCTTTGCCCCCTAAAAGATTATCAGAGATCTAGATCCGATCAAGCTGCTTCCCAGCAAAGTAAACACATAAAATACAAAACGACATGTTTTATTAAATTTTGTGTCTCGTTGTCTCTCTCTCACTTGCATTATAAGGTGCCCCATTTGTCAACAATTTCTTGGATCAAATGAAGCAACTTGGTCCAACCCACTAATTGTACCAATTATTGCCCGCGTGTCTTTCTATATATATATTTTTTTATTTCTTATTTCTAATTTCATTGGTTGAATTTCACCAATTCCACGAAACACACACGAAATTTCAAAGAAAGAGTGAATGAAGATAGAGAAGTATATAGTTAGGAGAAATGGGGAACGTAAAACATATAATTATTATAAAACAAGTTGTGGTCCAAATATTTTGTTGGTCGGATGGGTTTTATGCATGCATTAAAATTTATGGATTGGGACAAGATATATATATATATATATATATATATATATATATATATATATATAGCCTGGTTCAAACTTATCCTTTTGTGCTCAACACAGTACATTTCTGTTGTACCATACCTGGCCATATTTTATTTATGGTGCTAAGCTCCAAAATAGAGAATTTCCCAATCCATGATATACATGCACGGACTATATCTATAATGATAAGAGGATATCGGTGCACGGAAGAATATAATTAGCTTTTATGTATTCGATCGAGTACATGTGTAACGGTTAATTATAAGTTTAGAACTATAAGCCACAACACAGAGAGAGAGAGAGAGAGAGAGAGAGAGAGAGAGAGAGAATACATGCAAGGGTTATATTATATATGACAGAGTATAGTAAAAGTACAAGAATATGTGTATTTATATGTGTGTATCATATATGTTATATTTTATTAAAAGTCTAATTGGGTTACCCGTGTAAATGGATATGAATTAAGAGTGCCCATTATTTTTCATGAGACCATGTGGCCTTGCATATATTTCCAAATATATGGCCTTATTTCGAAGTTCCTTCTTGTTAAAATAATTTTTCCCCCTTTTTTGGAAGAGGTGACCGACGTTAGCATATTCTTTTTGAGTGTTATCAAAAAAGCTCTTCACATACTAATAGGAACATTGTGAAAGATCCGGTTTTCAATATTTGCCGAATTTAATTAAATTCAAGTTAATTCAGTTTAATTACCAAAGACATAAATTAAATAAAGAACACAGACAAATGTTGTCGAGGTTTGGTGGTTAGACCTATGTCCTTGAAGCCACAATCACCTTCAATGCACGGAGTGTTTTCTCCTAAAGATTTTACCTTCTTCTCTTGAGGAATGCTTGAATGACTTGCTCATAAAACCTCTTTGAAAACCAATCTCTTTGGATGTGCTAAACACTTTGGAAAGTGAGGTTAATATAGAGCTTCTTTCATAATCTCAATTTGATCTTGAATTGACAATTTGAAATTCGAAGTCATAATTTAGGTCATACTAAGTGTTGCGAATTGGCTATAACCTTATCTGATAAGATCTTAATCCGATTTTTTTGAAGTGAATCTAGACTTTTCTGCTGCAATTTTCTGCATTTATACTTCAAAGATATCTCCAATAAATCTCTTTTAAAGCAAATCGTGTACATATATGTTGAATATGTATTAAAAGTCTAATCGGGTTACCTGTTTAAATGGATATGCATTAAGAGTGTCCATTATTTTTCTTGAGATCATGTGGCCTTGCATATATTTCCAAATATATGGCCTTATTTCAAAGTTCGTCCTTGTTAAAATACTTTTTTTTAACGTTAGCATATTCACTTTAGTGTTACCGAAAAAGCTCTCTAAATACTAATAAGAATATTTGTGAAAAGTCCGATTGTCAAGATTTACCAAATTTAATTAAATTCAAGTTAATTAAATTTAGCAAAGACAGAAAATAAATAAAGAACATAGGCAAATGTTGTGGAGGTTCGGTCGTTAAACCTATATAGCCACGCCATATAGAACTATTGAATAATTTACTAAGTCTGAAAACGTTACAATCACCTTTAATATGCAAAGTGTTTTTTCCTGAAAACTTCACCTTCTTTTCCTGAAGAATGCTAAAATGACTAGCTCATAAAACCTTTGTGAAAACCAAGCTCTCTGAATATAATAAACACTTTGGAAAGTGAGGTTTATATAAAGCTTCCCCCAAAATCTCAATTTGATCTCGAATTCATAATTTGAAGTTTGAAGTTCTAATCTAGGTCGTACTGGGTGTTGCAACTTGGATGCAACCTCATCCAATAAGATCTTAATCCTATTTTTTTAAAGTGAATTTGGACTTTTTTGTTGCAATTTTCTGCATTTATATTTCAAAAAATCTCCAATAAATCTCCTTTAAAGCAAATCGCAATCTCTTCCTTTTAAAGAGTTAAAAAGACAAAATCCTCTTCAATGTTTGAATTTGAACCTTAGTAGAACTAGGATTATCCTTCAAAGTTTATCCTTCTCTCCAATTTGAATTCTTCTTAAACTAGATTCTGCAGGATAAAAACGTGTAGGTCGTCTTGAATTTGATTTTTAAATTTCTTGAATAATATTGCCAAATATGCCAACACAAAACATAAATTCTAACAATTTGCTAAAGACCCCTACAATTGGGTCCAACCCCTCGACAAAGATGCATCATTTTAACCCATCGAACGTGCTACCAGTAAGACCACATGAGGGCATGGTCTTAGGTATTGTAAATTGGATACCATATTGGCAGGTGCAAACTATTCACATGTAAATCCCTCAAAAGAATGTCATTCAGCATTCGAATATTTGACCACAAATCCACCACAGTAGTCCATTACCGTTAGATCACTTCACTCGCTGATATTCTACGTTGATATTCTACGTATTGGCTTGGCTACACCGTTATAAATTTCATATAATTACACGACATCAACTCTGATACTGATCTCCCAAACAATGAAACCATATATCCCTTGGTCTTCTGCAATTAAGCAAAGAAGCATATTGAGATTATTTGGTTAATAAGGACGGGCTTCAAGCATATGATGTACTCAAAAAAGAAACTCTAAGTATACGCACTTGTAACAAACTTCAATACCCTAGTATATGTACACGCCAATAAAAAATATCTGTATATTTTACTTGAAAGTAATTTCCTGATAAAAGTTGTTCAAACGGATAAAATTGTCGTCTATTAGCTATCAAAAACAACAATTTGTTTCCATATTATTTGAATTATTTTCCTTGACATGATTCATGCATGCATGAACCTGTTCCAGAAGGGATTTAATCAAAGGGCCCGGCCGGGATAGCCAATATAGGGACAGACTAATTGCAATTGGAACCACAATAAATTAAATTAAATGTCATTCCAAGATACTAAATTAATTTATTAACTCCACTAATCAATAATTCCTATACGATGATAAACCTTACTGTCAAAGTCAAGGTACAATTACATAAAAAGATTAATCAGAGGATTGATCAAGACTAATTGATTAGAGCTGATACACACACACGTGTATATATATATATATATATATATATATATATATATATTCTCGCGTTGTTATGAACATTTTCCCTCTCTGAATATGTTTTATGTGATTGGGCTACAAGGATTAATTGGATCTCTTTCTTTACACTATAATATAGTATTAGAGAATCACAGTTCTGAATTAAAGTTCCAGCTTAATTTTCAAGCTTTGAAATTATGATATTATGATCTATAGTCTGTATCTATATCTATATCTATCTATTTAACATACATACGTGTCAATGAAGTTCGAAACAGTGCTTGTTTTGCTGGTCCAGTTTTGAAGCATTGAATTGTTCCCACTTTCCGTTACCGTCTTCTTTGCCTCAGAAGACGGTGTGCCACTCATCTTTTAAATGGGTACGATAGACAAGAGAAGACCCGTGAGTGGACTTGACCGTGACGTTCAAGGTAGAAAGCGACCCTGGCCTGGAAAAAACGGAAAATGGGAAATGAATATAATAAAAACGACAAAGAAGAAAATTCTAAAACAAAAAACTCTGATTGACTAAAAATATATGAATGTATTTTTTCTTAAAATACATATACTTCTTACTTTTTGGCAGTTCAATGAAGTTTAACCTCCCAGTTGACACCCTCAGCAGTTACAGGAAAAAAAAAAAAAACTGTTACAGTATAAAACGCTTCTCATATGTTATAGTTTTCGAAATAACATTTTCAGTTCCAACCATTTTTTTATACATCCTGTTAATAACCATTGTATTGCAACTGCCAAAGTTTTGGAAGCTTTTCTATCAGATTAGAGTGAGAGTTTCATTTTAAGAGCTTATAATATCTTCTTTTTTTTTTTTTCCATCTCACGCCCAAAAGTTCTACCACAAAGGCTATATATTGTCAATGTAACAAAAATTTGAGAAAAGAGCGATTTTAACCACAAAAACGACATTGATTGGCCACAAAAGATCAAAAAAGGACAATGACAAACAATTTTGACTAAACAAACTACTATAAAAATGAACCTATGCAACGACAACGACAAAAAACTGAATTTATGAAAAGAGTAATTATAAACAAAAAGGCAATAACAATAAAAACAATTTTGCCAGGAAAACAACATTCTCTTGTGAAAACGACATCAATGGTAAAACACTGTCGACCTTCAGATCGACAATTTAGAAAATTACAATGGCGTCAAAACATGTATAAAGTAACAACCTCGGTGTGGGCGGTGGAATAATTGCCTAAAAAATGACAACGATAATAAACCTGCTTCAATTCTATGAAGGTGACACTCCCAACAAAACAACGTTAATCTGAAAAACGACGTTCATTGCAAAAACAATAATATCGTCAAAAAAAAAGAAAAAAGACATGACTAAAAAGCAGTGCCAACCTTCAAAGTGACAACAATAAAAAAAAATATGTATCGACAGTATAAAACGACAATAATCTCAACACAAGGTTAACGATAAAATTAAAAAGAAAATGCTCATAAATTAAAAAACAATGTCGACCTCGTGAGCAATAACGACGAAGACAAACTTCATCAAGTCTATTAATACAATCAGAGCAAGAAAAAACAAAGCGTACAAATAAAACAGCAATAGAAATTAATAACATTAACCATAAAACGAAATTTATTAGAAACGACAGGATCCTAAGAAAACGACATCGATCAAAAAACAATGTGAACTTCGAAAATACAAACGACCCAAGACTGCATCAACTGCATCCAAACGACAGTCTGACAACAAACGACATAAACCTTCGGAGCAACGCTTAATTGAAAAAACGAGGATGTCTTCATAAAACAGGTTAATTAAAATTGATTGTGATGCAACGACCAACAAATTTGAATCAAGTGTAGAAAACGACAATACTATCGATAGTCCGCAGCCTTAAAACACTGTTTACGACAATATTTCAGAAAGACGACTTCGATTGAAAGCCAAAATGTCAACCTCCAAAACGACAACGAGCACCAAAAAAAGTAATAATATGTTTCTAAATTTTTACAGCACAATCACTACAAAACATGTACATATATATATATATATATATATATATATATATATATATATAGAATGTTTTTGCTCGTGAGCTCCTTGTTGTGAATTTAGAGGCACACCCATCTCTCTCTTTGTTTGTTTGTTTTTTTTTTTTCTCCTATAAATCCCACTTCATATCAAAAAGAAATAAAAAGGATCTGAATTTTATTAGAATAGAAACATATTCACACACCCAATCATCTGAGCTAAATGGCTCTCATTCACCCATCGGTCCCATATTGCTCCATCATGTAATGTGACCTATTACACAATATTAACATGAACAAAAATCGTCTAATTGTTTTTTAAGCTTATGATTCATCACCCATGTTTTCAAATGTCACGTGATTTGAAGATACGTTTTTTAAAAACCGTCATGTAATTCCTATCGTGTTATCCACTTGTCATTGTAGAGATGCAAGTTTATCGACACAAAGGAAAAATAAGATAGGGACAAGACAATGCCCTAAAAACAATTTGCACAATGCTTATGGCAACTTTGTATGAGATAAGAAACAATATTTTATGACATACAAAAGAAGAAAATAATAGCAAGGTTCTGCTAAAGAATCAGCACACAAATATCCTAGTTATATTTGAAAAGTTTAACTACATAAAAGACAACTGCATTATAATCAGAAACTGCTATCTATATATATATATATTATATATATATAATATTTTTTTCTTTATCGGTCGGGAGAACGGAAATAATGCAACTTTTTAATTTCACAAGAAAAATTGTTAGTTTTTGCAATCAGTTGATCCAAAAAATTAAAGTTGCAAAATTCATTCTCTTTCTTCAAGATCTAAAATCAAACTCATTCTAATTCAAACAATCCAAAAGTTATTCTCGATCTCTATTTTATCTCTCTCAAATAAAATGAACATTTTTATACAACAACATAAATTTGATCCCTAAAAATGTTAGGAATATTCCGTGGTATGCATTAAATTATATTCTAAACCATGAGATATATTAAAATAAAAAATGGACAGAAATTATTAAAGATCTAGCCTCCAAAATTGTGGGTTTTTTTTTTTTTGGCCATACTATTTCTCATAAAATTCTCCAAACTACTGTTGTTTGTAATTTCATTTAATCCACTTAGATTATATTTATAAATATGGCTTCCTTAAAAAACAGTTTTGCATATACTTTTTTAAAATTAAATGTACCAAAATTTTTTTTGAAGGTAAATGACCAAAATTGCAATGGTACACTATGAATTTTATTCTAATATTGTTATTGCTAATTAGAAAATTTTAAAACTATCTTGACTCACTTAAATTCTTTTAAAACTAATATAATATTAAATACCTAAGAAAAAAACCATAGTTTTTATTTCACCTTTTTTTTACCTACCAAAATCATATCTGGTCTACTCTAATCCAGTTGAATCTTTAACTTTGAAATTCCAATTCAATTTTATATCGATTGATCGTGTCAGTTATCTTAATCCAATATAATTTAATTGAATAATTAGTTCAACAAAGACCCAGTCAAGTATACGTCGGGAAAAAAAAAAAACCAGTGGAGTAAGCAGAATTTTCTTCCGGATATTATCATTTTTATATTTATGTTTTACAGAAATATTACATTAATATCCCATTATCTAAAAAATATCAAAATAATGCCTTTTAGTTCTCAAAAATATTATTTTGGTGCCCCTTCAGTTCATGTTTGTGACATGAAATTTCCTTTTTACTCTTTTGTTTATGAATCCAAATTAATTTTGTAAAATTATAAAAGGAAATCAAAACAAAAGACTAAGAAAACTCATTAAAAAAAGGGGAAACTTGTACCAAATGGTATACTTTTCAATCTTAATGTAAGTAAATAGTACATCTTAAAAAAAAATAAAATGTATAGCATTTTTGTATATAGCAGGAGGGGAAAGGGCTGGTAAGATTTTGAAGTTGGGTATTTTAGTTATTATATTACTTAATTAATATAAATTTAAAATTAATTAGGCTATTTATTACCTTTCAAAACTTTTTAGTGTATTTATGTTTATTTTTAATTAATGATGGTCTATTTTCCTTCTTCTCTTTTAAAAAAATACATATGTGTGCTTATTTATTTTTTTGCATTATTTGTATTTATTTTTTATAGTTTTTATAAAATAATTTGAGATTAGTTAATAAAGTGTAAGTTAGAAATTTTCTGTGACAAAACATAGACTCAAAAAATTAAAATAATATTTTTTAAAAAATATAAGGTATTATTTTAATATTTTTTAAAGAATAAGGGTCTGTTTGTTTCGTGGTTTAAATCACGGTTTGAATCATTTTGCTACAGTATTTTTTTTCACAAAAATTTAAATCTTCATTCAAATACTCTATTCAAATACTTGAACTAAACAAGCTCTAAATGTTAATGTAGGACCCTTTTGTTTTGATACTTGAATCACGGTTTGAATAATTTTGCTACAATATTTTCTCTCATAAAAATTTAAAACTTCATTCAAATACTCTATTTAAATATTCAAACCAAACGGGCTCGTAACGTTTTCTTAAAATATGTAAAATATAAGTACCGAAAATAATAAAGACCGAATTTTCTTCCCAACCCGTCCCACGTGGCATAACAAAACCCTGCCGCGCTGTTTTTTTTTTTTTTTTTGTTTTTTGGGCCTCGGCTTTCTTCTCTTCGTCATTGTCAACAGAAAACACAGAGGGGACTAGAGAGAGAAAGTAGAGAGAGAAATGGGGAATTCGTGCTGTTTTCTTTGCGCGTGCGTGGACCAGGCGAGCGTGGGCGTGGTCGAGAGATGGGGCCGCTTTGCAAGGTTGGCGGAGCCGGGCCTCCACTTTTTCAACCCTTTCGCCGGTGATTGCCTCGTCGCCGTTCTCTCCACCAGGATCTCCTCCCTTGACGTTAAAATCGAGACCAAAACCAAGGTCTCCTCTTTAATTTTCTCTCCACTTCTCCTCTGTTTGGTTTCCGAGAAAGCTAAAATGTAAAAGGAAGATAAATTGAATATATTAGGCTTTTTTATATAGTTTGATTTTGCAGGATAACGTCTTTGTACAATTGTTATGTTCAATTCAATATCGCGTTCTTAGACAAAATGCCGACGATGCGTATTACGAATTGCAGAACCCTAGAGAGCAGATTCAGGCTTATGTATTTGATGGTAATTTTCTCTAATTCTCAGTTGTTGAATTCGAACTCGCCTTTGTTCGAGTTCAATAATTTATTCTTGGTTTCTTTGTTTCAGTGGTTCGAGCCCTGGTGCCCAGGATGACCCTGGACGAGCTTTTTGAACAGAAGGGTGAGGTTGCCAAAGCTGTTTTGGAGGAACTTGAGAAGGTAATCTGAGTTTTTCCTTAATTTAATTAATGGTTTGATGAATTTTTGTATAAATTGAAGTTCAGTTTTCGTGAATAATTTGATGAATTGTGTAGAAAATTGAAGTTCCTGTTTGTTTGGTCTAGTATCTAGAGAAGATTTTTTTTGTGGAATTAGTGATTGAGGTTTTAGGATTTGGATTGTTCATTTCATTCTTAGTTAACCAAGTTCTTGATTTTGTAAGTGAAAGTTTGTTATCCCTGCAGTCTGCTTCTTTCCATGTCTCAATAAACGTTACACGCTTTAAGTTGTCGAGCGATTTTCACATTATGTTATGCAACTGTTGGTCAGGTTATGGTGGCATATGGATATAACATAGAACACATACTAATGGTTGACATCATACCTGATTCTCATGTGCGAATGGCGATGAACGAGATCAATGCAGGTCATTATTTTGACTCTCATACTGGTCTTTTTTCTAGACATAGTTTCTCTCTTGTATACTATTTGATGGAAACATAAAGGTTTGAAAATCAGTAATTGCAGGATCAGCACTTCAACATTGGCAGCCCCAGATAATTTTAAGAGCAAATATCTAGCTTTCTTTTACTCTCTGTCACACACACACACACACACACACATATCGCACACAGAATATTTGTGTGTGTATGCATGCATGTGCAGTTCATGTCGATATTATATTACCCCTTTAAAGTCATAATACCATTTGGACTTGGCTGACATAATTGGATCGAGAGTTTTAAGCTTATCCACTGGACTTTCCACACTACTGATGAGTCTTTCTTGTGTCTCACAGCTCAAAGGCTCCAACTTGCAAGTGTATACAAAGGAGAAGCAGAGAAGATTCTCCAAATCAAACGAGCAGAAGCTGATGCTGAATCCAAGTACTTAGGAGGTCTTGGTGTTGCCAGGCAGAGGCAGGCGATCACCGATGGATTGAGAGAGAACATCTTGAACTTCTCTCACAAGGTGGAAGGCACGTCAGCTAAAGAGGTGATGGATCTCATCATGGTCACTCAGTACTTTGACACCATTAAAGACCTTGGCAACTCCTCAAAGAACACTACTGTTTTCATACCCCATGGCCCTGGTCATGTTAGGGACATCGGCGAGCAGTTACGCAACGGGCTCATGGAGGCGAGCAGTGCTAACATCAATGATGCTTAATAATATTTTGCAACTTTTGTGAAGTAACGGATTTCGTATAGGGTCGTATACTTTCCTAAACTTGGATGTTAGAATTCAACAAAAGGATCACTTGATAGGTATATGGATATGTGAATAAGTTGTTAAGAGGAATTTTTCGTTGAATTATTTTCATTCCGTGCCTTTACGTTTCAATAAGATTGATTGTGTTCAAAGTAGCGTGAATTCCGAATGTAAATTGTACATTTCCACGACGAACAAACCAAGAAATATACCATTCTTTCATTAAAAACAAATATATCGTAGTAAGAGAAGAAATAAGTGGAACTTTTACGCATCTTCTTTCCTTTTATTTTCTTTTTCTCATCAGAGGTCAATTTGATTACGAGGTAGCTAAAGGAAAAAAATATATATATACAGCTGACTGTTTAGCATTCTTTCTTTTGGCTGCTGCAATGCTAGTTTAGTTCTCTTTTGTTAACGAACTCTTCTTATTCGTCGATTTCATACTATACTAATATTTCTATCAAACATCAGTTCTATCACACTTCATACTAATATTTCTATCAAATGTTTTGAAGGCTGACGAACTGTAGATCAAGTTCTCATGCACCCGTTATCCCAACAATCCTCTCAGGAAATAGGACAGTTTTCTGTTTCCTCACCTCTATTAGTCCTCCAATTAATAAATTGGATGTTCCAGTAAGAATTTACTATATTACAGGTTTGTTGCAATCTTTTTCTTTTGACAATTGCTCCTAATTCAGCCCTCTCTAGCCCCGGACTGGCTTGCTTTTTCTCTCTTCCTCTCCTTCTTCCTCTTCGTGCTTCGATTTCTTTGCTCAAACTTTCAGTCTTGTGAATGTAAAAGCCCTGGATCCGTTGTCTTTTGACTCTTTATTATCTTTGGAAACGAGGTTTCTTTGATGAGAAAGAAGATTTTAGTGTCTGGTTCGTTCTTTTGCTTTTAACATCATTTGGCTTATTTGCTGTTTGCTTTTATTATGTTGTTTAGATTATTATCGTTATCAAGGCTAAATAAGCTTTGAGGAAAGGAATGTACACGATTTTAATGTTGAAGATTATTGCAGAGTTGTTTCTTTCCTATTCGGGAATTTTCACCTTAAGATTTAAAATAATTAAGCTGAAAAAAAAAAAAAAAAAAAAACAGAATCGGAGAGCAACAAATGAGGGGGGCGGGTTGGCCAATGCCTGCCCCACCTGCCTATTTATCTACAGTGTAAATTAAATTTTACATTGTTTTTGAACTCTTGTTAAATGCAATACTAAATTAACGTATTAATGGCGAATTTGGTATTAGAGTGTAAAAAAAAAAATCCAATAAAATATCATTTTTATGCTAAATTTTTAATATGTTAAACTTTACGCCAAGTTTGCCACCAAGTACAAAGTACGACAAATTTAACATTTGATTCTTATTGGTTGATACATTAACTTTTTCTTTTTAAATATTACAACGTCATCACTATTAAATTATTTTAATATTAAAAATTTGCTTTTACAAGTTTCCATGTTTAATAATTATGCAAAACGTTATATAGCATTATAAATACTTTTTGTATTAAAACACAAAATAAAATAGCACATCAAAAGTGCTATTTTGAGACTTTTTATTAGAAAATATAGTAATAGCATCAGTACTTATGTTGGAGATAGTCTTATTCACTTATACTATCTTGATTAAAAAATTTCAAAGAACAAACATATTTAAATTCAAGCTATCTGATAGGGTGTTTAAAAGAATAGTTTAAACCCTCAGTTTAGCTTTAAGGCTGTAGCATATGAAAGCTTTATATTGTAGCACGTGGGAGCTTTGCATTGATAGTTCAAACAATTGGTTTAAACTACTCTTTCAAACATTCTTATAAGACCAAGCTTCCATTTAAAACTTTAGTTGTAACTAATGTTTTAAGTTTAAGACTGTAGCATGTGAAAGTTTTACACTGTATCAACTTTTTTGTTCTTTTTTTTATATACTACTTAAAGCTTTACATTATTTATAGTTGTAATTGATAGGTTACAACTAATATTACAAACACCCTTTAAAGGGTTGTTCTTCTAATTCACCCAAAATCTCGGGCTACTCCTTTATGGATATACAACCTGGACACATGGCTTGCTGGACCAAACCCAAGCCCTTTATTCCAGCCCAAATTAAATCATAATACTCTCCCTAACTTTCTACGTTCTCCATAAAGTACAATTACATTTTGCACAACTTTAAATAAAATGAAACATAAAACGACGAAATAGTTGCCCAAGGTCAAAACTCAAACAGATTGAGAAAAAGCATAACCCAACCAACACTTCCTTTGTCACAAAGGAGATGTGACAAAGTGAGATAAAAGTCTTCGGCTCTTTGTCCTGCGAAATTGAATATGAAACAAGAAGTTGGGCATAAAGATTTTACACAGGTACACTATATAGATGTAAACATAGATGCTATATCTAGGAAAAACCTTAGATTATGCTGGTGAATTTGCAGGCACATAACGTAGAAAGGAGACACTGCTTTGTGGGGCATTCCTTTATGTTTAAAGACAATAGTAAGTGTCTTACAATTATTATTAGCCTTGCTTTTCTGGTAAAAAAAAGCTGCATGGTAGGTCACATTACCATGCCTGGTATGTGTAGACTAGACTCTGGACCTTACGAGAGAAACCTTACATACTTTTTGAAAAAAAAAGAAAAAACATTATGCCCTTTGTGGAAATTAGCCCCACTAAGCAAGCAAAAAGCATACCTAATGAGTCTAGCACAAGTCAAATTTTGTAAAGATATCGTCTTCTATAATAACCTTACCGTTAAATGTGGATCTATTGAAGAGAAAAAGAATTGAAATTGAAAAAGAATTGAGAATGAATGAATTTGTCTGCTTCAGGATTGAGTAGAATATTATGTGTTGGTGGCTATATTTGAGTAGTACAGAAAGTAATGATGGGGGTTGAGGAATATAAGGCGAGTGTAATTAAGTTTTTGTAATGATAATGTAGCATGACCATTAGATGGGATAATGGTGGAGTTTTGAGAGGAGCGCCAATTTGTTATCCTTGTATGTGGGATTTTTAACTTAATGACAAAAACAATAAAACAGCACAGGCCAACTTTATCACGTTTAATGGAACCAAAACACGATGGATTTGACTCCATCTTTGGAACAAAGGTCATATGTGCGTAAGATTAGTAATAATTTTGTAAATGGTTGTTGTATTTGGGACTAGTTTTGGTATTCTAGATATTTGCACTGTCCTCCATTTAAATTTTTACAAGTCAAAAAGGAATTTAAAAATTAAATATTAATCTCAGATTGTGACATAATTCATTCTTTTTTTTTCTTTTTTCTTTTCATAGTTCTTAGCTTTAGATTAAACTTTATTTTTGGTAAAGAAAATGAAGGGACAAGAAGTGAGGAAATTTATTTTATACGGCAACACTGGTGAGCATGTTTGATAAACCAATTACATTTGTGTGGTGTGTCGTGTGCGTGTGGAGCTGTGGATAAGAAATGTATATAATAAAGTAATGCAATTTGTCACCCTTTTTTTTTTCAAGAAAAAATAAATAATTACCTTTTTGCTAACTTAAATCTGTTACAGAGGGGCCACTTACGTAAAGTTCTCCAATTAAGCAAGAGGTTGGTGGGAAAAAATTGCTGGGGTTGATGACTTTTTCAACAAAGTTCATAGGGAAAGGGCCAATATGCACCTGAAAAAAGAAGAATAACATGTGATGCAAATAGTATATTGTCATCCAGCTAGCCAAAATACATACTCAGAAATCTCAAGCAGTGACTATATTGCAAATTAATCTTTAAATAATGCATTGGATGGGCTCATGGTGCGGTGACCAGAAAAGTGAACACATTTTTTTGACGGAATCTTTTTACTAAAAAAGACAAATGCTTGGATTTGCAGCAAGTGATGTAAAATATATAAATATATGAATTCGGTAGGAAAAAAAATATAAACACAAATATAAATAAATATTTTCTTACCTTTTCCTATATATGATTGCAAAACCAGTTGCATTGGAGCTGGGATTCAAGGCTTGCAAAAAAAAAAAAAAAAGAAGCAAAATAAGAAGTTAAAGGATGAAACCTAGGAAATTAGCAAGAATAAAAGTGAAAATCTAGTCACATTTGACCTTTATCATTTTCTTTCTCCCATGATCTTCAGTCTTCCCTTTGCGGTTGAGTGAAAAATATTAAGGCCCCTGTGGCATTGGGGTGGATCATGGGATCTTCTTACTATGTGTCCAAATGGCACCAAACCAACAAAATCTAGAAGAAACATAAACTAAATAATGTGCCTAAATTAAGGACCACACTACTTAGGTTAAAGGGTCATGATCGTATATCAGTAACTGTACAATCAACATTATTTGCTAATTCCTATCGTCACCGCAACTTGAATAGCCTATGTCCATAAGTCAATGTTTTCTTTACCAAGAAATGTTTTACTTCAGAATTTTATGCTGAATCTTGACAACCAAAAATTTTGGCCTCAATTGCAACGATCAACCTAAAGCCTAAATGACTGCTTAGATTGGACTTTAAGCGGTATAGGAAGGTCAATTTTTCTTTTCCTCCTATGTTTTTTTTTTAAGGGAAAAAAAATGTTTTTGGAAATTATGAAAATGATTAGAGGTTGAGAATGTATATAACATAATTCCACGCCAATTATTGCCATCACGGCTATATCACAACATGAATCATTTCAATGATTAAAGCTAAATTCTATCAGCTTTTGCAAGGTAAATTCTCAACTTATAATGAGTAATTTGTCACATAACGAGGAAGAAATTTTTTGTTGTTGTTTCCTCATAATGGGAAACTGTTAAAAAAAATTAAAAGACAGAAAGAAGGACAATGGTAACAATGAATATTACCAATTCATTTCAAAATCATGTTCTCAGGACCAATACATGGAATGGGCTTTATAATACATAAAACAACCAAGAGTGGTATGCAGTGGGAAGAAAAGCGAATTGATGTAGAGAAGGCTAATCATGGGGTAGCATTGAAAGTGTCAAGATTCTTGTATAAAGAGAGTCTTGTCCTGTATTAATCATTATATCTACTTTCTCTTTAACAAGAAAATGAGTGAGTTTGAACAATGAAGGCATACTATACAAGTGAAAAAAAAAAAGAAAAAAAAAAAAAACGCTTTCCTTTCGAGTTGGTAAGCAGTCAGTATTGCCTGGCCCTGCCGACAGGATCCTCTATGTCTCCACCCAATTCAGTGGAAAAAGGCAAAAAAATGAAAGATAAAATTAGAACTAACTTTCAAATACAAAGCCTAATTTTATTTTCACGTTTTTTGCCACATACCCTCTTGATATTTCTCACTCTACTATTATAGATGAGACTATAGAAGGTGGGTAAATCTAACTTTATCTTTTTTAAAAGGGATCTTATGATAAGCAGATATGATTGAATTTAGGTTTTTGAAAACTCTATATGGTCACCTTTAGAGATGTCACCACACGAAGTATGATGGTATTTACCAAACTTTGAGCTTTCTCTTTGCCGCTATATGGATTAAAAATGATGACCAACCAGTAAGTCATCGCATACTGTACTCCCAAGTCTCAGCTTATTTTTCTATAAACTCTAGCAATCCAGAATTCTGCAAAGGAAAATGAGATATTCAAGAGTTGTATGGAATTATTGCATTGTAAAGCTATTAATAAAATGCAAAGCATAGGCTTACTTTTATAGATTATGTAACAATTAGAACCTTTTTCTAGCCTGAAAAACTATTTTCACGCCTGAAGAGAAGGAAGATATTGCATTAGATCAACAGTGGTATGATTTTTGCTTCGAACACTTTTCACATCAATTCCAAAAGAACTTTTAAACCACCAACCACTAGAACCACCAACCTGTTACAATTAGTCAACATTACTCGCCAAAATGAACATGCAGATTCAGTTCAAATCCGTTGCAATATCTCTTTCAGCCATCTTATGTTCCTCCTCAAGCCGACAAGCCTTCTTGCTTCGGCTGTGCTCAAGACTTTGTAGCAATCATAGCAAGGCTAAATGATAAACTCTGCAAAAATTTCAATTTTCGACGTTAGAATTATAAAAATTCTTATAAAGGGGTCCAGCTTGACAGTAAAAAATATTAGAAATATCGGAATGTTTTAGATGACAAGCTACCGACGATGATGGGATATAAGCCAAGGGAACCATATTAGAAAACAGAGAAAGCAAGGATGAGAAGGAAGGTCCCCACACCTCACTTTCTGTTGACCATGACAACCGAAAAATCTGAGATGGGCATCCTCTCCTCATGTTGGGGCTCTAAATTTTCTGTAACAGACACACCAGGAGATATGCTGAATTGAATCAGCAAGGAATGCTTCTTCAGCTATAAAGATTCTTTCTCAACTTCTTCCGAGGTTGACCCATGTGGCGACTCCAGGT
Source organism: Artocarpus heterophyllus (assembly GCA_025403435.1). Lineage (NCBI taxonomy): Eukaryota > Viridiplantae > Streptophyta > Magnoliopsida > Rosales > Moraceae > Artocarpus > Artocarpus heterophyllus. The sequence continues at coordinate 6,263,008 of CM046354.1, read as the reverse complement.
CTGGTTTGCCATCCACCAACCAGTTCAACCAAACCCCCTGCAACAGAAAAGGGCGTTCCAAAAAAATTCAAAACCAATGTCACTTTTGTGTCCTTTTGCAACTTCCATTCTCAAAGCAACTAAACAGATTCTACATCCAACCAAAAACACATATAGTTCCATTCCATTTCAAAGACAAAGTTTTGCCACGTGTTTATGTTTCTATCACCATCTTTAACATAGAGTTCAGCATTTTTCTTATCAGTATGGTCAATCTTCAACCAGCAGGTTATTGTCTCATAATAAGGAATCTGAAAAATATCCTAAGCTAAATATTTTGTAGTGGCAGTACACAGTCTTTGAATTGAATTCCATTTATGCCTTTTGTTTTATTCTTTTTGAAGAACACCTATTTACTAAGAGGGGCTAGGCAATTGTAGCACTATTTTTTTTTTTTTTTTTTTGGAGATAGTAAGGCCATGCAGGTGAAAAATTTAGTCATAGTTGTGAGTGAGACATTGTGCTTCTGTCAGCACTAGTTTGTATGTCGCAAATATTTTCACGTCCACTTGTTAGTTATAGCCAATTCTTAGACCTTAGGATACTGTGAAACAGCTGAAACAACCTAAATGTCAAATTTTTTGCAACATGATAATCCACTTATCTTCAAACACAGCAGGGAAGCAAAACTGGGTGTGTCGCAACCAAGAGTTGACTATCCTTGTCGACAAGGCCCATTGGATATATAATTTTACTTCTTGGGAATTCCTCTTCCATATTTAACCTCAATCATGTCCAACAGAAAAGTTTGTACAATCTCAATTGTCCACGTAGCAGGGCCACAGTTAAATAATAGACTTCCCATCTGTCTAAAAGTAAAGAAAAGAAAGGAGCACAAAGATGTTCCATGATGGGAATTTTTAACTAAAGGAGCCACACTTTTTGTCTCGGTCAAGTGAAACTTAAATTATGAAATAATGACAATACAACTCCTCAAAATTATTTTAAAAAATTGAGGAGCAGCAGAGTTTGGATCTGTGATAGGAACTCAAGTAACCAGAAATGGTAAATATTTGCCTTTGATTTAGAAGCACAGAAATTGACATGTGAATAACATAGACAATTTACAGTGTTTTCCTCTGACGAATAACATAGAGTAGGAAAAAAAAATCACACCCTTATTAATGATAGTAATAGCAACCTCCATTATCATTATATCAGCTCCACAAGCTACTTTTTTTTCTTTTGCTGTATCTCCTATTTCCTCCCCTTAGCACCTTTCTATAAGTTGGACAACTGACATGTATTTGAGCATGCACCACCTAAAAATTTGCTTTGAGGTGACCATGTTACCAGTCCTTAGTACCAAGACCAATCCGAGTGTCATTAAGTCCATGCAGTCATAGAGAAATTATAATAATAATGACAATAATAATTCTTCAACCAGAACACCATAGTGACTTCATTAGAAGAGGAAAGCAGTATCTAGTTTTTTTTTTTATTTTTCTTTCCCTTTTTTTTCTTGTACAGAGCCACTGTAGTATTCAATTAAGCAACTCAAGACATACATTGAGGAAGAAGGCAAAACGCAAACCATATTATATATATATATGTAGACAGACACACACAAAAAAAACAAACATGAAGGTTATTACTGAAAATAGCAAACTTTACTAATTGCATAATCAGAGAACAAAACAAAACAAGTTTTTGACTGATGTTAACAAGGAAATAATAAAGCATTAAGATAGTTCTAAAACCAGATAACCCCAAATTTAAACATGGGGCAACCTATAATAATTTCACAAATTTCTCTTGGAAAGCGTCACGACTCCCTCAACTTTATAATCCTGGACTATTTAAGGTTGATAACAGTCGACAAATGTACCCTCTTAAAACCCAAGGAATAATCCATAAGACATTTCTGAGCAGAAGATTAATGAATTAATTGAACCATGCAGCAGCAAGCCTGTTTTAGTAAGTAACACATTGTTCAATTCCTTCACATTGTCGTTCTCCAAACCATAATTTCCTCAAAATTTCTAGCTATATGTAAAAAATTTAAAAAAAAAAAAAAGAAGAAGATGAATGAAGTGGGAAATAATCAATAAAAATCCTAAAAGTTACAGAAAATCAACATGAGTTTAAAGGAAAACATTACACTGAGTGTGCATCAGCAAAGACCTCGTTGAGCATGTCGTCCTGATCGACACCTGCGCCAGCGAAAAGCTCCGCGTCTCTCTCTTCTTCGTTGGAGAGATCCCGTCTTTCGAGCTTAGCATGAGCTGCCACAAATATCATCTTCTGAGCTCTCTCTAGGCCTACCCTCGAGTGTCCATGCACGCAAATCCATTTCATGAAAGACCAATTGCACTTGAATCCGCACGAGGTTGATTGAAGGAAGATAAGCCTAATGGCAACCTTTCCCAGTGACTTAAACTCGCTTAAGCAAGTCTCCCACACAAGTCTACTGCTTTGGGGGTTTGCAATTTTCATCTTTCCAGTCACTGGGTCTCTCTGTTTGACCTGTACAGCTTGAGCATAAAGAGGGTCAAGCCCTTCTGACCTCCACTTCATGAGCTCCATCAAGGCAATATGAGCTTCTTCTCTACTGACCAACCTTGTTATGAGCTTATCAACATCCTTTTCTTGTTCATGACTTAAGCACTTGAATGGTGGTAGGTACTTCCCACTTGTATCTCTAATCAAGTTAAGAGGGTCCAATATAAAGGCAGCGGCCATTGCCGGGTGGTACATTTTTCGAAACCGATTTTCGACGATTTTCTCAACAGGTTCTTGAGCTATACTACATTTAGCACACCATTCTTTAATTTTTGTTCTCAAGTCCTCCCAAAGAGGCAAGCATTGCCCAACCAATGGCCTCTCAGCCTCAATCTCCTGAGCCATTCCTCTGATCATCTTTACAAGCGAATAAATCGCCTCCAATTCGTTCCAAAAACTCTCGCCCTGAACCATCCTAGCGACGTCCCTCGCGACCGGATCCTCCACAAAAACCGCCTTGCACGAATCGTCCAGAACAACCATCCGTAGCACCCGGGAGCAGCTCAGCAAGTCCTCCAACATGGCGAAAACCAGAGCAAAATTCTTCGACGTATCGCACTTGATCGAAGGAGCTCGAAGCAGCCCGGCGCAGCACTCGAGCTCCTGCATCTTGTACTTTTGAAAAACATTCCTCACTTGAGACTCTGTGTTAACAAAATTGACAACCTTTAGGCAATTCTCGGTGACGATTCGGAAGAGTGGAAACTCCCTATTGAAATCCTTGATCAAGCTGACGAATCCCTGAAGCTGACACGAAAGATTCACCATCCAGTGATTCTGAATCTCCAGATTCTTCAGAGCCTTGGCTTTATACTTGTCAGCAACTATCCCCACACACCGTTGAACTGAATCAGTACTCCCACTACCACATAATTCCACAACAGAATCCCACAAAATCTCCTCAGCATATTTCGACGAGACCGGTCCGCCGGTGAAAACAGCCTTGTGGAAAACGCTCGTCCGGTTCGGAAGATTCACAGTGAACTTAACCAGATTCTCTTCTCCTCCGCCGCCGCCGCCGCCGCAGAAGAAGAAGCTCTTGCTCTTCCACCCACTGGACGCAACCTGAAAGAACATGGCGTCCTCGATTCTGGCCTCGGACTCGGCCTTGGCCTCGTCGAACTTAGCATCAAGCCGATGACCGGCGAATTCCCGGTGAGAAACTGCCGGCAAGCCGACGTGGTTGAGGAAGGCTATGAACTTAGGGTTTTCGAGGCTGGAGAGCGAGACCGAGCCGCAAGACTCGTAGAACCATTCGGCAAGGAGCTCGATCGCCGAGTCGATCTGGTCCTTGCTGAGAACCGGCCCGGGAGACGACGACTTCGGACTCTTGAGCTTCTTCACACTGCTCTCCAGCATCGCCAGCGCGCCCAAATCCTCTTTCCCGCCGGACAACACCAGTTGATGATTATGATTGTGATTGTTATGGCTATGGCCATGGCTGTGATTATTATTATGGTGGGAGTATAATCCAGTGTGACTCGCTCCACCAAGCTCTCCACCGCCACCGCAATACCTCGACGACTCGATCATCGCCAAAGAATGAACCTCCAAAGCAGTCGTCGTCGCCGGAGTGGCCACCGTCACCGCCGCCGTGGGGCGTTTGCGGTGATTCTGAGACGACGGAGAAGGCAGGGAGGACAGCGGGATAGGCGAGAGGGAATTGGAAACGTTGTTGTTGTTGTTGTTGGCGGCGGCGTTGGGGCGGAGGAGGACGGAGGAGATGTTGGGACAGGTGCCGCGCTTGAGGTGCTCGGTGGCGGTCCTGGAAGGATTGGAGGCGGAGAAAACGGCGTCGCATAAGGAGCACTTGAGCTTCACGGCCTTGGGGTGGCTGGTGGTCGGGTTGCGGATGAGAATGGGCTCGAGGTGCGCCCAGTACCAAGCTCCTTTCCCCTTTATGGCCTTCGTCCGGACGGTCACGAGGCCTTCGTAGCGCTTGTTCACCGCCTTCGCCGCCACCTCTTCAGCGGAGAAGGGGTTGTCACAACCGCCGACGCCGACGGGGGTGGAATTAGCTGAAGCCATTAGAGTTTTTGGAAGTGGTCGTGATCAAGAGATGAGTAATGCAAAGGGACAATAAGACATGTGGTGCATTATTTTAGCGGGAAATGAATATCGGCGGCAGCGGCAGCGGCGGCGGAGAAGTCTTGGGTTGTTTGGATTTTGCGGGAGTTGGTTTTATGAGCATGCTCCGAAAACGGCGATCTTGGTCGGAAAATCAGAGGGGGGGAGAGAAAGAGAGAGAGTTTAGTGGGTGTGTGTGTGTTAGAGAGGAGAGAGAGAGAGAGAGTTGGGGGGTGGTGTAAGACGTTCGTTAAATTGTCTGGCTCAACATTGCTGCATGAACGACGAAGAGAGAGAGATTTTGAGAGAGAGAAAGGTAACGGAAAAGAGAGGTACCTATGCAGAGAGAGTCGAAACTTTTTTTTTTTTTTCTCTGCTAAATATATATCTCGTATAACGAAAACAATATGTTTTGTTGTGAGAAGGAAAATAATGATCTAAAACCGCATAGATGTCTCTTTTATAGTATCTATCTACTGTTGTTGTACTAGAACTTGTCTTGAATTTTTAACTTTAGCCGGATGTTTTTGAACTAACAAATACATCGCAAATCATCTCAGTTAACTTATTTTTTTATTAAAATAAATATTTGATTTTTTTACTAGGTCAACGTTGATTTATGTTTAAAACAAAGTTAATTTAAAATTTTTTATTTAATAAAAACTAAATTAAATATATTAATGTACATGTTGAATATACAATTAAATATAAATAGATTAAAATTTAATTTAATATTTGTTATTTATGAGTTTGGAGCCTCAAATCACCGTTGTTAGGATCTGTTTAGTTTCCAAACACATGATTAAAGCAATTGTAGAATGAAAAGTTAAATTGAAAGAGTAAATATTTAGACAATGCAATAATAGTAAATGACATCATATATGATATTTACAATGGTTCACTCTATAATGAGAGCTAATCCATTATTTTTCACTATGATGAATAGATTGATACAGATTATAAATATTGAGAGATTTAATAAAAAAACTTGTAATTTTTGCAAAGTTTCTATGTATATATCCTTTTAACAATGAAGATATTCTTCCAGGATACTTCATAAGATCGTGGCTTCAATCTGATGGAAGGAGTTGATATGGTAGTGTTTGTAGTAGTAGAACACGTGTTAACCTCTGATAGAATGTAAGCATCAGACTACTTCCCACGTTCAACTTTGTGGCTCAGAGAGTATCTCTTTGTAACTAGTAGGTTATGTACTTCAATTCCATCGAGCCGAAACTTAACAAGTTGGCAATAGTGAATAATGTGTATATTGACAAAAAATGAGCCAATTAGAAAATGCAATTGAACCACAAACAACGAATAGATCGATGCCATTTGTTGATCGAGCAATGAGCAAGAGATACTAATGACAACACTTTGACTCGAATTGACCACTACTATTGGACTCGATTCACTTTGACCATAATTTGAATTTCACACATTGGGCCTTTGCTGAATGATTTGGGTCTGACCAAATCATACCCAACAATTAATCATAATAAATTTGGATTAAAATAAATAAAAATAACCATTTATGTCAATAATCAACTATGTATGTGTAAATTATATGTCAATTTTAGTTACAAAAACTAAAATCACTATTAATAGAGGGTAACCGACAAAAAATTTATAAGTTCAAAAAACAACTTGTCAAAATTAAAAATTCAAAAAATAAATTATAAAGTACGATAAGTTTAAAAACGGAAAAGTGTCAAATACTTTTTTTTAACGGGTGCTATCCCTTGTTTTTCATATATTGATGTCTATATAATTGCTAAATTATTTTGTAATTGCATTTTTCATGGTTGCTATAATTTCATATGATTGTTTCCATAGTTGCATGATGAAACTTTTGTTTTTAAAGCTTCTGGCCAAAAACGGGAAGAATGAATTTTAAAAGTAGTTTTTTGTTTCTTAAAATAAAAAACTAATTGTTTTTTTTTTCATGCCAAAAAACATTCTACCTTTCAAAAAGACATTTTTGTTTTTTTTCCTCTTTTAATTTTTTTTCGAACATATATATTGTCATTACAGAAAAAATAAAATTTCAAAAGGTTCAAGCAGGGTTCTGTCCCGTGGCGTGGAATTAGGAAGAACTTTCGAGTATATTTTTCTCCTTTTTTTTTTCTTTTTAGGGAAGAGATATATTTTTTCTTTCAATTACAAGCTTTTACCTAATATATAAAGTGTTTGGAGACTAAATTTTAACTGTTACAGTGTAAACTCTCACATGTTATGATGTAGAGTAAAATTATGTTACAGTATAAAGCTTTCACATACTATAGTGTTTAAATTTTAACTTTGTTTCTAAATAATCTAATAAAAGAACTCCATGGAAAAATTGCATAAGGAAAATAGTACTCTATATAACTTTAAATGGAAAATCTGCATAAAGAAAGGAGTATGTTATTCTACAATAATGACTTTGCCCTCTAAAACTTTGAAGTCTCAAAAATGTACTTTTTAGAAGCTTCTCATTTTTTAAATGACAAATAACACCACATAGACGAGAAACAAAAATAGAAAACCTCACAAAATAGAGATTTGTGTAAATTAATGGTTGAAACTGTAAACAGTGTAAAACTTTCATATATTACAATAAAAAGCTACAATATAAAAGCTCTTATATATTATGATTTTCAAACCCAAACTGATCACATAAACTACTATCTCAAGTATCCTATAAACATATTATGGATTGAAAGCCTTGTGAGTACATGTATTTATTCACTATAGAAACAAAATAAATAAAAATAAAAATAAAGAAAAGAAAGGAGAACATAGATAACAAGGAAATAATTAACGGAATTTGAGACAAAAATAACAAGATGACGAAGAAAAAGAAGAGAAAAGGCTCTAGGTTGACTAATAGGCCAATTGTAAAAATCAAGATCTATTGTCATAGTTTTATGTCTTATTGACAGCAATCTAAACACATAAAATAAGACAGTATATTGTTATTCTAATTGTAATGGAACATTTATTCAATAATAACTTTGAAAATGTGTATATTTACTTCAGATTAATTGTTACCATTTTCAAAGTATTAATAATTTATTACACATCCAAAATAAATATACTTTTAGACGCCCGCTCCATTGTTTACGCCTTGCACATGAACCAGTCTCCCTAAAGGTCCATTTCACAAAATGGGGACTGTAAGACCGTATTAATCAAAGAAATAAGATTACTTAAAGGAACGTCAAAAAATTATCAGAAAGCTAATGTAATTTGGAAGATAAAATAGTAATTTATTGTTTAATAAAAAGAATATGATTGATTATAATTTTTTTTTTAAAAAGCAAGTATTTTATTGATGTACATTTTTCAAAATTTTTTTTACACCTTCATGATAGGAATTAAACTCTATACCTTAAAATAGAATAGAGTGTGGATTTTAATTGTTGTTTTAATATAATCATGATATGTAATTTAACATTCAGAAATGCACATTATTCTATATTACAAAAATTCTAAACAATCATTTACAATTTATTTTTTAGTTCAACAAAGAAGATTGGACGAAGAATAAAGGTGGGTACCTTAGGAAAAAAAACTAAAAAAACAAAAAAATACTAAAATTGTGTAATCTAGGCTACAAAAATGGTTTCTTTTTGTTCTAAATTTGGTGTTCTGGAATAATTCACACGTTCCAAATATCAGTATATAAAAGTCTGTCTTAGTGGTTGTGTTATTTTTCAAAATCACGGCAGCTGATTCGCTGCTGATCATCAAGGATTAAATAACGATTAAAGTACAAACACTTTGCCAAAAAGAAATCTCAAAATTGAGGGAGGGATCCATAGTGGATAATTTTCCACTCGACTCTGAAAGAGAAACCGTTGAAATTAATTTTCTTTCTAAAGATAACAATTTTATCCCTTTTAGATCCGCGTCCTCAAGCTTCAACCAAAAACCCTAATTTTACATGGTGTTTGACAATAAACAATGTAAAGCTCTCACATGCTACAGTAACAATAAAAAAATCACTACAATATAAAGCTCTCACATGCTACAGTAAAAACAGTTCTAACCACTTTACCAAACACCCCTATTAGTCTTCATTCATTGCCTTACTAACGCTCAAGTTTAGGTTTGCCTACTTTAATTAGGGCACGAATATTGAGACCTAAGATTTCTCACAGAATTTCCTTATGGGATTGGCACCACGGACAGAGAGCTTTTGGTTTATAATGTACAGTAGTTCACATTAAAGATTTAGGTTGATCTTATAGCCTATATTGAAGATATCACTTTTTTAAAAAACTTAAGAGGAATGATAGCCCGTCGGAAATAATTATAGTGTGTTAACATGTATTTATTTTGATTAAATTTTTGTTTTAGTTACTAGTCCTTATTAACAAAAATTTCTGCCTCTGTCGTGATTGATTGACACTATTAAAAATTGATCAAACAACTCTAAATGGTGATTTCTTTTTCTTTTTTTCTTTTTTTTTTTTTGATAATAAACTTCTTCATAAACGGTGATTTCAGTCATTGCGCCAGAATTTTGATGGATATCTTGATTGAATAAAGGATCCTCTTGACTCCCTCTTGGTGGAACGAAAAGGTCATTGTTTCTTCGTCTTTATGGAGTACAAAGATTTTCTAGATTTTTACACCAATTGCAGCACAGTGGCTCATTTTATTCGCAAATGCTAGAGGAACCCCAATCGACTCAATTAGACATTCTGGACTAAGAATGTTCAGCAGTTAATAAGTGAATACCTAATACTGCCTAACTAGGCTTTATGAGAAACTAATGGAAAGTATATAAAGGCATGATAAGTTATGGTTCCCAAGATATCTAATTATTCTTTAATTGTCTTTTCTTCCCATCAAAAAGAGATAGAACCCATCGAAGAACTAATGTGATTTGATTGAGAAAGATAATAGCCATTCATCTATCATCGTATAATTTTTACAAAAGAATCGATAACTGTTACCATGGATACATATATTTATTCTTTATTCAGTTTCTTAATAATCTGACATGGTATAATTATAAGAATGTTTTATTATTATTTTAGGGTTGCACAGAATTATTATGAATATATAGAATCTTAACGGCTTATACTCACAAGACTATGAACCAAGTGACCGCTAAGGATGTTTATATGGTCACCTCTTTAAAAAAGAGACCGTCTATTGCCTCCTGGCCACCCAATTAGTGTTCTTGAGCCATGTACACTCACCTTCTACAACACCTACTTCATCGTAAACTCTCACGTATATACTAAATCATAAACTAACATCTGTTTAGGAGAGCAGTTTGAATAACTTTTTATATAAATTTTACAAAATAAAATACTAAAACAAAATAATTAGAACCTTAAAAATGGATTAAAACGTAATTGTCAGACAAATTAAAAGAAAAATTAATAGTGGAACAAACGTATATGTTTTTTTCGACGATGAAGACCAAATTCATTTAGTTGTGCAGTTATCAAAATATTTAAAAAAATGTGTGGTTGTGTATCAGTCTCCCGCGAAGCAATTTTTTAAAAATTGTTTGGGATCGGCAAATCAAGAAAGGAAGCGATCAATCACAAAAGAAATAGATATTTCACTACAAATTCCAATTTTAGATTCTGAAAGTAACGCGAGGGCCTTTCAAATTATTAGAAAAATTGCTCTATCAACGTAGAAAACAACATACCTGATCAACTTTTTTTTTTTAGGTAAACCTTTTTTTTTTTTGTTTCTTACTCTTTTTTATTTTACTTTCCATTTTCTACTTTTAAAGTGGCTTTATTTGCTTTAGAACTGATAGACACAGAGAAGAAGGTGAAAAAAGAAATATTTCTCTTTTTTTTTTAAAAAAAAGAGGGAAAATATATTTCACAACATGAAAAAAGGGTCAAAGACACCAATTCACATGTACGTAGCTTTCTACCATAGGAAATACAACACGGGCAAACGACCGTTCTAAATTCAAATGAAACTTTTACCGACTGTTTGACCGAGTGGTAGAAACCATGGTTCTTACTACAAACTCAGTTATAAATAGTGTAAAGTTCTCATATACAGTAACAATAAAAAAAATTATTAGTATAAAGCTCTCACATACTACAGTAAAAGTGGTTCTAACCAACGGTTTCTATCACCCTTCCAAACACTCACTTAAGCAAAAATAGTGCGTACAAATATGAACACTCAAAGGGACATGCAAAAAGATTAAGCCTATATAGCTATGTAACATATATTCTACAATCAATAAATTCATGCATTATCCAATCAATCGATGTTGAACGCCTCAAAGCACCAAAGTCACACAAAATATACAGTACGTATTTAACTATTTTCATTTCTGTTTACATCTTTAACCATCCATAAGTGATTATCATAAGACAAGAAAACATGAATGTCATGATGAGAGGCATTTATGTCATCAACTTTAATCACTCCAAATGCCCACCATCATCATTATTAAGAGTAAATTTACACAAAACTCATTAAAGTCTAATCACGTGGCTTTAACAGATTGAATAAATCTGTTACTGTCATAAGGACATAAGCATATAATTTTAGCAAATATGAGTATTTATAATATGTATGTATAATAATTTCTTTCTTTAAAGGAAAGTATGTGCAGTTTTTTAAAGGGATACTGTTCGTTTATTTAAAGATATATGTACAATTTTAATTATACTCATAGCCAATTATTAGGCCACAGTAATGATACTCATAGCAATGACAATTATTAGGCCAAATTTTGACAATTTTAATTTATAAACCAAACTTTTGTAAATTCATACTCACTTGTAAATAAAATTTTAAAAATACCCTCATTTTCTTCTGGCCTATTTGTTTCGATACTCGAATCACGGTTCAAATCATTTTGCTACAGTATTTTCTCTCATAAAAATTTAAATCTCCCAAAAATATCCTAGTGCACACTTGATCTCTCCTCCCTCCTCCTATTCTCTCTCCCAACTCAACGACGACTTAGGCAACCACTCCCCGCGTGACTCCTGCAACGACGATGCTCCTCGCGCGACTCCAGTGACCTCTGCCCATGTGACTTTGGCAATGGCGCTACTCCCCACACAACCCCAGCGATGAAGTTGCTCCCTGCATGACTCCGGCAACCACGCTTCTTCACGCGCGACTCTGGCGACCTCATTTCAGACAAGGACAACTTTGAAAATTCAATTAGTTGTATATGTTGATTTAAACTAACTTGGTCGATTTATTAACTTTTTTTTTTCCAAAAAAATTTAGAGCTATAAGTTTTTATTCCTAATCTATAGGGCATGTGACTTATGTCTGCCTCTTTCTCCGAAAAAGATATTATATTTCAACCTGTACTTCAAAATTTGTTGACAAAAAAAGCGTTTATCCAAATTTTCGCTGAAGTTACTAAGGTTTACAAACACTATAGGCACTAGTAAACAAATATTTGGATGTCACAGGCATTGAGAATTAAAAGAGAAAATCACCGTCTTCTTTCTGATTCTAACTATTTCTCAATTATCACATCTGCTTTTAGCCATGGCGTCAATGGTCCTTTAACTTCCCGACATCATGGCTTCATTGGGTAATTTTTGCCATGATTTAAATACATGATTCTCATACCATCTCCTGTCGCACATGTTAATATTAGTGTTATATTTGTCACTAAAAGTGTAAAAATAATATATTTGATGTGTTATTTTATTTGTTGCTTCAATGCATATGTTATTTAAGATCTCATATTTGACTTTTATCATGATTATTAAACTTTAAAATTTGTAAAAATAAACTTTTAATATTAAAACAGTTAAAAAATAAGAATGTTATAATTATTAAAGCAAAAAAAATTAATCTATTAACTAATAAGAATCAAATGTCAAAAATCTGCTATAAAGTAACATATTGTAAATTTAACCTTAAAAATAGTATTATACTAAAGAGTATTTTTACACTCAGATACCAAATTTATTATTGACTCAATAATTTAACAATGTATCCGATATGCTCTTGTAATCATCTAAATATATGTGAGTTATGGGAAATTGGTGGAAATCTTGCTTACACAAGTACCAAGCCAAAAGTTCAAAGAGTTTAGCACCCACCAAAAAAAAGGGCAAAAAGACCCTACAAAGAAGACCCAAAAAAGAAGAAGATAAAGTTCAAATAAAATCATAGATTGATAATTGGAAATGTGATTCACGACAATTTAAATGCTCCAAGGGAGATACTTGGCATTAAACTATCCAACTAGCAACTTAAATTTGGACATAAATCTCCTGGGTCGTGCTTAATCTATGCATTTAAAAGTCACATTTGGTTGGAGTTATAAAGGGCTACTTTGTATCATGCTATTTCAATTTATATACTTTATTGCCTTCTTTAACATCGTTATAAATATTTTATTCAATAATGAATAACAAAGTTTCAAAAGTTAGAAGGGTTTCGTACTGTAAAAAAAAAAAAAGGTTAAAGTGATTTTGTCACTTATAATTACCAATAATTAGAAAGAGTTGCTCAATTACTCCACATTCCACGGTGAAAATGCATGTACCTAATCAACTAATATCAGGTGTTTGTTAGGACTCTTTACATAATCAGAAATGGCCGTTTAAGCTTTAAAGCCTAACTCCTCATAATTAGAAGATCAAGTGATAATTAGCAAGTGAGAGGTTTGGAAAGGAATTACTAATAGATCAATAGTATCTTTTTCACCATTCATGGAAAACGATCATGCAGATATGGCTGAAATGATTAGGCAAAGATAAGCTCATGTTATTTCTCATAAATTATGTTTTATAGTCTAATCCATAGTCATGAATTAATGAACCAAAACATATATTTTATTCACAATTCACTGGTTAAAATCTGATATTGATTTGAATAGGGGAAAAACACTTAATTCTCTTCATCAAATTGAAGGCGGAAGTCTAAGCTGACATTTTAACAACTACGAATTAGGCGTCACCTCCCTAATATTGTCATGTTAGGGGAATATTTTTCTTGAAGTTTACGCTTGAATCAATTAATTATTTTTATTAGAAGCTTATCACGATAGGAATATCTATTGAAGGTTCATCTTTTTATACTTTAAATTTGATCAAAATTATATCGAAGCTAAAATATATGTAAAACTGACAGATCCTATACGTAATTCAGACGGTTTGAAACAAAACAAAACCACTAAAGAATTCACCTTGTTATTCATCATGCAGTGTCATTGGGTTGTCCCTTTCTAGTTATTAGCAAGTTTAACAAACGCATAATCTTTAGTATGATGAATTACCAGAATAATGTAAACGGCCAATGTACAATACATTGAGAAGTGGCTGAGATTTGATACCAAAAAAGATACATAAGTAAGATGTACGTATGTGGATGCAACAAAAAGTCAAAAAAGTATCTTTTATTTGGTTGATAGATGATGGGCTTTTCACCTAAAGCATATGGTTGCTGTCTAACCTTAGACTTTACATGATATAAGGTCTAAAGTCTATTTCACCGGGGGGAAAATTAAAAGATCATAAAAACAAGGACTGTTATTTTGGGGGCTTGAATGAAATAAAAATTACTGTAACATGTGAGAGTTTTATACTGTAACATATTTTTTTATTGTTATTGTAGCATATGAGAGCTTTATACTGTTCATAACTGAGATTGTGGTGGGAACTGAGTGGTTTTCACCACTGACAAACACCCCCTAAAATCACAAGGCATCTGAATTTCAAAGCCTGGATACAGGGACCCATCAAACTTTGTGCTCTCATTCTGGTGGCAGAGATTCCAAGTTTGTGCTTCCGTTTCTTTTGTCTCTAATGATGCTAATTTTCCTTTGGGAGGAAAAAAAAAAAGAAAAGAAAGAAAAGAAAAACAGCAATTTTTTATTTTTTTTTTATAGTTGAAAAACTGCAGTTGTTGTTGGCTAATCAAACTCATAAATTACAAACACATCACTAGTCTGGTTGCATTAAATGATTCATAACATTTGTATGTATAATTGATCAACCATATAAGGATTTTTGCAAATTTTTTCGGTTTCTCATTGTCTGCACTAAAAAGTCTATTTTGGACACATGATGCGACATGCAACATCTTTTTAGAAGAAAAAGGAGCTACTATTTTTGGGTAATAAAAGAGAAAAAATGAAATAAATACCTAAAAAGAAAAAAAGGAACTAAAATGGGTCAACGTAGATAATATTGGCCTATAACCTATGCGTCTTGAATTCTATTCCCTTTTGAATGGTAGCTGCCCAATTTTAAAAGCATATAGAGTGTATTTGAGAATAAAGTTTTAATATTAAAATTCATGTCGTTGTTGTGTGAAACTTTTATGTATTGTAGTGTAAAATAAAAATATACTACAATATAAAATTTTAACATGTTACAATATTTAAGTTATAATTTAGTTTCTAAAACCTCTAATAGTAAATCTTAAAGGCAAAACATAAGCCTAAATTTACAAGAGATCAAGATTATAAAACATTTTAAAGAATAAGTCTCTTTTTCAAAAAAAAAAAAAAAAAAAAAATGAAAATAACTACGAAGAAATTAAAGCTACTATTTTGCTGAAATCATGCTCCCTCTCTCTCTCTTATTGCAAAACAAAAAATAAGTTGTGTTTCTACTTCCAAACTAGGTGCTTTGCAAATCGCAAGGAAAGAGCTTTGAAGAAAGAAGAATCAAGAAAGCTTATGGAATAAATACAAGAATTCATCAAAAGTGACTTAGAGACGTGAAAAAGAAAAAGGTCATCTCAAATAAAGTTGAGTCGTCACCTTGCCATTTGTTCGTGACAAGCCCCGTAATCCAATGGGCAAAAGCCGCAATTTATTTTTACTTTATTCTTTTTGTAAAATTAAAAAAAATGATTTTTTTGGCTAGTTGGTAGTTGGTAGTGCAGGAGTGGCTGGACCAACATATTCATTTGTATATTTACATTTTTTCAATCAAAAAACTTGATCTCAAAAATTAATGTTTTATTCGCGTAAGTGGTCGGTATCATACAATTTTAAACCATTAAATTTTCAATTAATTGTCAACTTTATGATTCAAATATGAATATGATGTAACAATTTAACATGCTTTTTATTTATGTATATCTTAAAATTAATCTCTATATTAGTATACAAGTAACCTAATAATTTTTTGGAATATCATATGGTACAATAATACAACATTATGGACCGTTTGGTATTATTTTTAAAATAAATAAAAATATTTTTTTTGAAAAAATAAGATATTTTTTAAATTGTATTAAAAATATTTTTAAAATTTTTACCTTAAAAAAACACAAAAACATTTTAAAAAATTTTAAGAACAAAAACAATTCCGTCTTAAAAAGTTGGAGAGTGGGTTGATACAATTTGGTGTGTATTATTGTTGATGATTACATACACGTGTTTCAAATGTGCCCTATAATTTAATTTATGTATTTAGTTTTAGCGGGTGCGGTGGATTCCATTCCAACACTTGAATCAGCTTTATAATAATTGAAATATCTTTCACTCTACGTTATCGACTGTCTAAATTCTTTCTCCCAACATTTAAAAAATAATTATTTATTATAGTACATGTTTAATTTGTCTTCGTATTCAAAATCTTGAAAAAAAAATAAATTTTTTTCTTACTGTTAAAAATAGCAACGAAGGGAATGTCTTTTTTGTTTTGAAATATCAAATGTTTCTTCAATACTTGATGACAATTAGCCAATATTAGTGCACATGCAATCGTGTTGTGGTTTATTCCACACTAAGGTCTGAGACCATATGAACATTTCTTGCTTACAAGAATTAGGGATCAATTTGTACATTGACTAGAGTTGACCTTAAACACAAAAGAAGGTCCCTTCAATAATTAAAAAAAAAAAACAAAAACAAAAACAAAAAAAAAACACACACACACAAAAGGTCATCGGCACAAAAAAGGGAAAAACAAGGTAAGAGTACTTACAACAGATAAACATGTTGTTGCTTAATATTACTTGTAAATTATTTTTGCATATTGCCTAATATTGATTCAAAGCATAAAACTATAACTATTGAGAGATTAAGTGGTGTGTCAAGTTTTTTTAGGTCTGTTTGGTAAATGAATTCGAATTAATATTTAATTTGAGTTAATGTGATTTAAATTAGGATTTAAGTTAGTGATGTGAATTGTTATCTGAATTGACGTTTGGATGTGCATTTAAGTTTTAATCTGAGTATGGAATAAAATTGAAATTTGTGTTTGGAGAGGTAGTGAAAATAGTTTTTGATTTATCAACAAATCAAATAAAATCTTAATGTTAATGATCTGAAAAAATATGCAATATAGATCTTAATTGATTCTTCTCTTCACTAAAAACACAATAAAAAAAGAATAATTTCAATTGGATAACAAATTAAGAAGTTATGATTTTTCTTCAAATATAAGAGAGAGAATTTTAGTTTTTACTGTAACAGAGATATCTGAGTATCAAAAGTTTAAGGGGAGTCAGAGAACTCTGAAAACTTAAATTCTTAATACTCAAAGGATTTAAATTTTGGAGGAAATAAATATATATCCAAAAAAATTTTATTACTTGAATCTAAATTTAAGTTCAAAAAATCTAAAGAGTTCTCAAAACAAACATGTACTTCTTTGTTGATGTTTGATTAAGTTATTTGTGTCGTGCAAATCAAAAACATAAATTCAAAAGTTGATTTTTTGCTATCCTTTTCTGACGTTTCTCAAAATTCTCAAAGGTTGCAAGCATACCTTGCAATAAAATCAGATCTGATTCTACATAAAAAGGTGAACATTTTGCCCCGAATTCCAAAAAAAAAAAACTCAAAGCTTGCGAATGCGGGCCCAAACTGCGTAAACAACAAATATTGAGTTAGCCGGGCCTAAGTTAAGTTTGGGCCCGTGATGGATCCTGAGAACCGTGGTCTTCGGAAAAAGGCCCGGTGGTTAACAAATGTTGTCGGCCCATCACAATCCAGCCAACAAGTGGCACGTGTCCCTCGGGGCTAACAGTTCAGAATTTTCCGTGGCAAAAGGAGAAGGGTTTAATGGTTGGAGACAAAAGCCGGGACTAGGGTTTTGGAAGAGGAAGCATTTTGTATTTGAAACTCAAGTCTCTGAGCTCTGAATCATCTATTACCCGAAAAATGGGTTTTTGGGGTCAGTTTCTATTATCAATTCCATTTCTTCCATTTGATTTTCTTAACTTCCAAACAAACAATGTTATTCTATTACTCTTCCATTTTCTGTCCTTTGTTTCTTTTCGCCATGGAAATGATCATTATAGTTATTGTATATTTGTGTTTTCTTTGTTTCTTTGTATATTTTTTATTTTTTAACTCTCAGGAATCGAAGTTAAACCAGGAAAACCCTACCCTTACCATGCCGATAATGTGCCGGGCCGGCTTCACGTTACTCACGTCAGTTTCTTTTCTTTCCATGGCTGCTCAATCCACTTTCTCGTTCTGTGGAAGTCAAAAATAAACATTACTTGATTAAATCTGAAACGTTGCTTCTGGTTCATTAAAATCGATGGGATATTATGTCTTGGATTTACTTAAAACTTTTTTTTTCTTGATTATTTATTTAAATATATTCATGAATCATCTTATGAATATATAAATTGGATTCTAGTTTTATGCTTTGAAAATGTTGGATTTATACTGGGTTGGATGCTTGAACTGTGAAGCATTCTAGGAATGAGGAATTTTTATTTTTTATTTGGGTATTAAAAATTGGGTGTTAATCTTGCTGTGTGGTGAATCAGGCAACTCTTGGTCTGGGCTCATCGACAGAGAGGAGCATTGTTCAGTGCTCCATTGGACATAAGGGTCCAATATTTCTATGCTCTTTGTTGCCAAATAAGAATGAATCATGTCCGTTGAATCTTGAATTTGATGATGATGATTTGGTAGCCTTCTCTGTGATCGGCCCACGAAGTGTCCATCTCTCTGGTTATTTTGAAGCTATTGAGGGAGATGGCATTAGAGAAGACTATGAGTCGTATCCTTTTGATTTAGTTTCCGAAGTTAGAAAGTCCTTCAGTGTGTTAACTTTTCCTGTTTTTGTTGTGAGTTTATTTCGCAGTCATTCCATTTTCTCTTACATCAGAGTAAAGTGATTTGTATGGAGAGGATATTGCTAATACGGAGACAGAGTCATCTGATTATGATTCCAGTGACGAATATGATGACGAATTTATCGATGATGATGATGATGATGAAGATGAACAGGAGGAGGGCTTTTTCATGTTTCCTCCCTCACCTATCCCGAACAGTGGAGGTAATTAAAATGTTCACTTTTTTTTCCTTGAACTTGCAGAAATCCTCAGATTCTATTTTCTTGTACTGTTTCTCATGGTGCCTTTTGTCAATGGAGGCTCATGCGCTTATTACCTGGATAACTTAGCATGTTCTTGATATAAATTTATGACCAGAAATTTACAAGGTAATGGGAGAGAGAATTACATAAGTTTATTTGTTCCATTGAGGAAACTACTAGTGAACTCTTGGTTTGGCCTCCTGTAATGTCCTTGCAATTTGTCAACTATTTGCTTATGCAGAAGATTTGAGACAGAAGATTCTAAACGTACTTTGGCACATAGTTACTGGATTGCAATATTCTGTTTTCCGAGGACATAATGGTTTTAATATTTTTAGTCATTAATTTTTGTTTCTAAATTCTAGTTGTAATTGAGGAGTTAGTGGATGACGAGAAGCCTACAAATGGAAATGGTCAATCCAAACGGCAAAAGAAGAAGAATCAGGAAAATGGCTCCGAGGACAAGAAAAACTCTCAAAATCAAATTGTTGTTAGGGGAGAGACTGCTGTACCTGTTCTGGAAAGTGAAGACGAAGATGGTTTTCCAATTTCCACCAAACAGGAAAGCGAATCAAATGTTCAGAAGGCTAAAGCAGAGGTCAAATCAACAGATGACAAAAAGGAGAAAACCAAGAGGAAGAAAACACAAGACGGTGATGGTGTTAATAACTTGAAAAGGAAAGTTGAAAGTATTGGCCTGGAGGGTCGTCCTGAAAAGTGAGTTTGTCGTGTCATTTTCAGTAGTCGAGGATGATTTTCTAATTGTGCAACTTTTTGATTATCTTTTTCTAGAATCCTGTCATTTCAGACCATTTTTTAAGGCGATTTCAGACACTTTTACTCATTGTTAAACATTTTCTTTGTATTGTTGGCTTATAACATGGACAACTCAGAAAGCCATGCAATTCTTTCTTTTTTTTTCAACTTTTTTTATCGTTTCTTCTCTCTCTCTTGTTGCTTGTTTTTATTTTGTGAACTTGGGAGTTTGCTGAATGTTCAACTCATTTGAATAGCTGTACTAAAATTGGCTCCAAAAATGGTCCAGGGAAAAAAAGAAAAAGAAAAAGAAGCAGCTAAAAGGACGGGTTGGGGATGAGAATGCTGATGAAGAGCAGCCAGAGGAGTTGAAGATCTCTAACTTGAATCAGACCTCACCGAAGACGGATGAGCCCAAAGGAAAGCTTGCTAATGAGAAGTGAGATTTTCCATACCGCTTTCCCCCCTCCCACGAACCAGTCCAAGTAGCTAGCTTTATGAGACACTTGGGTTGGCCGTATAGATTTTCTTTCAACCAGGCTTATGTTTATCTTATTAACAAGTAGGATTGGAATTCAAATAGATGATATGCATGTTGCAAGGCCCCTCTTGATTATTTTCTGACCTAAAGCGTTCATGTGTAATTAGTCATGTCGCTGCTAGACGCATCAAGTAATTGAGATCCAACAGCAAAATAAGCTTCTTTTTCTGTTTGTTAATACCATTCGTGTGTGAACATAACTGCTTGGCGTCATTCTTTTAAAGCAAGTTCTTGTATATGCACACAGGATCCTTGACGGTGAAATGGACCAAGTTCCTGGCGAAAGTCGACAAGAGGAGAAAAAGAAGAAGAAAAAGAAAAATAAGAAGAACCAGGACAATGAAGAGGGAACCAATGCAGATCAGACTGTTACAGCTCGGGAAGATATAAAAAGATCCACTTCGGACTCAGAGCAGAAGCAAAATGATACAAAGCCATTCAAAGTGAGAACCTTTCCCAATGGATTGGTTATTGAGGAACTAGCAATGGGCAAACCAGATGGTAAAATAGCTTCTCCAGGAAAACAAGTAAGTTTTAAGGTTGATAACGTGTTAGCCAGTAGAGTTTCTGATCAATATCTCTATATGAAGAAGAATTTAGATTCAATTAGCTTCAACGGTTAGAGCTACGTGACAAAGCCTTGTGTTCATAGGCTAAGCATTCATTCAAAAGGAAAATCGTTTGTTTGATTTCAGGTTAGTGTCCGCTACATTGGCAAGCTACAGAAGAATGGAAAGATATTTGACTCAAACGTTGGAAGAGCACCATTTAAATTTCGCCTAGGTATAATTATTTCTGTATGATAGATATAAAAAAACTAATAATAATAAAAAATATTTGCTTCATTATTTGTGTTAAAATTTTTTCTTTTCTTTTTACAGGTTTGGGACAAGTTATATCCGGATGGGATGTTGGTGTTAAAGGTAATTATCGGGTTCTATATTTCATTTTACTCGGTTGTCGATCTCCAAGTGAAGCAGCTTTTACCCATTTTTGTTCAATTTCTCAGGCATGCGCGTTGGGGACAAGAGACGACTAACAATTCCACCGGCAATGGGGTACGCATTTCTCGTAATTTCTTCTTGACGAGACCTTCAAATTAGTTGAACTTGTTTCGGATTTATATATTTTTTCTCGGCTAAGTATGTTTTCAATCTAATATTTTACGCAGTTATGGAAGCAAGGGTGCTGGTGGTAAAATTCCTCCAAATTCGTGGCTCATTTTTGATGTTGAGTTGATTGATGTTCGTTGACTCTCCTCCTGGAACTGAACAAAGTTTTGGCAGACAAAGGATCAAAATGGTTCTTTTTTTGTTTCTTTTACTAGATCAAAATTCCAGAATGGTTTGCGTGGCCTGTAACAATTTTGTCGTGATTGTAGAAAATGCTTTTTTGCAAGGATTTGGAGCTTTGACGTTGTTGCCTTGTGAAATAGTCCTTCAAGCAGGTGGAATTTTGGTCTTGGGAAATTGCTCTTTCTGATCAAGAACCACCCATAATTGGTTTTACATTCAATACCACCAAAATTTGAATTCTTGGGTCGCCACAAATTGGATATCTTTATTTTGTGAAAATTAAAAGATTTTTTGTCCCAAGGAAAGGAAATCAAGGCACTAGTTTAATGGAATTGGAGTGTTGGATTTTATTTTTTATTTTTTATTTTTTACCTAGACGGTGCTCTTTCAAAAAATAAGGTGTACCCCTTCAAGCACAAAGTAGAAACAAACATAACAAAATTAGCTAGACAATGTTTTCATGACATATTTTGTCATTGTTTTAAATTCAAGTAATCCTACTATTAACCATGAACAATAATTTACCCTGGATCAAAGTAATAAAAATTGCGTAGCGTAGACATCAGCATAATCAAAAGGATAAACATAAAATGAAAAAAAAAATTAAAAAAAAAAGAAATTCAATTTTCTAGAGTCAACTCTAAGTAGTAGTTAAAGCGCTTGGTCATGGAAAGCTACATCTTTAAAATAACAAAGTCTACATAGGCTTATAGAAAACAGTATCAGTTAGGTTCAACTGGTGCCCTAGGCTTGAATTTCACCGGAGCATAAATTGCCGCAGATCCAAGCTCTTCATTCCTAAGAAGCAACCATACAATAAATGAAAAGATAATTAGTTTCAAACCATGAAAAAGACGCATTATCACACATGAGAAGTTACTGAAATGCAAGCACCAAACAAGTAGATGCATGCACAACAGAAGGCAAGACTAGCATATAATTGTGTTTAGCAAGGCGTTCCAACCTGCAAGGAGCACCGGTCTTGATTTGGCCCATTTTCGTACCACATCTAGTAAGGTGTTTGGGAGGTGTAGTTTGAATCAATTTTGGTTAAAAACACTAAGTTATTTAAAAAAATGGATTAGAAACTTTAAACAAGCTTCAAGATAATTAGGATGTCAAATTCTCTATAGTTTAAAAGCGTTAGAAAAATGCATAAATTAAACAAACATTTAACAATGCCAAAACAAGAATTAATTTGCCATTGCCAACCCAACAGAGAGGTCAGCAATGAATGTGTCTACGGTTTCACCGCTAGAACTGAAAAACCAAGAGACAAATCAGCAAAAGGAATCAATGGTTGGGAGAAAAAAAGGAGAGCCACAGTGAATATAAAATGTAAACATTCAGTGACCTGCCATAACATCCCATCCCACACGTTCAGACATTTTTCACAGCCTCGATGCTGTCAGTTACACAACCAATTTTCCTTTATTATTTTAAGTCATCGATGTTGTACAATGAGTGATTATGCCCAAAAGACAGTCGTTATAATAGAAAAAGTAGAGTCAAGCTTTGCTCGGCGATAGTAGATGTAGGCATATTATCAAACTACTATAAATAGTATTTGTATTCTCTTTCGCTTAATCCTTCTATTTTACAAGCACTTATATTTGTTTACATTACTTGCATTCGTTATTGAGTGTTTAATTTTCTTGCTTGGTTAAATTAGAAAATTCCAATAATTATGAAAAAATTTTAAAACCTAATTCACCCCTCCTTTTGACTAGTCGTTCTTAGGTTAACAGTTCCAATTATTGTTCTTCATGGAGCACATAAATTTGTTACAATTACGACAACACTGATGTAATGACAAAGGTGGAGTGGTGACGATAATAATGATGGAAACTATAAAAAAGAGAGAGTATAATGTCCAATCAAATGCCCTTAAGTCTATTAACTAGAGAATAAAAATTTAATCATGCTACGAAAGATGTAGATTATGGTTGTAGGGCAGTAGGTGAGGGTAGTGATGTAATTATAAAACAACATATAAGAAGATATGGTCCAGTTCAAATGAGTCAATCTGATGATAATTCTATTCCTTGAGTTTGGACTCTATGAGCTTCAAAATTAACAAAAATTCTTATGGTTCTAATATTATTTGTAGTTCTTAAACGAGGATGGGTTTAGAAGTATAAAACCTAGATAGTTTCTTTGATATACTTGTATATCCTCCGCCATAAATTACCGCTAAGATATCGTTACAACTCTATAAAGACTATTCATCAAGTTAAATAAATCAACAATATTTGAGTTATGGATTAACAATAAGAAGAGATCAAGAAACATACATATGGCACATCTATAACCATTTAAGAGTAATATCATGGCAGATGTATTGCTTACATTAAGATTGAAACCTATATAATGCTTTCCAACCGGCTACAGACTCCTTATGGTATTAAAAACACTTGAAGTTTATATATAGTTTATTATATTTAGGGATAGTTCTTATCTTTTCTATTATATTATTGTATCTTGTTTGCAATGAGTATGTAAAATAATATTAAAGAAAAAAATCAATATGTATATAATGATAGTAACTTGTTATAGTAAGTAATATAACTCTCATATTAGATTAATATTGTATTCATTTTGTTATTAGCTTGGTTCAAATTAAGTAATGTGGATTACTTTAACATTGTGCAAAGTTGTAGGAAAAAATTATAAGTTTTTCTTATGATTTTCATTTTTTTCTAAATATCCATCAACATCGACAATATCTATGATATTATCCGTAAATCAAAACCTCGACGACCTTGGCGACATCAACATTTTGTCCTTGCAGATGACCTAACATGACACATGGAGTGTTGCGCTCCCAAATCACTGAGAGAATGTGGGATGGCAGATCCCAAGAGAGGACAAAAAAGAAGAATAAAGAACATTCTTCTTGGGCCTTTCTCAAGGGAAGAACAATATGAAGCTAGGATCTCAAAAGAAAACGTAACGTATCAAACATCTAATAATTGATAAAACGATCAATAGATGTTTCATAACCTTACTATAAGTAGCTCGTTTATAAGAAAAATAAGGGGAATCTCTAGCTCATAATTTACGACAAAAATAAGACTTTTCTCTCTTATTCGTTTAAAATATCTCTATTCTTGTTTGACTAAGCTTCAATGTGTCTCTGCAAATATGTCAGAGGTGAACGGAGGGCACCAAAGCTCAAGCCATCTCACCAGAGATCATTAGAATAGGTACGAGGAGATTAATGTTTAAAAATCCACCCAAACAATAATAAAAATAATAAATAAATAAATAGAAAAGGAAAGGAAAAGAAAAGGACAAACAAAGGAAAGAAACAAATGTTTCAATTAAACGACTAATAGGTTGTTTGAGAGCATTAGTTTAAACCAATGGTTTAAATAAATTTTGATTAAAAATATTATTATGTGAGAGCTTTACGCATTGTAGCTCCCTTTTTTTCACTGTAACAACTAAAAGTTTTGATTAAAACTGAAAATATTAAACACCTTATAAAGCTTTTCAAAATGAGAAAAATAGTAATGGAACCCAATCTAAGAAATGTCCATTTAGTTAAACGGTTCAAAATGCTTGACTTGAGCTTTGTTTATTTTTTGTATGAAATGCATAGTTTGAAAAACGAGTTTAAAAAGTTGAACCACGAATGGCTGTTTGCCTGTTGGTTTAAGATACCTAATCAATGGTTCAAAATAAATTTCACCTACTTTTGCCAAATGCTGGCTAGACGAAATGAAAAGCGGGCTCATAGAAAATTATTCCATTGAACAAAACAATCCTCTGGGAAGTTTTTGAGGAACTCGGGTTGGCTCAGCCATATGGATTATTATTATTATTATTATTATTATTATTATTATTATATACCAAGCACGAGTTTATCTCATTAACAAGTATAAATGGGAATTGTAATATAGTGTATACACGAGGCACGACCGGGCTTGATTACTTTGAGAACATAATTTGTAGATAGTTTTAAACTTAAGTAAACGCACCTACCAAGAGCAATAAGATTCCTTTAAAGTACAAGGAATATATATATCTCAAGCCAAACAACATAACCAAAAGGATAGCATTGATGCGCATGCAAATTCAGATGACCTCGCTAACATTTAGAGTTCACTCATTTAACCAGTTAAAACATCTTCACAATAACAAACTCTAGACAGGTTTATTAAAAACTTTTTTTTTTTTTTTTTTTTTTTTTTTTACAAGTCTTGTGTAGAAAATCAGTATGGTTCAACTGGTGCCCTGAATTTTGCTCCAGCATAAGTTGCCGCAAATCCAAGCTCTTCTTCAATCCTAAGAAGCTGCCATACAATAAATGACAAGCCAACTAGTGTCAGGCCTTGAAATACACACATATGAGAAGTTTCACTAACGCGAGGGCCAAACGAATAGAGGCATACACTGATGCACAAGATAAGGACTAGCTTACCTGGTTGTATTTAGCAAGGCGTTCTGACCTGCAAGGAGCACCAGTCTTGATTTGGCCCTGTATTATACCATATCGTAGTTATTTAAAGGACGATTAGAAACTTTAAGCAAGCTTTAAGATAATAAGGCTGCCAAATTCTGAATAGTTTAAGAACATGCAAAAATTCATAAATTAACCAAACATTTAACAATGCTGACAAAAAAATGTACTTACTGTTGCCAACCCAACTGAAAGGTCTGCAATGAATGTATCTTCGGTTTCACCACTAGCATTGAAAAAAAAAGAAAAAAAAAAAAAAGAAAGAAGAGAAATCAGAAAAAAGAATCCATGGTTGAGAAAAAAAGGAGAGCCACAGTGAAAATAAAATGTTTTTACCTTCGGTGACTTGCCATAACACCCCATCCAGCACGTTTAGACATTTTCACAGCCTCAATGCTTTCAGTTACAGAACCAATTTGATTCACCTAATAATAAAAAAGAAAAGAAAAGAAAAGTAATGAGAATTTCAGCTTTGATAATTTGTCATATCGTGCCATCTAAGTGGCAAGTGTTGACTTACCTTCAGGAGTAGCGCATTGCAAGTCTTCTCCTTTATTGCTTTCTCCACACGCTGTAGAAACCAGAGTTAATAATGTCGCGAGATGCCTTCCTTTATATGAAATCAATAAAAGTAATAATAATAGGAGCTTGCCTTTGGGTTTGTGACAAGAAGGTCATCACCAACAATCTGCACTTGCTCACCAATTTCAGAAGTCAGTTTTGCGTAATGCTCCCAATCATCCTGGTCGAAGGGATCTTCAATGGAAACAATAGGATACTCGGACACAAATGACTTGTAAACATTCTTCAAACTGTCTCCTGATATCTTCTGCGATCCGTCATTGTTCTGCAGCAGAATAGACTGATTATATTCAGCTTGCTAAGCAAACACATTAAATGATAAAATTCATTTCACTCTCAAGCTGTCTTTCAGCACGATCTACCTCCAAATATACAAAGGAAAGAAAAAAAAAGAATTGCATCAATTGCATTTAATTACCTCTTCCTTGAAATTCAAGTCATAGGTCTTATCCTTGGCATCATAGAATTCTGAAGCAGCAACATCCATCCCAATTACAACCTGTCGGAAAAACAAACGATTCTTCATATTTTTGATTAGATAACAGCTCCCATTGAAGCTGTACCAAAGTATAGACTTCGAATCGGAGATGCTAGAACTAGCCTTTCCAGTGTATCCAGCTTTAGCTATGGCTGTTTTCAGCAGTTCAAGGCCCTCTTTGTTTTCCTGTAAATCAAACATGATGTAAGGTTTTAATGACACTCCAACACATTGAATTACAATCAGCCCTATGTGCTGAAACAGGCGAACGATACCAAATTCTAAGTTTAACAACTTCTCAGAGTTCTAATAGAATCGCTAAAATTAAAATTAAATTTTAGTGCATGATAGGATTGGGAGAAAAGGCTTTTCAATCACCAAAAGCCAACAATATAACAAGAGAACAAACCTGAATATTTGGAGCAAAGCCACCTTCATCACCAACATTTGTGGCATCTTGTCCATACTTCTTCTTAATCACAGCCTGTCAAGAAAAAGCAAGAAATATCGAGCCATAAAATCATGTCGTTTTATTCATAAAATTTGATTAAGCAAACAACACTAATACAACCATGATGATGCATACATTGATAGATATATACGTAAGTGTATATGAGCGCATAGGTGGAGAGAGAAAGAGAGCGAGGACACCTTCAAGTGGTGGTAGACTTCTACTCCCATCTTCATAGCTTCCTTGAAAGAAGATGCACCAACAGGGAGAATCATGAATTCCTGCATACACCGCAAATAATAAGGATGTCAAGTGTAATCATCGGAGAATGTTAGCATAAATCTATGCAAGGTAACAAAAGAATAAAGTCTAAAAAACCATTTATCACCTGCATCGCCAGTTTATTGCCAGCATGGGAACCGCCATTAATGACGTTGAATGCCGGTACAGGAAGCACCAAGGTCTTGTTTCCAGCGAGATTGGCAATGTGCTACAAAGTAATAGGTGTAAAAAAAAAAATGTGAACCTACATCCATGGCATCGACTACTTGAAGCAGCATGGCCTCACTCTTATGCCAACCACACATACCTTGTACAGAGGAATCTTTTTCACCGAGGCACCTGCTTTACAAACAGCAAGAGACACTGCTAGTATAGCATTGGCTCCAAGCTGAAATAATAGACGGAAAAAAACTTCAGGTTTCTTTCTTTTTTTGGTTTCATTTCTTCTACACTTTCTAATTATCCCAAAGATTAGAGGAAAAAAAAAAAAAGTCAAGATACCTTTTGCTTGCACCAACCCCATTCATTAACAGTTCCATCAAGTTCTTGTACCATATAATTGTCAATTTTGGTCTGCTCTGTTGGGTCCTGTAAATGCATAAAAGGGGCCAAAAAAAATACGGTGGTCAGCAGACATCAATCCCCATCGACTTGTGTTGAATTTCCAAGATAATATAACTGAAAATATACGACAATACCTTGCCAACCAAAGCAGGTCCGATGATTGTGTTCACGTTCTCCACAGCCTAAAAAGGCAAATAATTGAATTCATAGTGAGGTTCATTCCACACATGACACACTCAAATAGATGATGAGACAACACAAAGTAATTAATGTACCATTTGTAAATATCACAGGAAAAAATGGGAACTTTATCTAACAATAAATTACACAATATAGAGAACATCATAGTGAAATTTTAACATGTCCATCAACAACCAAGAAATTAATTGCATTCACAGCTAATCAGACTCACAATTCAAATTTTAAATTATTTCACAATAATAAACATCAACTAATCAAAGTTCACTAGCAGAAGAGAATGAGTTAAAAGAATCAAAATGACGTACCTTTAGGACACCTTTCCCAAGGTAATCCGATCCTCCATCTCTTAATTCCAAGGCCTCATAGATACCTTCAAATAATGAACAATCAAATAGGAGTAAGAAAGGCAACTTTAAAATATAAAATAACAATAATAAAATCAATCATACGAAAGACATAAAGGAAAAATCTTCCTAAAATCTGTACATTCTAGAACCAAATCATGCATATCCAGAGCATAATAAAGAAAGTCATGCCTACCAAAACGCACTTATTCATAAAAGCTATGACGCCATGGATTTACCTGTGGAAGCACCACTGGGAACAGCAGCTCTAGAGAAGCTTCCATCAGAGAGTACAATATCAACCTGCAATCACACTCACATTCAGATATCAGAACTTTAACATATAAAAAATAAATAAATCCTTTCATTTTTATTGGAGTGAGTTTCCATGCCCAGAAATGCAATGAAAGATCATTTCTATTTTTCTTTAAAAAAAGAATTTATTAAAAAAATATGTACAACATCTACTACTACCCATGGAGAAAATTAAAATAAAAAGAACAAAAAAAAAAAAACAGAAGCTTAAAACGACATAGACAAAAGAAAAGCTCACTTCAACAGTTGGGTTTCCACGGCTGTCGAAGATCTGACGGGCTTTAACGAGCTTGATGGTGGCCATGAGGAAAATGATCAGTGACTAAACTCTGCGTTTTCTTTTTGTTCTTCTGGAAACTGGAAAGTGTTTTCGTTCGGTTGAGGAGAAAGGACAGCGGGTGTTAGAAGGTTCGACAGTGTGAGCACATAGAGAGAGGCACGTGACGTGGGGGTTTACCACGGGCGAGAAAATCACGAACGTTGATCGTGGGTGATTGGTGATGAATGGATGGCTAAGATTGCTATCTTTTTGTAACCGCCTGTTGGCTTTGTGGGTCCGGGTCTAAATTTTTTTACCATGGGCGGAGGCGGAGGTGGAGAGGGATCTGGGGGCATGAGAAAAGGAATATACGTTCCTCAAAAAAAAAAAAAAAAAGAACGTAGGGTAAAATGAAATCGTGGGCCCCAATTTGGATTGACCAGTCCAATGGCAATAAGCGATTTTAGTGCCCCTACGGAAGTCCATTGATTTCGCCTAGAAGCACTTTGAAATAACTGCGTTCGAAATTAGGCTGCTGGGAAAGTTTGTTAAAACATCAATGCAAAATATTGGATTATTTTCATAAATCCTTTGAATTATGTATCATATTTTATCTTATAAAATTGGTCAAAATACTTTTAAATTGTAAAAAACAAGTAAAATTTATTTTGTAAAACCAGTCAAAATCTCCTAAATTATAGAAAACAAGTCAGATTATTTATTTCGTTCAACTCTATTTATAAATCTAACGGATTTATTAACTAGCAGGGTATTAAAGATTTTTTATTTAATAAATGAGTATTAACACTCAATAAAAATATTTTAAAAGATAAATCATAATTATTAAAAACATTTACAAAAACAAATTAATTTAAAATTGATACCAAAAAAATAAATAAATAAATAAATAAATAACTAACCCCTTCCTACCTCCTATGTAATGCCCCCACACACACCCACCCACCCACCAGGCGACCAACCATTTCCCTGTCGTTAAACCCAAATCTCCCTTTTCCCTTCCCTTTTGGCATCACCGTACGGCCGTTGGAGAAGTATCAATCCAGACCTCCCTATGAAAATAATTCTACAAACTATAGTACATCATGGAAATTGAAATATGACATTATTGTGATTATAAACGTTTTATATTATGAAATTACATGTATCTAAAAAAAAATACAGTACTTAGTTAAATCTTGAATGTTAAATTTTTTGCTTTTTCTAGAGTATTTTAAATTTTTTGCTATCAATGTCTGACCACGACAAGTAAATGTTGTTATATGTTTCACTTTCTCGTATAATGTGTAACTAGCAAATTTTTTAATGTTAAATTTAATGTAGCTAGCAATTTTAAATTTTTAACAACAATCCCCAAGCATTTGTTTTTGCTATTTATAGAATATTTAATGTAACTAACAGTTTTAAATTTTTAACATCCCCTAGCAATTTTTTTAATGTTAAAACTGGGTCAGATCGCAGAACTTGTATGAATGTTACATAACTGTCAAAAAAGATCTCCTTCCACACAAGAGAGGGTTTACGGTATGCTCTTTTGAAGCGTTTCTTTTTTCTCCCGTGAGCCTTCCCTTTCAGAGGTCTGCTCATGGAAGATATGGTCGGCAGATGGAGTTTTTTCACCATAACTGAGGAGGAGGATGAAGTAATCAGTATGTGGGATAAACTGGCGGCCAAAGGCAAAGAACTCATGCCCTATGGTCTTCTGGGTAAGATTCTAAACCAGGAAACCATACAAACTTTGGAATATGGAAAAAGACATAGAGATCAAAGAAGTTGCTCCGAATACATTCTTTTTCCCGTTTTGGACGGATCGGAGGTGGAAAGTTTGGAACCATGGACTTTCAACAGAGCCCTCATAGTGCTGAAAGAGATTGATGGCATTAATCTCGGGGACGTTAGTGATTTCCGATACACTAACTTCTGGATTCAGGGACACAACCTGCCGTCGGAAGAAATGATCGAATTGGTGACAACCTTCGAGTATGTAGTCGTGGGCAGGCGGATGACCACGGCCGCTGTATAGAGCCGTATATGCGGATTAGGACGATGCTGGACATTACCAAGCTGCTTCGACGAGCGACTAAGGTCAGACTGGGGAAACGGGAAAGCCAGTTCTCGCATTCCTGAAATATGAACGGTTGCCAGACTTTTGCTTTGTCTGCAGTCATGTGGGTCATGTTTTGTATGACTGTACGCTACCGGGAGCAAGGCAGCTATTGAGCAATTCTAATAAATGGCTCCCACTACCGTACCAAACACCCTATAAGACACTCAACTACGGTTTCTGGCTCATTGGGGTTGACGACCACAAACGGAGTACCGGTGACGGCGGAACACGAAAGAGAGGCATGAAACAACGTTCGGAAAAGACTTGGAGAAGCCGAACAAAGCCAACACGTGGTAGAAGCCGAACAGAGCCAACACGCTGGGCGGGGGAGGTCAATCTCAACGGCGATAACACGGCCCGTCGGAAAAAACTCACTTCGGATACACGGGATGAGAGGAACCACTCCAACACACCCCGACTGCTGCGTAGATTTCCGGTGATTGCGGGATCTTGGATCTTAACTCGGACCCACGAAACAAGGATAGTCAAATTGAGAATCCTTACCCCTTTGAAGACAGGGATCCGAGTGGGCCCAGAGTCACATGTGAAGAACCGTGTAAATCAAATGACTATGGGGAAAAGCTATTGAAATTCCTGCATGTGAGCCCTATAAAAAGTCACGTGACCAGGAGAAGAATGTTATGAACTTGGAACATCCGAAACACATCTATGCACGCTGGAATGATGGGTAAATATTTGATAAATGGATTCGAATTAGTGATTTAATTTGAGTTGATATGATTTAAATTAAGATTTGAGTAAGTGATTTGAATTGTTATTCGAATTAACGTTTGGATGTGCATTTAAGTTTTAATATGAGTATGGAACAAAATTAGAATTTATGTTTAAGAGGTAGTGAAGATAGTTTTTGATTTATTAATAAATCTAATAAAATCTTAATGTTAATGATCTTAAAAAAATGCAATATGAATTTTGATTTATTTCTCTTTTCATTAGAAACACGGTGAAACAAGAATCATCTCAATTGGATATCAAATGAAGAAGTTATGATTTTTTTCCTCAAATATAAAAGAGAGAATTTCAGTTTTTATTGTAATAAAGATATCCAAGTATCAAAAGTTTAAGGGAAATGAGAATTCTAAAAACTTAGATTCTTGATACTCAAATAATTCAGATTTTGGGAGAAATAAACAAGTATCTGAAGATTCTTGATACTCAAATCTAAATTTGAGTCCATTAAGTTTAAAGAATGCATGAAACAAACATACCCGAAGTGTCTCTCATGGAAAAAACTTAAACTCATCATAGGGCCTCGTTTCTTTCTCAGCCAATCCGGCAACCTCGAAGGCCAGGCTACCGACGGAGAAGGATAAGAGGAAGAGCATTAGCGGACGATCCACTACAAAGGAAAGCCAGGTGCCAAGGGCCGGCACCAAGACGAAGTCCGCCATTAAGCAGAAAAAGGATGGGAATATTTTTCGTCATTTTCAAATAGGTCCCAACATTTTTATTAATTTTGTCATTTCAAATACTAAATTTGACAATTGTTAACAATCTAGTTCAATTGATAGCCAATGCCAATTGATTTAGGACAACGAAAGGTTTTGATACATTTTATGCAAATGTCGTAGTGCATTTTGTCACTTAAATTAATGCATGTTAGCTACCTAATTGCAACAAAATTTCAAACTTATAGGCCATTTAAAAAAATGGTTGGAACCAACAGTTTTTGTTTGTGAATTTAGTTTATAGCATATAAGAGCTTTGTAATGTAACTATTTTACTATAGCATGTAATAGGCTTACACTCTTCACAGTTGTAACTGATAGTTACAATCACTATTGCAAACGACCAATTTGACCTTTAGGAGGAAGGGCTTGGGATGGGGTGGCGAGGATCGTTGGATGTGGGGCAACGAAAGTTATTGAGAGGGGCTTGGTGTAGGGCGACGAAGGTTGTTGGAGGTGGGGCAACAATGGTTTTTGCAAGGAGGGGCTAGGGTTGAGGCTCTTGCCGGTGAGGGGTGGTCGCAGGGATGGCGTTGTTGGTCGTGGGTCTGAGAGAGAACGAAGGAATAGGAGAAAGTATAGGAGAAAATGAAAATGAAAAGAACTTTTTTTTTCAATTTTAGGACCTTTTTGGGGTGTTTTTAAATTTGTCTTTTGTTTTGTTTTGGACAAAAAAAATTAACTAAACTTATTTTTAAAACCATTTCTATTTTTTGTATTTTGGGGAAATAGAAATAACATTTTAAAAATAGAACAAATGGGCCCTAATAAAAGAACACCTTCCCTTCTCCACTCTTTCCATCCTGTTTTCCATCTTTCTTAGGGGAAAAAAGAAAAGTATGCTCGTTTGATAGTGTTTACATTTTGTTTTTTTTTTAAAATTAAAAATAAAAGTGTTTTGAGAAATATACTAAGACTATTTTTGAAATTGTGTTTGGTTGTATATGTGGTGGAGTGTTTTTGAATATAGCTATTTTTAATAAAAAAATTATTGATATAAATAAACCTAAATTAACTATTAATATATAAATATTTTTTAATATATTCAATCAAATGAAGAGGAGAAATCCTCTTCCTCTTCTTCTGCTCCGATGAGGCCAGATCGATGGCGATGGCCCACCTTGATGGCCCAACCTTACATCGACGAGCCCCACCCTACCTAGGTCAGCTCATCCTTGCCCTACCTCGGCAACCTAGTCCCATCTCGACCAGCCTAGCCCCTTCTTGTTGAGATCCATGTGGCCAGGTCATCGTCGCGAGCTTCCCATCGTGTAACACCTCTAAGTAGGGGTTCACAGTTTTTAATAAATAAAATAAAGATTAGAAAATAAAAATAAAGCATTAAAGTAATTTGCCCGGGACTTAAATAAAAACTCTTAAAACAAAATAAAAACATAAACAAATAAATAAACCACAGTTTAATGTAGCACCTTAAATTTTAATAATATAAAATTGTCATCATCATCATTCCAACCCCTAACACATCTTAATACAGTCACATAAAGTAACAAATGATGCTTACAATATCATGAAGGACATTCTTTGATAAATGAAACAATTCCAACAGCTTCCTCAACTATATTTCTCGTCACCACCTTACACATTGTGAGTCCTGAAAAGATGAAAATATAGGAAAATGAGCGACAACATGCTTAGTAGAGAAAACCATTACTCACCTTTAGGTTTTTATCATTGCCACATTAAAACCTACATGGTTAGTTAGTGTTCATCATTATTTAGATTATGAGATTTATTATGATCATACTCCATGGATATCATAGTTAATCATTACCGAGTTTCATAGATACATGTATACAAATATTACAATTCATCATTATTCTTAGGTATCCACGTTTAATAAAGTACCACTCAATTTATCGAAACCCAATGGGCGCGCTTGACCACCCTCTAATCATTCAAAGGGTGTTTCAGTAAGGGGATATCAAACCCCAGATCCTCACCAAGTTGATTCTTGTACAGTGCGATTTGAGACTTTCGACTCAAGGGAGCGTCATCACCTCTCCCTATTTTACCTTTTAAGGTATCCGTGCCCAATGACGTAACCGCCGCCCTCTTAACGTCTCATCATTCCTCTATATTCAATCGTTATTTATAGAGTCAATTTTTCTAACCATGCTTCTCAATTTACAACAACGGATGTCAAATTATTATGTTTTCTCGTTGTACAATACAGGACGAGTTCCACATCATCGTATTATAATATAATCATATACATTCAAAATATCATACATATATTGCAATGTAAAACATCTAAATTTAATTTAACAAAACCTCACAAATGATAAGTAATAGAATCCCTACCTCTTTACAAATATCCACTAACAATTTTTAGCTTACACAATTCACCACGTAAGCTCCAAGCACGCCGTTATCCTAAAACGTATAAAACAACCATAATTTAACTTAAATCTTAATTTTTAATTATGAAAATTTATCATTTATTTTTATTAGTGTGCCATAATCATTAACATACTAAAATTGTAATTATCAAATTTTGAACTTAATTTTAGTAAATTATAACAATAAAATAATACTATACGAATTTTATTTTGGTACGAAATATATTAAATTAGATTTTTAAAATAAATAATACGATTTTAAGATATTTATAATCATAATAATTAAAAATTTGGATATTTATTAAAATAGAATTATTTGAAATTTACAAACTTTATAGAAAACTATTTATGATTTCTGAAACATAAATTATTACATAACTACCCTTGTCCTAGTGGTTTGACACCATTTAATTGTTCTTGAGGTTGGGGGTTGTATGGAAAAACAACATGTTGTTTTAAGAAAAATGAGATGTAGTTTTTTGAAAATGACATGCCGTTTTTCACTTAGAAATCTTTCACAGAGAACCCATAATTCGTTTTTTAAGCTCTTTAATCCAATTCTTAGTTTCCTAATAACTTTTGAAGCATAAAACTATATATAAACAATATATAATCATCTCTAAACATAAAAAAAAAAAAAAAAAATTCTCACAAATTTCTCTACCAAAATACAACTTAAATTCAAAGTTAAAGTTTTAGAAATCTAACATCAAAACTTACCTCAAATCCATGGTTCGATCTTGAAAACATTTAGATTTCCTTGATCTTTAAGCTTATGAGAAGTTGTTTGTAAAGATCCATGAGAATTGTAATACCTGCCATTTTCATGTGATGGTTAATAATAGATATATAATGACATTAAGCAATTTCTTTATGATTTAATGTTACTGATCATTTTATTTTAAATATGATGACAGGTGACGGTCACGTGAAATTGATGTGCTCAGGACATTCATATCAAAAGTGATGATAAGCTTAAAGTATTTTTTTTTAAGAGTTTTCAACTTACTTTAAATTTATAATTTTTATAATGCTCTAGAGTTATGTATGCCCAAAAGTTAAATTCTTGATAATAACATGGATGTTGTTGCATATTTTTTTATTTTTATAATATTAATGATGTCATGATGATTACATGTGTAATAATATTTTTGGGTCATAGAGTGAATATTATTGTTGTGTATAAATAATTTTGTATTATAATTATATTATATTACATTATTATATTATATAATATTATAATATATTATATTATCATAATTTATTATAATATTATATAACAGTATGTTAATATTATTATTTATATTATAACATATTTACATTATATTATATTATATTATATAAGTATATATGTTTATGTTAAAAAGAAAAAAAAAGACACTGAATTAGATTAGGATTAGGGTTTTAGTCTTCACATAAAATCTATATAAAGACCTCTTGTTAGTAACCCTAGATCACACTTCATTCATTCTTCATTGATTGGTTTCATGCTTGGTTTTCTTTGGCTTTATCAAGATTTCAAATCTTCCTAATTTCATTCATCTTGGTAAGTATATCAATTATTTAATATATTTGTTTGATGTTTTGGTGTATTGTGTTAGTCTTAGAATTATTACTATCATCACATGAATTTTTTGTTGTATGTATTTCATGTTAATTGGCGATTGAAAAGAGTTGATGATTTGGTTATTTTGATTAACTTCTCATTAAACCCTAGATTGAAGATATCATATATTTTCATATTTTGTTATGTAGATCTTTATAGGTATATTTTATTATCAATTGGTATCATGTTAATTATGTGTTTACAATTTTAATTGAGGTTTTATTGGATTATGAATTGGTATTGAAATTTTTTTGATACCTTAAGCCTACTTTTCATATAAACACCTGACAACCATCATGTTTTAGTAATTTTTGATTCTATATTGCTCTGTGTATATTTCTCTTATATTTTTCTCAAATACTAGACATCTTAAGCTTTCTTTTGGCTTTTGAATCGCTTGAATCAGAGTTTTTTGTAAATAGTTCTGATTTTTCGAAGTTGACCTTAAAAACTGTACAGTTTTACACAGACCTAAAATTTAGACTAAGCTTTGAGGACGTTTTCTTTATGTAAATTATTGTCAAAATATTCTTGTAATATATCAAATTCTTTGTTTCTGAGTCTAGTTTCTAATGCCACTGGTTTTGACTAATTTTGTGTCAAGATGAAATTATTATGAATTTTTAAGTGAATAAAGGTCATTCTGCCTACTTTTGGAAATTATGCCCTAAATTCATAAATTGTGATTTTGTGTTTCTTGATGTTATTGCATGACAAGGTGATGTTCAATGATAGTATGACATGTTTATAGGTTGTCATAAAAATTTTAGGGTCAAAGGAGTTTTATTTTAATTATTTGATTATGATGAACATGTGTTGCTCACTGCTTTATGTGTTTAAGGTTTATTTTATCTTTGAATTCTAATGCATGTTTTGAATGGTTGAAAATTTATTTGAAGCTAATTTTTGGATATGTTATAGTTTTAGGGGTCTATTACATACAAGATTTTTGTGGAATTATTTTGTGAAATAGATATTTTATTATATGAATGTTAGATAGGATTGTTCACTGCCCAGCTATTATTGGCAGATTTTATGCTACGAAGTTTATGACTTGTTTTGGTTATCAAATGGAATTTTTATGATCAATGAAAAATCATGATATTATGTTTATATGTTAACTTTGTCCCTTTAGAGTCTCATGCTTTAATTGTGTGTGAATTGTGAATTATTGAATTATGAATACATAAGGGTTAGGCAGTTATAAGTATTTATAAGTTAGTAAAGTGTATGTGTGTTTTTGTAATTCTTGAGACGAAAGTATGAATGATGTCATATGGTTTTGGCTGATTTTATAAAAATGAAATTTATTTTGATTTGTATATGGATGTATGACATGAACACACAAAGAAGTGAGCACATCAAGACCGCGGCGACGTCATCTAAGATGAGGTTTAAGTAAGCAAGTCAAATAAGTACATTCTCACATGCAACATAATAAAAGTTTATAAAAAAGTTTTAAGAACATGATTTTATTATTATTTTTATTTTTATTTTCCACACTAATGTTGATTCAATAATTGATTTATTTTCCTATAGACTTTTGAGATTGTTTAATATTTCTTTAATTGTGGTTTCTTGAGGACTGCGCCATGTTTCTTTATTTTAATATGGTTAAAATATTTGGATATAAAACTATTTTCTCAAGAGATTCAAACATTGTTTGAAGTTTTGTATGTCTATAATTTAGTAAATGATTGTATTATAAACTAACCATTTCTACAGGTGATCGATTAGCTTAATACTATAGGTGTTTTGTTAGGCTAGTCGAGATGAGAAAAGCAAATCTGGTAAGTTGTTTCAAAAAAAAAAATTGTATGCATAGATCCTAAGATATGTTTTATCAAATTGTGTTTAAATTTAAATGGTTTATCTTAAAAATAATGATAACAAGAATGAAAGTAATGATTATTATGACCTCCGTAAGGGGGTGTTACAAGAATAACTTGAAATTCATGAAGAGTGTTTAAGCTTTTCCTTTGGTTTTCTTTGGTTGTCTCACTGTGAGAGAAAGAATGAAGAAGAAGAGAAGGAGAAAAAGAAAAGAAATGCAGAGGAAGAAGAAAAGAAATGAGTAGGGAAGAAAGATAGACACGTGAGAAGGGAAGAGGAGAATAATTGAGGGGGAGACAAGAAATGTAAGAGTCAGTGTAATGTCTCCTCTGGAGATTTTAATCCAAATAATGCCAAATGATAATTTCGTAATTAATTAGAAGTTCTAAGGGCCTTTTGGTAAATATACTAAATAGGTATAGAAAAATTAAAAATAAGTGAAAATAATATTGTGAAATAGTTTTTAAATGAAACAATTTTAATTGACACACTAATAATTGATTTAATTACCATAACACCCGTTAGGAAAATAACGGGCGTCACACGTCGTGAATAGGGCGTGCTATAGTCACCCGTGTTGTGACCGACGGGCTAAGTGGGTCCTGGGGTCACCGGCAAGGTGGGCAGAGGGGCTTGGTGGGTCTCTAAGGTCGTCGGTAGGATGGGCAGAGGAGGAGGGGGTGTTATGGGTTAAGGGGAGAAAGAGAATGGAAAATGAAAACTTGTTTCTTGATTTTTGTTCACTTTTTTTTCTCTACTTTCAGAATTGTTTTTAAATATTTTGGGCCTAAAATATTAATAAACATAGTTTGAATTTTTTTTGTATTTTTTAAAATAAAAAAAAATTTTCACAGCCATGTGATATCGCAATTTTCTTTTCTTATTTAATAGCGACCAAAAAGTCTAAATTCTTTTTCTCTCGAGTCTGCCCATCTTGTACCATCAATCCATTAAAAAAAATTATAGAAGATGTTTGACGAATGGGTGGTTTATACTACAAACTCAGTTATGAACAGTGTAAAGCTCTCACATGCTACAGTAAAAGAAAAAAATTTGTTATAATATTAAGCTTTTATATACTATATTAAAAACGGTTTTCATCAATAATTTATACCACTAGCCAAACACCTTAATAATTGTGGGGTTTTTTTTTGTCTTTGTGACCCCTTAAACTGACAAATGTTGCGGGTGAAAGCTCTCTGAAGCACAAATTCCAAATGCATTGCAACGTATTTCAGGTCAGTTAGCATTCGCTTTTTGGCTGACGTTTGTGTTCTTTTTTCGTGTGCCACACGGCAGCTTAATGTAACGTCCCGAAATTTATTTAATATTAATGTAATGTAAATGATGAATTAGTGTGTCATAATTAAAGTTTTAACTTTAATTAGATTATTTGGTTGGATTTTGAATTTTTGGTTGTTTTGTTAAACTGATGTATTCAAATGATTTCTCATTTGTTTTAAAATGATGTTTTGAGTTTTAAAACACAACAAATTGTAAAATGTTAAAAATACTCTGTTATACAAAACCGTGGGCGGCACATGGTTTTCGCACAGTAAAACCGCCCACCGATTTTCTCTATTTATTCCCTTTCTCTCACTCTCTCTCCTCACTCTCTGGTTTTCTCTCTCTCTCTTCACTCTCCCTCTCGGCAGCTCTCTCTCTCAAATCTCTCTTTCAAAAATTTTTGGTTTCCATTCGAATCCAAGCTTCGGAACAGCAAGGAGGAAGCTCGGGGACGTGATTCGGCAACCGAGAACGCGGATTGAAGCTTCGATTCGAGGTTAGATTCGAAATTTCTAAACTTTTTACAAAATTTTCGATTTTGTGTGTTTTTGAAATCTAAGTTTGTTTAAGCTTAGAAAACCGTGGATTTGTGTTAAATGAGCTTAGAACAACTAGAATCTAAGCCTAGATTGAAGAAAAACGGATTTGATTCAAGATTTTCATTTTTCTCCTCTTTTTCTCATTTTCGGATTTTTGAGGATTTTGAGTTTAAATGTTGTTTAAATGATTCCAAACATGTTTTAGAATGTTTTTCTATCAACTATGATTTTTTTTCATGCCTGGGATTTGAGAAAAACAGGTTGGAATCCAGATTTGGATTTTGGGGATCGAGAAACCCGTGGCTGGGATTTCTGGATCTTCCCAGTTCGGCAGGCCGAAGTTCATGTTCGGCAGGCCGGAGTGATGATCGGCAGGCCGGTGTTCTTCCGATCGGCAGGCCGAATCTGGGGCAATGTTCGGCAGGCCGAACCTTGTTTCCGGCAGGCCGAACTGTGCAGTTCGGCAGGCCGAAGCAGGGAGTCCGGCAGGCCGACCGAGGCATGGAAATTTTTGTGAATTTTACCCGATTTCACTGTTTTGAACCCAGATTTAAATCCCAACCTTATAGAATGATTTTAATGATACAAATGGCACACTAGGATATCATGACATGATTTAGTAACATAGAATGTCTCGAACTAGATATTGATCGACGTAGCTTGTATCTAGGATCGTTCGTGGTTCCGTGGAGCTAACGTATAGCGGACCGGGATTACGGTGTGGGGTACCGGCACGAGTACTGAGGTAGGACTTCTATCCTATTTCTTTGGTAGCCTGGTTTGAAATGATTTGGCTTTGAAAAGGATTTCTATCAAAATGTTTTCAACGGTTGTTTGAAAATGGTTTTATCGGTAGTATTTTAATACACCGTGATTATGAAATGAATTTCATAATGAATGTAATTGACAATACTCGGTAATTGGGTTTGAATGATAATGATAACAAACACTAAGGCATGATGCCATATCAGAGATCGGGTCGTGTGACGATCGACCTTGGGGGCAGGTCCCGAAACCCAGCTGGGCCACTACGGTGGTGATATCATGGTTTGCCTAGATAAAAGTAAATTGGTGTTTTGATTTGACGAGTAGACTGTTCTGTGTCGGAACGGTTCTACTCAATTTATTTATTTATTCATTCAAAGTTTTATTTCTGTATACTCCTGATAATGTTATGTTTCTTTGCATTAAATCATTTTATAAAACCTAGTCCTACTGAGCCTTTCGCTCACGTTTTATTGTTTTAAATTCCCCCCCTTCTAGGTGGTTTCCCATATACGTTTGGAGGAGATTCTTCAAACCGGACTCAGGAGCACTAGGAGAATTCATTTATATTCAGTATTATTAATCAAGGCATGTAAGACTTAACTTTATTTGTACCTGGACTGTGATTGTATTTATGATATTGTCAGTACCATGTGTGTGCACAAGTTGTGGGTTGTGGAACCCATATTCGCGGTTTTTATTCAGTGATTGTTATTTGTTTAATGATTTCAAATTCTTTTATTAAATGTGGTGGAAAAATCTTCTCAATTTCTTACTTAATTGGATTCTCAAACCCTCGATTTTTAATTAAATCTGCTTTTAATTAACCTAAATATTCCGCCACGTCACCTCCCGTACTCCGGGGCGTGACAGAATGGTATCAGAGCTCAAGGTTATGAACCTTGGGAATTGTGCACATATAGGTTTGACAATGAAATACTTCTGACAGTCCAAATTTTGTTTTCAGAAGTGAGAGAATGGCACCTAGACGTCATTCGACAGCTGACGCGGAGTTCGGAAATGATGAGGGCCTGATGAGGTCTATGATTGCGGCTTTCCGGCAAATGGCAGCCAGGGCTAGACCGGAAGACTCCAGCGTTGGTAGTCGACATGCTTTCTTTAAGGAATTTCGGCAGGCGTCTATTCCAACTTTTGATGGTAATGGGGATCCGCAGTTGGCAGAGTATTGGCTGGATTCAATCTTGAAGCATTTAGATACTCTTGGTGTGCCCGAGGAGTATCGTGTGGAGTTTGCGGCGTATAAGCTCGAGGGTGGCGCTAACACCTGGTGGAAACAAACTAAGCGTCTGGAGCGCAGTGGCAATATCAGTTGGGACAAGTTCGAGGAGCTGTTCTATGATCGGTATTTTCCGCAGGGATATAGAGATCAGAAGGCAGCTGAGTTTTATAGACTGCAGCAGGGTGATCTTTCAGTTCGGGAGTATGAGGCGAAGTTTAACGAGTTGGCTAGGTTTGCTCCATCAGCTGTGGCATCGGAGCGCGAGAAATGCATCAAGTTCCAGGAAGGACTCAAGGCTCCTATTCGGCGGCAGTTGGTTGCTCTACGGCTTAGGGGTTTCGGAGAGCTTGTGTCGTCGGCGATCTCCGTGGAGAATGATTACGTGCAGTATTGTGAGGACCGAGCCAAGGCTTCAGGAGGACCGCAGAGGAGTGGCAGGAAGAGCACCAGTAGTCGTCCAACTCCGGGGAAAGGCAAGCAAGGCGGTGCGACCAGTGGTAGCAGCAGTTCGTCTGGCAGCGGGCGCAGCAATCCCTACAGCTTTCATTGTCATTTCTGTCAGCAGCCCGGACACATCAAGAGGAATTGCCCAATCAGGAGTGCTCGTCTTGGATCGCAGGCCGGGGAGGATGCCAGTCGTTCGTCTCAGCCTCAGCCTCAGACCCTACCTCCACCTCCGCAGTACCCGCAGTTGCAGTATCCGCAGTTTTCTCCTCAGCAATTCTCATATCCGGCACGGGGACAGCAGCAGCAGTATTTCCAGCGCAGTGTTCCTCAGTATAGAGCTCCGAGTGCAGGTAGTGTGCAGTTGTCTCCATCTCAGCAGTATCGACCGAGTAATGCAGGACCCAGCAATGTCGGTAGAGGAAAAGGAAAGGCACCAGTGCAGGTTCATGCGATGGCATCTGGAGGGTCAGATTCTCAGACCGGTAACGCAGTTGTTGATGGTATGATCTTGGTTTCTAGGTCTTTAGCTCGCGTTTTATTTGATACCGGTGCATCTCATTCTCTCATTTCGAGTTCTTTTTTACATGCCTTGGGATTAGAGATAGAAGAGTTTAATGAACCCCTAGCTATAACTTCTCCCTTGGGGCGGGTGTGTGTATATCATATGTGTAAATCTTGTAAAATAAAGATTGGGGATGAGATTTTGAAAAGTGATTTGATTATACTCCCCATGAGTTCCTATGATGTGATTCTAGGGATGGACTGGTTGTCTAGGTTTAGTGCAGTTGTGGACTGCCAACTTAGAAAAGTGACCCTAGTGTCTGATAGGGGGACGGTGATCACTTACCAGGGT
Organism: Artocarpus heterophyllus; assembly: GCA_025403435.1. Lineage (NCBI taxonomy): Eukaryota > Viridiplantae > Streptophyta > Magnoliopsida > Rosales > Moraceae > Artocarpus > Artocarpus heterophyllus. The sequence goes on along the minus strand of CM046354.1, from coordinate 6,219,085 downwards.
GGTGGTGATTGGCTAATGAGTGAGCGTCTCATGAAGTCATGTTTAGGAGGGCGAAGGAATCTAGATTGTTTTGCTTTTCTTGCCAATCTAGATTGCGAGCCCTATGTTTCGAGTAGTAGTGTAGCGACTCCGGTGGTTGGTGAGTTCGAGGATGTTTTCCCCAACGAGTTACCAGGATTGCCACCGTATCGGGGAATTGAGTTTGGTATCGAGTTGTTTCCAGGGACATCACCGATTTCTATGGCACCCTATCGGATGGCGCCGGCAGAAATGAAGGAATTGAGGAAACAGCTTCAGGAGCTTGCTGATAAAGGATATATTCGGAATAGCACATCTCCGTGGGGAGCACCAGTTTTGTTCGCTAAGAAGCACGATGGGACTCTCAGGTTATGTGTGGATTATCGGCAGCTGAATCGTGTTACGGTGAAGAACAAGTATCCTTTGCCTAGGATTGATGAGCTATTTGATCAGTTGGGAGGTTCGCGATACTTCTCGAAGATTGATTTGCGTTCAGGTTATCATCAGCTCAGGATCAAGGAGGAGGATATTCCTAAGACAGCTTTTAGGACTCGGTATGGGCACTTCGAGTTTCTGGTTATGTCTTTCGGGTTGACGAATGCTCCAGCAGCTTTCATGGATTTGATGAACAGGATATTCAGGCCGTATCTGGATCAGTTTGTGATCGTGTTCATCGATGATATTCTTGTGTATTCTAAGACTTGGGAGGAGCATGAGCAGCATCTTCGGATCGTGCTTCAGACTTTGCGGGAGCACCAGTTGTATGCTAAGAGGGAAAAGTGTGAATTCTGGTTGACCGAGGTCAAATTTCTGGGTCATGTCATTTCGGAGCATGGTATTTCAGTGGATCCGTCCAAGATTGAAGCTATATTGGAGTGGGAACGACCAAGGAATGTAGCGGAGATTCGCAGCTTCTTAGGTCTTGCTGGATATTACAGGAAATTTGTGAAGGACTTTTCGAAGATTGCAGCTCCGTTGACGAGGTTGACCAAGAAAAATGTCAGGTTTGAGTGGGATGAAGACTGTGAGTCTGCTTTTCAGGAATTGAAGAACCGGTTGACTTCAGCTCCAGTGTTGATTATTCCGAGCAGTGACGAGCCGTATGAGGTTTATGCTGATGCTTTAGAGCGTGGACTTGGATGCGTGTTGATGCAGCATGGACGTGTAGTTGCGTATGGTTCGAGACAGCTACGACCTCATGAGCGGAATTATCCTACTCAAGATTTAGAGCTTGCAGCGGTGATCTAAGCGCTGAAAATTTGGAGATGTTACTTGTATGGAGCGTCGTTTCAGGTCTTCTCCGATCACAAGAGTTTGAGGTATTTGTTCACTCAGAGGGATCTCAACTTGAGGCAGCGCAGATGGGTGGAGTACATGGAGGATTATGATTTCGCTTTGCAGTATCATCCCGGGAAAGCTAATGTGGTAGCGGACGCGCTTAGCAGGAAATCTTCAGGGATTCTCGCTTGCTTGATTTTTGAGGACTGGAGCAGGGATGCGACAGTGAGTGAGTATCGGCTACAGTATCATGAAGACGGTGATCGAGTTTTGTTATATCACGTGAAAGCGACTCCAGCTCTTGTTCGGATGGTGAAGCAAGGTCAGTGGCAGGATCGACATTTGCAGGGGATTTGGTCGCGGATTCAGAACGGGGAGCAGTTTGAAGAATGGAGCGTGCATGCAGATGGATCGTTGTACTTCCGGGAGCGTCTTGCAGTTCCAGTTATCGCCGAGGTGACGAAAGCCGTTCTAGACGAAGCTCATAGGTCTCAGTTCGCTATTCATCCGGGGAGCACCAAGATGTATCATGATTTGAAGAGGCACTATTGGTGGAGAGGCATGAAGAAAGATGTTCGCGAGTATGTGGCCAAGTGTTCGACGTGTCTTCAGGTGAAAGCTGAGCATCAGAAGCCTGCAGGTCAGCTTCAGCCGCTTCCTATTCCAGGGTGAAAATGGGAGCATGTGACGATGGATTTTCTCACAGGTTTGCCGAGGACGGAGCAGCGGCACGATGCAGTTTGGGTTGTGGTCGACAGGTTGACGAAATCGGCGCATTTCATTCCGTTTAGGTCGACGTGTTCTAGGAAGGTTCTCGGGGAGTTGTATATGCAAAACATTGTGAGGTTGCATGGAGTTCCTTTGTCCATCACCTCTGATCGAGACACCAGGTTTAATGCTAAGTACTGGAGAAGTTTTCAGGAGGCTTTGGGTACGGATTTGAACTTCAGTACGGCGTTTCATCCTCAGACTGATGGGCAGTCTGAGCGGGTTATTCAGGTTCTTGAGGATATGTTGCGTGCTTGTGCGTTGGACTTTGGCGGGAATTGGAAGCAATATTTGCATTTGGCGGAGTTCGCATACAACAACAGTTATCAGGCGAGTATCGGTATGGCACCATTTGAGGCATTGTATGGGCGACCGTGTCGGTCACCTGTGTGTTGGGCCGAGCCGGAAGATAGAGTTATTCTTGGGCCGGAAGAGATTCGTGACAGCAACGAGAAAGTCGTGGTGATTCGAGATCGATTGAGGGCAGCTCAGAGTCGGCAGAAGAGCTACGCAGATAGGAGACGTAGACCCTTAGAATTCGCGGTTGGAGATTTTGTTCTCTTGAGGGTGTCACCTCGTAAGGGAACTATGCGGTTCGGAGTGAGTGGGAAGCTCGCGCCGAGGTATATCGGGCCGTTCGAGATCACTCAACGTGTTGGCGTGGTCGCTTATCGGCTTGATCTTCCGCCCGAACTTTCTCATGTGCATAATGTATTTCATGTGTCGATGCTTAGGAAGTGTCCACCTGAGCAGGATAAGATAGTTTCGTTTCGCAATATACAGGTTCAGGAGGATACGACGTACGAAGAAGTTCCGATTCAGATTATCGACCGGAAAGTGATTAGCTTGCGTCGTCGCGAGATACCGTTGGTAAAGGTCGTGTGGCAGCATCACGGGGTTGATGAAGCCACTTGGGAATTAGAGTCGAATATGCGGGAATTGTATCCGCATTTGTTTTGTTTCTGAAGTGAGTTGTAAATTTCGAGGACGAAATTTCTTTTAGGGGTGGAGAGCTGTAACGTCCCGAAATTTATTTAATATTAATGTAATGTAAATGATGAATTAGTGTGCCATAATTAAAGTTTTAACTTTAATTAGATTATTTGGTTGGATTTTGAATTTTTGGTTGTTTTGCTAAATTGATGTATTCAAATGATTTCTCATTTGTTTTAAAATGATGTTTTGAGTTTTAAAACACAACAATTTGTAAAATGTTAAAAATACTCTGTCTTGCAAAACCGTGGGCGGCACATGGTTTTCGCACAGTAAAATCGCCCACCGATTTTCTTTATTTATTCCCTTTCTCTCACTCTCTCTCCTCACTCTCCGGTTTTCTCTCTCTCTCTTCACTCTCCCTCTCGGCAGCTCTCTCTCAAATCTCTCTTTCAAAAATTTTTGGTTTCCATTCGAATTCAAGCTTCGGAACAGCAAGGAGGAAGCTCGGGGACGTGATTCGGCAACCGAGAACGCGGATTGAAGCTTCGATTCGAGGTTAGATTCGAAATTTCTAAACTTTTTACAAAATTTTCGAATTTGTGTGTTTTTGAAATCTAAGTTTGTTTTAGCTTAGAAAACTGTGGATTTGTGTTAAATGAGCTTAGAACAACTAGAATCTAAGCCTAGATTGAAGAAAAACGGATTGGATTCAAGATTTTCATTTTTCTCCTCTTTTTCTCATTTTCGGATTTTTGAGGATTTTGAGTTTAAATGTTGTTTAAATGATTCCAAACATGTTTTAGAATGTTTTTCTATCAACTATGATTGTTTTTCATGCCTGGGATTTGAGAAAAACAGGTTGGAATCTAGATTTGGATTTTGGGGATCGAGAAACCCGTGGCTGGGATTTCTGGATCTTCCTAGTTCGGCAGGCCGAAGTTCATGATCGGCAGGCTGGTGTTCTTCCGATCGGCAGGCCGAATCTGGGGCAATGTTCGGCAGGCCGAACCTTGTTTCCGGCAGGCCAAACTGTGCAGTTCGGCAGGCCGAATCAGGGAGTCCGGCAGGCCGACCGAGGCATGGAAATTTTTGTGAATTTTACCCGATTTCACTGTTTTGAACCCAGATTTAAATCCCAACCTTATAGAATGATTTTAATGATACAAATGGCACACTAGGATATCATGACATGATTTAGTAACATAGAATGTCTCGAACTAGATATTGATCGACTTAGCTTGTATCTAGGATCGTTCGTGGTTCCGTGGAGCTAACGTATAGCGGACCGGGATTACGGTGTGGGGTACCGGCACGAGTACTGAGGTAGGACTTCTATCCTATTTCTTTGGTAGCCTGGTTTGAAATGATTTGGCTTTGAAAAGGATTTCTATCAAAATGTTTTCAACGGTTGTTTGAAAATGGTTTTATCGGTAGTATTTTAATACACCGTGATTATGAAATGAATTTCATAATGAATGTAATTGACAATACTCGGTAATTGGGTTTGAATGATAATGATAACAAACACTAAGGCATGATGCCATATCAGAGATCGGGTCGTGTGACGATCGACCTTGGGGGCAGGTCCCGAAACCCAGCTGGGCCACTACGGTGGTGATATCATGGTTTGCCTAGATAAAAGTAAATTGGTGTTTTGATTTGACGAGTAGACTGTTCTGTGTCAGAACGGTTCTACTCAATTTATTTATTTATTTATTCAACGTTTTATTTCTGTATACTCCTGATATTGTTATGTTTCTTTGCATTAAATCATTTTATAAAACCTAGTCCTACTGAGCCTTTCGCTCACGTTTATTGTTTTAAATTCCCCCCCTTCTAGGTGGTTTCCCATATACGTTTGGAGGAGATTCTTCAGACCGGACTCAGGAGCACTAGGAGAATTCATTTATATTCAGTATTATTAATCAAGGCATGTAAGACTTAACTTTATTTGTACCTGGACTGTGATTGTATTTATGATATTGTCAGTACCATGTGTGTGCACAAGTTGTGGGTTGTGGAACCCATATTCGCGGTTTTTATTCAGTGATTGTTATTTGTTTAATGATTTCAAATTCTTTTATTAAATGTGGTGGAAAATCTTCTTAGTTTTTATTTAATTTGATTCTCAAACTCTCAATTTTTAATTAAATCCGCTTTTGATTAACCTAAATATTCCGCCACGTCACCTCCCATACTCTGAGGCGTGACACTTAATCACGAAATTTTTTTCTAAAACAACATTAACAACTCCAATTAGTAATGTGTACTTGAGCCATTCTCCATAATGCACTTCTTCAAACCATGGAAAGGGCGTTCTTTAAATTTTTTATCTTCATTTTTTAGGTCCTTTTATGATGCATATTTATATTAATTTTTTGTTAAAATAAATAAAATTAAACATACTTGATTCATATATGGGCCATTTTTAAAGATAAAAATAACATTTTATTACTTCTAAATGAGCTTAATTTTTTCTATTTGAATATAAAATACAGATTTTAAAGAGCAAAATGAAAAATTTTAAAAATTCAAGTTACAAAAAGATGATTTTAAAAGTTTAAAAGGTAAAATAAAATATTTTCAAAATCTAAAATCTAAAGAGCAAAACGGTGAAAACCTTTTTAAAGTCAAATCTGTCCTATTCCAAAGGTTTCTAGCAAACTTAATGCAGTCAAACACGTGTAAATTTTTTTCCCAAGCTAAAAGTCTTCATTTTCACACCAACAACTCCCACAATATTTCAATTTACTTGATCAAAGAACAAGCCAAGGATAAACTAAAGGCTTTGGTGAAGTCAGCTTGATCCTGACTACGTGGAGAGAATGAGAACGTGAGAAGGTTCCATTCCTTTCCATGTGCGGTTCTTTGTTTTCCAATAATTGACTTCTTATTAAAACTAATAAAATATAGACCTTACATAGAAATAAAGCTTTCATATTCATTCATCACATCAACATAACTAAATGATTAATCAAAGGGTATTTAAGAATATTCATTTCATCATTAACTTTATGTAGCTTTCACACACAAACACACACCACATAAATAGCCTTAAAAATTGAGAACTTATGTAGCTTTCACACACAAACACACACCACATAAATAGCCTTAAAAATCGAGTACTATAGTCCTCCCTCATCATCTTTCTTCTCTCTCTCTAGCCTCAGTTTCTCTCTCTACAGCCATGTTTGAATTCAATTCCGCAGTGGAGTTGATAAGCCGCGCCGTTTCAAATTCTCTGTTCGTCTTCTGTTTCTGCAACTTGATCATAGTGATGATCCTCGTGGGCTCCAAAAAACCCACCTCCAACAGTACAAAACGACAAGGCCAAAGTACTAAACGACTGTATCAGGAGAGAGACGACACTGTGGAAGACAGAAAAGTGATGATGAGGGGTCGGAAAGCAGAATCTGAAGATGACAGAGAAGCTAATGATAAGGGTAATGACGGAAATGGAGATAAAGATGAAGAGGAAGATGAGCTGAGAAAAAGGGTAGAAGAATTTATTGAAAAGGTTAACAAAGGATGGAAGGCTGAATTATTGAGGGCATCACATTTGGTCTAGACAGGCATGGTCTACAGCTCCCTACAATGCGGGTCATATGGAAATGGTCTCAATTCCCCTTTACGCAATCAAACTAAAAGTTTTTGTTTTTGTTTAACCGACATGGGCTATCGGATGACCCCTTGTTTTGCAAATTGTACTCCTATATGTGAATCGATATAGAAAATGGAAATTTTGCCTCAATTTTAGTATAAACCGTTGATTCATCTTTGGGACTGTAGATATGAAACTGGGATGCATATATAACTCAAGTTTAAGCCGTTGGATGCCCCCCAAAAACAATGTTGAACAATTTCGATTTCTATTAGGTAGCAATCAATAATTTTTTTAACGGTCCAAAGAATTCCTTTTTTTTTCCCCAATATTATGTATTGTAATTGCACAATGAAAAGGAAGATGCTTTGGACCACAGGTGATGGTGGCATAGTGGTGTAATTGATGTGCATGAATAGTTGATGTGTGTGTGGATTGATTCTTCTTTATTTCATCTGTCGTCACGGTAGAACCCTTAAGTAGGTAGGACAAGGACACCGTTCAATTCCCTTTTCAAGAGCTAAAAGAAATGCTTTGGTAATTCTGTTGTATTTCTTTGGTTGTTCTCCTGCAGACCCAAAAAGAGGAATCTTGAAATAATAATTACAAGTATGTGAAAGATATAAAAATAAGTTTAGAAAATCGACCCCTTTTTAATTTAATGTAACCTGATCAAAATCACTCACAACAAGAAGAACATTAACTCAACTCAATCAATCGTACAGATACAAATCTCTCAATCAGACAATGATTACCTTTGTTTTAGTCCATCTAAAAATGCTACAACAACAAACAACACTAGAAATACACGATAACAACAGCCAGAAAAATAAGCCTAAATGATTAGAGAGAGTCCTACCTAATAACCTAACAAGAGAGAGAAAGAGAGAGAGAGAGTACAATTGTGTGTAAAAACCAACATGGACGTTAAGGCTTTGTTTGTTTGTTTGTTTGTCCGCCTTTCAATGGCCAACGAGTCTAATATTGGTAGTCAGACAAGGTTGAGATGAGCCTAGAGTGTCGGAGTCGGACAAGGACGCGGTAAGATCAGCAAGAAACCTCGCAATTCGATTGGCTGAGGCTTTTCGATTCCTCAACCGGAAGAGATGAATTGTTGTTATTCTCGGGCGCTGAGTTCCTGAACCCCGGCAGGGGAGTCAACGAAGACAAGTTATTGTCAGTATTGAAGGCCGCGGAAGTTACGATGGGCTTTACTCCACCACATAACATCCTCGTTTCTTCACCGGCGACTGAGCTGACGATGGGAGGTGAAATAGCAGATATAGGCTCAATTCTCTGCTTCTTGGGCTTCTGTTCTTGCCGGTGACCAGGAAGAAAGCTGCCCACCACGACCTGAAACGTACTCAAACAGTTCAGAAAGGCAAATTTCATAATCCTCCGCGTGTATAAACAATCATTTATGTTTCTCTTCAAGCAATAAAGTAAATAAAATGAAATGAAAAAGAGATTTTAGAGGTTATAAACAGATGGGCCAAGGATCCCAACTTTTATCTGGCTTTACAATACCAATTCACATTGCAGGTAATCGTCCTTTTTTCATTGGCAAAATAAATTGACAATTTTTTTAAACACGTATCACTGATAAAAGAATAAAAACTCGTATGTTACATCAGTTGGTATAGAAAAAGTTAGGATAAAAGGGGGACCTGGGTCCCCTGGCATTTTTCTTATAAATATGTTTCAAGTTCTTTATCTGACTCGGTAAGTTTTCAGTTTTCTCTTTCGAAGGAAATGATGAAACCTGAACAGGGCCCGCAGCAACCAAGAGACCAGCAAGTCCTCCTCCCACAATTCTACCATCTGGGCCTGCCAAAGAAACGCTCATCCCGCCGGATCTGCTCTTCGTTCCCGCATTCTCAGTAGGCATATACGATCCAGACAAGGAAAGTATCTCGAAACGACCCTGTATAAAACAAGACAAAGGGCTTAACTAGAAATAACTAGAGATGGAATTCATTTTAACAGTTGCACGAACCCAATTATATAGTGAAGGAGAAAAAAAAAAAACATTGCTTATCGATCAGAATCCAAACCTCATATGTTAAAGTGCCCCCAGATGAAGTAGGCTGACGAAGCGTAACGTTTGAAATGGTACCATTAGCAGATAGTATGCAAATGGCCCGAGCTCCTTGTTGAGAGAAGGACATAACCTTCATTGTAACATCCTAAAGCAAACCACAAAGAATATCACATAAGAGTAATATATTTAGTCTAAAATAATTACTATCACTATCTTTAAAAAAAAAAAAAATCAAAACTCGTCACTTTGACGATTACCTTGGCATTATAAGGCAATGCTTTCTTATAAGTCTAACGTAAATGACCACTTGAAAAGTGATTGATTGCTTAAAAAGTCAGTTATATTCATGTTTTACGTTTGGATTAGGCTCTTTTAACCTTGTAAATGCAAGTGCAATTAAAAATAATCACTATTATAGTTTGTGACAAAGAAAGGGGAAAAAAAATAAACTCAAATTTAATCGGCAATTACTCGAGATAAACACAGAGCAAAGCGGTCTATATAGTTAAGCTTTGTGTTACTGGAAGGCTTCTTTGTTTCAAAACCTTTCACATAAGTCTCAATGGCATACCTCACCGGCATTAACAGTGAGCACATGAGGTGTGAAATTCGCACCGACGGAGTACGCAATTCCCTGACCTACAAAACAGAGAAACAAAAAAAAGAAAATACTGCAATCTGTAATCATACAAACAAGATAAGAACTAAACTTCAAAACTGCATAAAGATACCTCAAAAACCCAAAAAAAAAAAAAAAAAAAATCAAATGGAACTGATGTTGACGCTGACCTCTTTTTGTTTTTAGTTCCACAAGATTTCAAGTGATACTGTAAAGAGTACTTAGAGATTACCGCTAGAAACCAAATTGAATTTATTTGACAAAAGCCAAATAATATTGTCTTGATTTCTTCAAACAATTCTGACCACAAAGGCAGAGCCAGAAACCATAGGAATCATCGACCCTCGAGATTTCACAGTTTCAGGGGTGAAAATGTCTCTTTCAAGAGAAAGCAAAAGCACACAAAACTGGCTCAACATGTTTTTAGAAACCAGAACAAAATAAAACCAGGTTCAGAAAGTTGACCCATCTAATTCCATAATATCATCTTTCCTCTTTTTTTCTTTAACCCCTTTTTTTTAGCCTAACTAATTTCATTTAACTAGCTTTTCCACACAGGTCAGCAAAAATTTTAAGAGAGTGTTTAAGACGTGACTACTAAATTAAAACCACTCCTAAACCAAATGCCATTCCTTAAGTCAGTGTCAGTTGTCACCCACTTTGCGGACTCCGCCTATATAAGTTAAAAACACAACCCAAAAACCCAAAAAACCAACTCATTTTCTCTTCTTCGTAATTTAAAACCAACCCAGAAGAATATTATTCTGGGCAGAACATAAATATTCCGACACATAACAGTAAAACCTCAGTAAAAATCTCTTCTTTTCTTTTTTTTTTCTCTCTTTTTATCTTCTTTTTTTTTTTACACACGATTGACATTAAATTCCAGATCTGATAAGGAATCTAATCGTACGGGTCCACGACGACCACAAAACCAAAATCCGACCAAAAACATCGTACACCACAAAAACCCAGAAGCCAAAAACTATATATATGTGTCTGAACTTTGGAAAATATGAAACAGTCAAAATTGAGAAAATAAATACCTGGGGTTTCGAAAACCTCGTACTTGTGGTGAGACTTTTTGACGGCGGAGTCGACGACGGGGACGCCACGGCCGGGTTTCCAAGCGGAGAAATCGCCGGTGAGGGGAATCGAGGAGGAAATCGGCATCGGGGACAATGCTTGAGCGACGGAGCCGTCGGGGCCGTACTTCCGAGGACGGCCTCTCTTCTTCTTAACCTCCATGCCAGGTGGCGCCGCCGTGGCTGTGACCGGTGACGGCGAGGCGGCCGTTTGGGCCGTAGCAATCGCCGCCGCCGCCATTGTGGGCCCGCCAAATTGGGCCGATTTTTCGGTTCTTGGGGCGACCCTGTAGCTCTCTGGGGCGTCCTCGCTGCTCACAGTCACTGCTGCAACCCCAGAAACTGAGCTTTCTTTCTCTTCCATAATTTTTGGTACAAAAACTGAAAATCTTCAGCCGAAAAAATCAAAAAGAAAATTATTCTCTGAAAGGTCTGAAAAAAAGGTAGAGAACTAAAACCCCTAAAACCCTAAAAATCTACCCATGGAAGATTTGAGCTTTGGGGAAGTTATAACCCAGATTAAAAAAAAAAGAAGAAAGATATTTTTGAGTCAAATGGTGAAAACAAAGAGGTGAGGAGTTTCTAATGGAGAAATGAAGCGAAAAGTTTGGGAGAAAAAAATTGGAAACTAGAAAGGTACAAACTTTTTTCTGAATGCTGAGATCAAACATCCAAAGCTACAAATTCTGCACTTCTGTGACCTCAGAATCCGCCATTGCAGACATGCACTGGGCTTGAATGGGAAAACTCTGAATTTTTACTAGAAAAATTACGAACAACTCCCGAGAATTTTAAGGAAAAAATTTACAAATTCTGGGTGTGATTTCAGGAATACTTTCCTAGTGATGTGAATTTAGGGTTTTGCAGGTAAAGAAGGAGAAATAAATAAAGTACAAAAAAAGATGGAAAATTAAAATAAATCATTAAAAATATATAATTAAATATTGGTGAATTTAATTAACATTTAATATTTAATTGCAAAATTCAAAGTATAAATTTTGGTTAAGAAAATGGTTCACGTCCGTCTTTGGAAATTTAATAAAAGTGAATTTAATAATAAATTGGGCAGTGACACTAAATGTTAGAGTATTTCTAAAATATGAAATTTCAGGAAATAAAAAAAAAAACTCTTTTTTTTAATTTAAATTGGTATTTCTTTATTTAAAAGTTATATAAAGAATACATATGTCAAAGCTGTAAAGCAAATGTCGGAGCCATACTAATTTTCCAACTACTGGCAAGTTCTTTGTCTTTTCAGTTAAATTAAAGTTGACCAAAAAATTTTAATTCAAATGATAACACCACCTTATTTTTAAGGTATCTACTGTTAAAGCCACTGTAAACATCTTAACATCATGCCCTGACCCCAAAACAAAAAATAAAACAAAAAAATAAAATAAAAATAAAAATAAACGCCTTTTTGCAACATGATGTTACATTGCTAGATTACCAGCAAGAGAATCTTGACACAAAAAAGAAAAAGGGTTTTAACCACAAAAGGCAGCATCACCCTCTGATCCAATTGAAAATTGCCGGAACCCAACCAAAGAAACAAATTTTATCCCAAAAAAAAGAACAAAAAAAAAAAAAACTAGACAGGGAACAAAATGGCAATCTGGGCCCACAGACAAGAGGCAAGTATCATTTCTTTTTTTTTTTGTTTAAATGTTTCATTCCCCATTCTTTTAAATTGTTTTCTGGTTTCACATTTTTTGAACAAAATTAAGAAGCCCCACCATTATTTTTTTTTCATTTTTTCTTTGAAAATGACTCCCTTAGGTAGAAAAAGAAAAAAAAAAAAAGGACAATGAAACAGGTGGCACCTAACTATCTTAAGGACGAGGACTTATTTGACCACAATAAAGATTTAAGGTCTGTTTGTTTTGAATATGTAAATAAAATATTTAAATAAAAATTTAAATTTTTATAAAAAAAAATATTATAGTAAAATAATTTAAATCGTGATTTAAATATCTAACTAAGTTAACTTTAAAAAGCTCTTGCTTATTCTAAAATATGATCATTTCTTAACCCAAAAGAATAAAGATCCGTACTCTTGCAGAGGCAACTTGAGGTTACGAGTACTGTAGTACATACATACGGATTTTTTTTATTTATTTAACGGGAATTTTAAAATCACACCCTTTAAATGAGAAAGGAAAAAGATATAAACATCCCTCATACCCTGCCAATGTTTAATTGTTGTGAACCAGGTCATTATATGTGCCAGCAATGCATCTTTAACCCAAATTTTTTAGATTCTTAACGCTAGAATCTGCTATTAGATCATTCGGTTTTCATTCTCTATGTTTGCCCATAATTGGAAGAATTTGACCTTTTTTTTTTAGAAAAGGAATTTAGCATATTAATGATCTTAAAACATTCACATTTAATAACCAATAAATCTCCTTGGTTTTATAGTTTAATGATCTTAAAAGGAATTTAGCATATTAATGATCTTAAAACATTCACATTTAATAACCAATAAATCTCCTTGGTTTTATAGTTTAAGTTGCTACATGGAAAGACAACTAGGAAGTAGTAGGTAAGAAAAGATGGTATAGTTTTGTTTTTTAATTTTATTTTATTTATAACCCCATTTCTCCGATGAAAGCAATTAGCCAATTAGTACAATTCAGCATAAAGGACTTTTAACAAATAAGCAATATTCCCATAACCAATTTGAAAGCATTAGATCACATTAATCCTGAGAAAATAGGTTCGGAAATTAAGTCCACGTTCACTGCTCGTAGAGTATGTACATTAAAAACAAGCCAAATACAATTGACTTAACAATGAAAAATTCCAGAAAAAAAGTATTACAAAGCAAAAATATGATCCCAGAAGAATTTCAAACTTGTATCATCGACTTCATATGTGTTTTGGGGAGCACAAAACCTGCCCTTCTTTCCTCAAATGAGTACTCGATTTCTTCAGGAACTTCTTCAACTATGTTGGAAACATACGGGGTCGATTGAGGTGGTGCAGGAGTCGTAACCGTCTGCATTGGAACTGATACCGTCAATGGTGTGGTGGGCACAGGAATTGGCACCACCTTAGGTGTGAAGGGCACATTCTCTTCTACTGCAACAGTGGTAGTAACCTTAGAAGGAGTTGTGAAAGGCATAGCAGAAAGTGTTTTCTGTACTGTGTCGTTGTGTGGTATGTTAAGATCTTCTGAAAAGTTTGTTATGTTGGTTTTTGATGATGTTGTTGAAGATATTGGTGAGAAAGGCTTCCGCTTCATGGGTGATTCCATTTCACGAGCTCCGAAAGAGTGGTTTCTCATGGGGGTGCCAGCAACGTCCAAGCCTCTCCCACCTGCATTAACACCAAAAGAATCACAGTCTGTAACCACGAATAAATATTCCCACATCTCCAAGGATGAGTGACGACCAAGCCTGGCCGCATAATTTTCTTTACTACAACTTTTCCTCTAAAAAAATGAAAACCTTGGATTTCAGAAATTTTTAAATAATGACCAGAAAATAAAAATACAAGAATAATAGTAATAATAGATAAAGAGAATTACCAGTGGATAAACCTGTAAAGCCTTCATCCAGGTGGTGCTCGTTTTGGTGTGCTCGGTCACTCTTCCGACTACTAGGACGAGGAGTAGCTTTTATGGAGTAATCAGGTTTAGGAGTTTGAATCATTGCTCCTCCAAGGGAGAGTCTTCTAGGAGCTTTTTTACCACTCGGCTTCGAAGGACTTGGTTTTGACCCGTAAAGTGCCTCTTGTTCAGCGATCAGCTGTCCCTGGAGTTTCTTCTGGTCCTGAAATAGAAATAAGAGTATGATCAGGCCATGGCCCATCCGGGTCCATGGATAAGTAGGTAAAACAAGGGTTGCTGGTACAAGAGAGTTTTTTGTCACACAAAGTAAAATGACTTGAAGAAACATGACAGTACCCGCTGTCTGCGGCGTTCTTGCTCCTTCTCTTGACGTAATATGGTGTACTCTTCAAGCATAGACAGAAGTCGAATCTGCATTGTAAAAGAAGGAAACACAATTTCAAATTTTGTACAATTACATAGCATAGAAAAGAACTTTAACTGGAACAAAGTTAAAAGAGATCTGAGAATCCGAAATACTTACGCCATCATATGTGAACTCAATACCCTTATCCTTCTCCCACGCCACGGTTTTTGAGGCTAATGCATCCACCATTGCTGGATATTTGTAATACATTAAAAAGTTAGATGGAACTTGACAAATCAGAAACAAATATAAAACTGGAAATTTATTATATTCAAAAAGGCTGATAATCATCTGCATCGCAGAGTTTTTACCTGGAAGTTTATTAACTAAAGCACGGGCTTTCTCAGCGCGCTTGAGGGTAAGATGAGCTCCTCTTCCAGCATTATACCGATTTTCATCCTGAAAAACCATACAAGGTAGTAAATTGAGAAAAAGGATATGAGCCCAAATATGTGCGCGCACAAAGGGTTGCAAAAAACAAGAAAACAACCGACATGAAAGAATTTTCTAAGCACCAACCCTGTTATATTCCTCAAGCCAGCACTCCTCGTCGCATGCAGCCAGCCATTTCTCAACTTTTTCAAGTATTTCTTTCCTGCTAAAAGCTTCCTCTTTAACCTTAGCAATGTGAAGCTCAATTTGCTCAAGGATAAAAGCAGCATCTACGGCTCCTGCAAAGGTAAAGAGATTTAGATATTCAAAAACAAATGCAAAGGTATCGCTGCTAGTATGACAAGACATTAATGTTAATACCAGATTCTAAAGCTTCGATGGCACATTCCAGTGCACTGTCTGATTCTAGGACCAAATGAGTCTTTCTGCAAATCTCCTCTAGCTCTGACCTCTTTTTGAGAACGAGCTCTTTCATTTTGCTGGATTTCAACTCTTCCAACCGAGACACTTCAGCCTCAACCTGCAAAAGAAATTACTTCGTAAGTCCTAAGAGAAATTCAAGTGTCCGTTTTCTGCAGTCATGAGATATAAGGCTTTAATAAATTATAAAGATGAATATGTATAAAGCTTACAGAGTTAATGAAGTCAACAGAGAGTGTGTTGAACTCAGTTATTTCATCTTCTGAAGCAGCTATGTTACAGGTAACATTCTGAAACATTTGTTGCTCTTCTATCGGTGTATCCATCAAGTTCCATAACTCCAGCATACTAGTTGCAAGATCTTGTAGCTGCAAATATAAATAGGTCGCCGAACTAAATTAAAAAAGATAATAAATTAAACAGAATGGAAACTGGAAACTTCGTGCACTTTTTACCCTCTGCATCCTCTGTATTTTAACTGCCCGTAACCTTTGTATTGCAGCAGCCAAAAGCTCAATTGTACCATTACTTATATTCTTGGATCCTTCAGAATCACCTAAACTTGGATGAACTTCACTAATTGTCTGCTTGAAATCCAAACCAAGGACTAAACAAAGTGAGTTTAATGTGCATAGGTGGTCCTGAACCTGCTTCAGTCGATCACTCTGCAAAACAAGAAATAGCAACAGATAAGTAAAGCGCACTTGAAAAACTCAGAAACTTCAGGATAACAGGAAAAGAAAATATATTAAACAAATAGTTTAACCTTCTCCTTTTGAAGTGCATGAAGCTGTCTGTGTAATTCTTCAAGCTTTCTCAAAGATAAATCAGTTTCATCAACTGTAGCAGATGGAATGTATCCTGTGGCTCCTTCTATTTCATTTGAAATATTTCGTATCTCCTCTAAGACATCCAGGAACTGATTTCTCCTTTCAGATTTCCTTTTTCGCATCTCCTCTAACTGTGGAATAATTTTTCTGAGCTCTTCCTTCAAGCTTCCGGTACTCTGATCAGACTGGGATAATGGGCCAATTATAAATATTATGCAATAGACCTTAATTTTCACTCAAATTAGCATAAATAAGCATACAAATGCATCATCTTTCAAACGCATGAATTAATTATAATTCTCACTAAAAACTGGTATAATGGGCCAATTATAAATATTATGCAATAGACCTTAATTTTCACTCAAATTAACATAAATAAGCATACAAATGCATCATCTTTCAAACGCATGAATCAATTATAATTCTCACTAAAAACAGGTATGCCATTAGCACTCAAATGCATCATCTTTTAAATACATAAATCCAACGTCTACTTATCATCGTTTCCTCTTGCCAAACACAATAAGGCATCCTTGAAAGGAAGTTCTGGCCCTTTTACCGGAAGTTACTCAATGATCATTGGTTTTTAAAAGAGATATATGGACCTTCTAAGAAATCTATGACTTCTAAACATTGTTTTCAGTTTCCAAGTGATTACATGAGGGTGAAGGGTCTAAACAACCAAAAGAATATATTCACATCCAACAAAAGACTCCAGTCTATCACTGAAATTATGCAGCTCCTAACCTGCCTGATATGTACTGGTCGCTCTCCCATTGCAGAACAAATAGCTGCAAGTTCTGCTTCAGCATCAGCAATGGCTTGGCGTAACTGAGCTCTTAACCGATTTGCCTGATCCACCTTTCTTCTATAAACTTCTAGACACTCTTGTTCAAGCTCAAGCAGCATTTTATCCCTATCGGCGTCAGACTCTCCGACTTCGTTCCAAATTATCTGATAAAGACAGAGCAAATAAGAATTTTGAATAGTCAGCAGACGAGGAGAGATAGACAGCTTTTGGGGGGTGATAGAAGATTGGTAGAAATTTCAAAGGAAACCGTTATCAAGCACAGATAAACTGAAGCTAAATTCTTCAGGAAATGAAGTTATTGAGCAAAACCTGAAGCTCATATAGGAGGGTTCCACATGTTGTTTCGACTTGTTGAAGAGGATCAAGTTGGAGAGAAGACATATCCGCGAAGCTATACCTGGCACAAAAACTTTCATGGTAAAAATTATACAGAAAAAGAACAAAGGAGAAATAAGAAAAACAAAGAATGACTCTTGATTGTAAAAAAAGCAACATTTATAAAAATTTGGAGGAGCAAATTATCCTGCAACAAATCTATTTCTCTAGGTTGTTTCTCATTTTCTACCATCAATGCCAAGAAAATGGGAACATGAGTCCGAGAAAAATAAATTTACCACGAAGAAAAGAAAATCGTTCTCAAGTCATATATTAGCCCTAAATTTTGGAGAGAGCTAGTTAAATGGCTGATTCAGCGAGGAAAAAAATTGTTTCCAATCTTAGGTTTATCTCAGAATTGGAGGAAAAATTTCAGGTTTACGACAGGGAATCAGAATTGAGCCAACACTCGAATCACTCCAAATAATCAAATTCATCAGGTAAAGCTTCATTTTTCAAAAAATTGTTTTTCATAAATTCAGCTCAATGAAATTGATCTCAAAC
This sequence comes from Artocarpus heterophyllus, assembly GCA_025403435.1. Classification (NCBI taxonomy): domain Eukaryota; kingdom Viridiplantae; phylum Streptophyta; class Magnoliopsida; order Rosales; family Moraceae; genus Artocarpus; species Artocarpus heterophyllus. The sequence goes on along the minus strand of CM046354.1, from coordinate 6,201,426 downwards.
ATCACAGCGATCTCGAGCGAAAAATCAAATCTACGCACTACATTTGGTCGGTGAGGAAGCTCAAAATTTTCTCGGGAAAAAAGGATAGAAAATCCGAAAAGCTCAAAATTTTGCGTTCATAGGTTTCGAAAGAGGAAAAAGAAAACCTATAATTAGAAAACTCGATATTTTTCGTTGAGTTGTAGCATTTTTCTCGCGAACAAAAGAACAATGGAAGCCAGAAAGGATTCGGAGACAAACCTTGGATTTTTCTTTGTTGGCGTGCGTGATTCGGCTATTTTCCTGAGAAAGTGCGAAATGTGGATCTTCTGTGAAACTGCGAAACTGTGAGAGATTTTGAATTTGGTAAGGAAAGTACTTTGGAGCCTTAGAGATAGAAGAGAGAGAAAGAAGTAGCCGTTTGAAAGAGAAAAGGGACCGTTGAAGAGCGCATCTTAAGGTGAAATAAAATGAGGTTTCAGATTTGGGGTCGCTGTACGCGAACCCACTGGATTTGAATTTCAAATTGTTTAAAGGGCGAGAAAACGACTGGGATTCTATGCTGTGAATTTACATTACGAATTTAATTTGCCAATAAGGTATTGACATGTCAGCAAATGAATAAATGGGCCAGACTTAAAAATTGGCCTTCTACGACATTGTTTCGACCATCGTATGCGTTATATCTTTAATTCCGTTTATTTCGTGGCACGTCTCTTTTTTTACCTATTTTTTTTGGGTAATTCTCATTTGACTTACTTGCGACCATGGAATCAATATATGTTTGTCACATTTTCATGTCCCGGTTTCCTAATTAAATTTTGACGTTTAAATGAATTGTTTAATTACTTTTAACATTTAAGTTATATTTATATATTTAAGTTAATAAGCTTAAATAACACCTCGAATGAATAGTATAAAAAACAACTGATATGACAAGAAAGTGAAACATCACATTTGGACTCGCCCATCATACATGTTCGAGATTTAGACTCATTCATCAATTAATAATTAAAAAAAAAAAAAACCTAATTAGGATGAGGACCTTCTTAAAATTAAAAAAAAAAATGAAACCTTCATGGAGTATTTGAATTATTCATGAAGTGCTATTAGCCACCCTAAGGTGTTTGAAAAGTGTTGTTAAAATCAATTTTTGAAACTAATTTTAATTAAAAACACTGTAACATATAAAAAGCTTCACACTATAACAATTTTTTTACTTTTTACAATAGATGTGAGAGTTTTTCATAATTTATTGATTAAAATCAATTAATTTTAACCAATAGCCAAACATGGTAATACTACACTTCATTCCTCTTTGACATTTTTCTTTTCAAGAAAAAAAAACAACGATGAGGGTGTTATATTTATCCGTTTCTTCTTTCTGACGGGTGAGATGGAAAAATTATACAAGTTATTGACGTTGAAGTGTGAGCCAAGTCCGACGGCCAACAAACTGGATGTACCATTATGGACAAATAATGGACGGCAAATTTGGAAGAAGCTTTTTGTCCAACCGTCAGTTGCCTATTAATTGTGGCCAATTAAGTTTCCAAAGCATTAATGTTCCACACGCCTCTTTGTCTGGAAGGAATAAATCCTATTTTGTTGATTCTTATTGACGAGAATTTTTTTTTTTTTTTTTTTTTGAGGGGGAGCCATTTTTTTTCTTAAAAAAAATCCGTGGTAATAATAAATTTCATCCCTAATTTAGTAAATTACTATGGGTTTTGATAAATAATTGTATGTTTGACAACTTAGTTAAAACCGAAAGTCTGAATATTTTACTATAGCCTATTTTTGCTTTATAATGTAGCATTTGAGAGATTTAAACCGTAGTAAATTTAATTATATAGTTAAAATGGGTTTGCCAAATACAACTATAGCAAACCATCAAGCGAGCAATGTATTCAGAAAAATTATCAACCGGAATTTGTACGCATGGTTTCATCATCATGGCATCCCAAGCCAATGACTGTCTCCAGGCAAGCTTGTTTATAACTAATAATAACAAAAGATAGGCGCAAATAATGAAACTCAGACAACAGAATTTAATTACGAATAAAAACGTGTACCAGAGTTTTTTGTCGACATATAAACGTGTAACAGAGTTGGAAAAAAGAATACTGCTTGGTGTATCTAGGTACATAATCGTTTCGAAAATTGAAGTGAAACAGGTCCCTACAATGCAGAACTAGTAGCTAATCTGCTCATCTACTACTGTAATTAATCTCTCTACAAGCTACATAAAGATCTCAAGACAGAAGTATTTGACTAAAATTTTCTCTCCCAACATTAGACGAGAATAAAAAGAAAAGTTACCTTCCAATTAGATAAGAGGTACGATATTGAAGGCTGAAGCGCAGCAAAACCAAAAATCTCATGATAAGAAGCTCGTGCCGTCTTCATATTCTCTTCTTATGATTTCAAGAACAAGTTCGTTCCAAATATCAACTGGACCAGGCATGCACCAGTGTAAGCAATCCTGGGGTGGGGGCTTTCCATCAGGGCCACGTTTTGTGAGCTTATTCGGGTCCGTGTTTCTGTATGGGCCCGGATGCCCGTCATGGCGGTACTCAAAGACTCTAGTGATGTCCATCAATCTCAGCTTCGAATTGTTTGTCTTCTTCGTGATTGCACGGTTGAAACCAGTCACCTGTTTTTCATGCATTATGTTTGTGAAACCATTCTCTACTATTTCACCAGCTGCAAGTGGCTTTGTTTTGCCGGTGCATGATCCACCTGTATTCCATTCCCCACCCTCGTAATGATCAGGCGAATAGGACCGCACTATGGTTAGCCCTGTGTAATTAGGATTTGTACCAAGAGCCGTGAGAATTGTCTCGACAGAAATTCCAAATGCTTCAATGTTATTTATCTTCATAGGCCGAGACTTGTCTGGCCACCACAACTGTCCTCCCACAATCGCATTGTTCAAAAGATAGACAGACTGCTTGGCAAACCAATGGCCAGAAGAAAGAACAATCACATCAAAGTTTGCGATATGTTCCATGATGCTATCGTCCGGGGCGTCCAGGTGGAGCTTCACAACACCCTCCGGGGCAAAGTCAACTGGTTCAGTTGTTTGCTTAACAAGCCACGAGGACCACATCCGGACAACCATTACTGATGTTGACTTGAAATAATACCGTTGCATTTTTTTATTCCCACGGTTTTTGGGAACTTCTACCTGAAAGGACAACAAGGATAATTAAAGGAAAATAAGAGGAAGGAAACAATATATTGCTGGGCTGAATTTTAATCTTCTTATTTACAGAAAAACGTAAAAACATGTGTACATAGTAAGCATATATTTATAGACTAACTTCTAACTTAAGATCCCTTAGTGACTGCGTTAAAAAAAGGAAACTAACTTAACTAAATGATATACTGATATCTTTTCTAATCCTGAAATCTAGGACACACTAGGAAACTTGGATTTCCTACAATAATCTTTAAACAGCAAGCTTTTTAATTTTAGGGTGAGCAAAATTGAAATCATGCCATGCAAATCAAAGGAAGGTAGAACGGAAGTGAAATGTCATGCAAATTCAAGGGAAGCACTCCTTGTTTTAGACATCCTAGATGGTTTGTAACACAGTGTTTGACCACGCCCAAGCGCAGACTATTCATACTTGCATGCAATGCTTCAAACGTCAATTCATTAACAAGCACCTTTCTGTAGTCTCATAAATAGGAGTATTGGACATTCTCAGTGTCCACAATAGCATTAAAAACTTGCGAGAAGGTGAAAGCGCAGCTTAGAATTACTTAAGACGTCAAATATACATACCAGACCTGGGCATTCAGAATATAGAAAATATATAATTGGTTTGATTATACGACACTAACACAAAAACAGCAGGTTACTTCCACATGCAATCGCACAGGTTACTTCCACATGAATTGCAGATATATAATTAATGGTTTCCATCGTTAAATTCAGATTGTATAACAAAAAGAAATCGTAAATTCAAGTCCAAAAAGATGGTAAAAAAAATCTACTTCCAAATCAGAAACACCTGAATTTCGAACCCAAATGTGAACAACGCATAAAAATAGCTTACCTTCTATAATTAGTTGGGCTACTAATTCAATAGTCATTATCAAGCCCAACAATGAAAAACAACTTGCAGGCCTCACAACAAGTATAACATACTGGTAAAGCATCTAGTGTTCAAGGTCTTTCTACAATTCCATAATACTCTCCTGGCATGAAGAGACTAATAACTGTCGTCTTCTTTAAAATGACTAGCCACTTGAATTGGAATGAGAATGCATTAAAATACAAGAAATGATTTGGCGTATTGGGGCACCCCGTAAAGGAAACACAATCCTGGTCCTCAAAGAAATAAGAACAAAAAGCAACATTATCCAGCTTTTCACATACTGGCAGAATATTACACTGGCAAGTACAGTTTTCAACAGGATTGAAGAATTAATAAACTAAGGCGTGGTTAGTTAATCAGAGCACAGAGCACCAGCCCATTTGAAGTGAATTTATTTTTTCATATCATTTAATCATACAAGAAGTTGATAATTACCTGCCAGAGAATGCACAGCAGGGATTCCATCTGGTTTCGAGCAACAGAATCACCAATAAAAGCAATTGTTTTCCCTCTCATCAAGTCCAGAAAGTTTTGACCATCAAAACGTGGGAGGTCACACTTTTCAGGCTTCCATCGCCAGTTCTCATAGTCCTTGTCAGGCCTCCCGTTTCCCTGGCAATTCTGCATCTGTGTCAGGACAGGGCAGGTATTGTTTGTGTATAATGGCCCCACTGTATCAAAGATCCAACTTCCCTGGTATAGATCACAATCTACAAAACAGCCACCAAGAGATGAAGGAAACACTTAGAGAAAAGATATGGAGAGGAAAGCAACAAAGAAAGAATTCCAACCAGATAGAGGTATTATCCAAGAACATGCCTTTCGGGGCTAAGTTAAAGAAAAAGGAGCATCTCAAGTTAAAAAGGAAATTTGGACAAGAAGGGTATGTTCCTTAATCACCCCCTCGTGCTCAAAAAATTTTAGATCTTTTAAGTGCAAAATCTTTGTAGATGATATATGAGAAAACCAAATAAGTCAATATCTGATATCAGTCAAGAAAGGAGGAAATAAAAGTACATAAATAACAGAAGGAGCTGTTTTATTAATAAAAAAAGAAAAAAATTTGAATAATTTAGTTCAAAATCTCAAAAACCAGTAAGAATACCTGCATTAGTCTTGCTTGAGTTGCTGGGAAGAGGTGAACGATGAGAAAAGACTGGAGCATCACCTGGCTTGGAACCAAAGGAAGCTGGAACGGTATCGTTGGTTCCCATACCTAAAAAACTGGAATTGCTGACGAAACCCGTGGAAATGGAGTTGCCACTTTGGTCATTATCTGTTACATTGGACAAAGAACTGCCATCACTAACCCGATCTTCATGTGTTGAATCAGAAGATGAAACGGGGACAGGTGGCGCTATTTCTTTCATCTTCTCAACATCTGAAAGGGTCGATGGACTAGTTGAATGTAAGGGAGGCACTTGAGTGTTGGACGCATGGGATAAATTCTTATGAGTTACTTTAATGTTGTCATCAGTCGATGAACCAGTTGACCTGGTGGACACTTGTAAAGTGGAATCAGAGGGGAAATTTTCAACAATCTCTTCTGGAGAAAGACCAGATGAACTCGTGGGAACCTGTGAATTAGATTTAGATGACACATTCTTATCTACATTGTCTTCACGAGGAAAAGTTATAGTTGGATTGCCCGCAGAGCCTGAAAATTCCAGCTTTTGGGTTCTCTCAACACCGTAAAAATACCCACGAACCGTGGAACCAATTGGGTTTGACACAAGAATACATGAACCCAAAATTAAGAACACAGCCAATCCTCCCACTGAAAGCAAAATCCAAGAAAGAGTCCTTGGATATGCATTAATTGCCATATAACCCTTGGAAGAAGAGGTCCACGTCATGACTTTTCCAAACTCAGAAAGTTTATACGATCCAGTGTGAAAGCAAGGAACCTTCAAACCTAAATTACCTACCCAAAAAAATATTTTCACAATCTTCCTAAAACAGCAGTTTCAATATAGACATTCCCAAATTCGTCTCTTTCCAAATCAAACGAACAGCTCGAACCCGAAAATTCTATTTGCAGACAATTGTCGATCCAAAGCGCCACCAAAATCGAATATCCTAAAAATACATTTTAAGAATTTTACTTACTAAATCAGATTACGAACTTCGTTAAAAAAGCCATAATTAATTTCGAAAGTTTTAGCATTAAAAGCTCGTATTAATGCAACGAAAATAAACAGACACGTATCAACAGCCGAGAATATCCAACATCAAAAAAGCAAATTTTTAGAAATCACAATAATTCCTTAAAAATACGCGCCAATAAACAAACACTCTTGGTCGCCATTATCAAACGGATTTGAAAATTGTGAATCTACCTTTTACCCGTAAGGAACAGAAGAAGCTCCGAGATCACCGAAGGCAGCACCGAACCGAACCGAACTCTTCCCGGAATCGTTTTTCCGTTTGTTTCCAGGGAAAATGGAAACCGAATCCGGAAAATGCGCGTGGAATTTGCTGAAATTTTCGTAAGAACAATCTAGAGAATCGAAAGAGCTTTCTCTGTCTGCTCGGCGACTGATGATTATGGAAAAACGTGAAGATCTCGGATCAGGAAGAAAAACTTGAACTTTTTTTTCACAAAAAAAACAAACGGTTTTACTTGGATAAATTAATATAAATTAAAAAATAAAATAAGTTTAGTAACCACGAAACGTATCTATTTCTGCGAGAGTAATTTGCGGCCGACGAAGAGAACTTCGATCTTGTTTCTTGTTGAGTTTATTTATAAAAGCTTCCAAGTGATGATTGGTGGAATTACTAAAATGCCCTTGAATCAGTGACTGAGAATTCGTACGGTGGAACCGTGATGGGGGCCGTAGATGGTGCCCAAATCGTCACAATCAAGCTGGATCCTCCGTCCACGTCCTCCTCTTTAAGTGATAATTATAATTTTTTGAATCTTTCTTCTTTTGCTTTTAAATGTCCATGACTAATCACGTATGATTGAGAAAAATTGGAAAAGATGTATGGAAAGTAACCCGCGTATAGATTTTTAATTTGAAATTATATAATTTATTTACCAAGGTATGTTTATCTTTATATTTAATTTTAATTTTATATTTATATTTATCTTTTAAAAATCTTTAAAATATTATTTTATCCATCAATGCAACATGATGTTTTAGCCATTTGATTAAATTTTAACGAAATAATATATGAACATGTATATTAAAAATTTGATTTGCAAAGCAGACACTTAAAAAGTAAATTGAACGTAAAAACTGCAAACTCAATCGATAGTATAACATAACCTTCTCAGCTATAAAAATTCCACTCTCTCGTATTACTTAAGAGTATACTAAAATTTTCTTCTTGCTAGTTTAGATTTCTCTAAATACTTTTGTGTAATTCCAATTCATATTGTGTAACTTCTCTCCTTGTGGTTCTTCTTTTCTATCTTGATTATATTCTTCTATTCTTTTTTTTTTTTAATATGTTTTATTCTTCTATTCTATGTTTCAATTTCTATTTTTCTTGACTTGTGCCAAAAATAATCCTAAAAATATCAATGGCAAACTATGTCAATTATTTATATGTGTACGTATACATTAGGTTAAGTGAAATGGAATAGCGAATAAAACAAGTACATAAATACAAATAAGATAAAACAAATACCAACAAATTCTGTCGTTAACCACAAGAGAATATAGTTTGTCGTTAACGATTTTTTTTTTTTAAGAATAGTTTCGGTTATTATTGCAGGATAATCTTTTTTTCATCAATTTTGTTCTAAAACGGATTAGCTTAATAGGATGTCTAACATTGTCAATTTTAACTATAACTTTTAGTTACTATGATATAAAGCTCTTACATGCTACGGTATCAAGAAAAAATAAGTTATAGTATAAAATTTTTATACGTTACAGTTTATTAACCGAAATTAGTTCAAACCAATATTTGAACCAATGTACCCAAACATACAATGTTATTGCTATGTTCCCATGTGTTCCCACCTTACAACTCGAATAAAGCTCCAAAGTCTGCAAATATGGTCCTATATCATATCAAACCTACCATAGGAGTAACGAAAGGTGAGATGCATACATTAGGAAGACAATAGATTGTAACGGCCCAATTGTAAGACATCAAACTGGGAAACATTTTGATTTTATTTATCTTTACCTAACAAATTAACAATAGCGTGAATGTCCTAATTGATTTGTCCAACCTTCGTGGCGAAGACTCATTTCAAAATCGTTTTCTTAAAGCAAATGTAAAAAATATAAATAGAAGGGATACTGACAACAAAAAATTAATAATTAATCAAAATGTGAGAATATACTCGTGTTTCTATAAATGCCAAGATTATCTCAGGAGTTTTTCTAATTTGACGAAATTTACCCCAATATCATATTCAACCAAAAATAACTATATGAAAAGACGATTTTATTTATAACACAATAAGAGGTAAAAAACTTATTTGGCTCCAACTTTTATGAAAGTTAGATTTTGGTTCTCGACATTATAAATTAAAAATTTAAAGGTAAATCACAACTATTGGTTTGATTTTTACCCTAAAAAATTTCAAAATCAACAAAAGAAAAAGAAAAAAAAAACCAAAAAATTATCTCATCTTCAACTTTCAGCATCCACACTGATTAGCCAAAAAACCAAAAATCTATGGTCGAGCATAGCCAAACCACCACTGATTAGCTCCCGTCGTAGCTTCCTCCTTGTCACGGCCATTGATTAAAAAACAACCCCTTCTGTCCACCATGCCCTCCCCCTCCGGCACCGACGGCCCAACCACCCCACCCCCACTCCCCTTCCCCGTCAAACTCAATTCTTCCTTCTTCTTCCTCAACTGCAAACCCTATTATTTTAACAGGTATGATTTTTGTAAAATTTAATGTATATAAACGCGACAATTTAAAATTTTGTTGCATTTAAAAGTTACCAAGTTTGTCTTTGTTGTTTCAATTATTTACAAAAATGCCACTTTGGCATTCTCTTACAAAGTCTCCGAAGGAGACATGGAATTAATTCACCTCAATTAATAGGAGACATGGAGATATTTCTTAACCATCACTTTTAATTTTGTTTCCTCAATTATTTTGGCATTGCTTACTAAAAGTGTGGGAGACATGATGATAAAGTTTTTAAATGCTCCTTTGTTCTCTTCTTACAATTTCCCCATGAACCAACCTTATCTCCCTCTTCCTCTCAATTATTTTGATACCTTTTTATTCAGCCATCACCACCTTCTTCTCTAGTTTTCATTCTCTCCCTTTCTCACTTCAATTTCTGACTAGAGACGCCGAGCACAAAGTTCTCTTTGCAGCAAAGGCAGTTATAATTCCAAGCCATATTTGAAGTCGTTTTAGAGTCAATTCAAGCTTTATTTTTAACCCAAACTTTGGTGCTTTTCAAAGGAGTTTTGAGGTAGGTTTTCTTTAATTTAAATTTGGTTTTAGTATGTATTTTCTTCATGTTTAACGCATAATTTTCGTGTTCAAAATTAATACAAAATTCTAGTTATGTTAACATGCATCTTTGAGCATTTATGAACAAGAACTTGAGTCTTGAGTTGAAACCGACAACCAACCTTTATTTTGGTTTGATAACAATATTACAAACATGCTAGGAATGTTTAAAACCGGTTTCCATAACTTTAAGATTGATGTTTTAATGTTTTGAGCTTGAAGAGCAAACTTAAGCATGTTTTCATCATTATTTGCAAGAAAGGCTAGAGATATGGTTTGATGATGATATTGGTATAAAACTCATGAGAATATATTTATTGTGATTATATAATGCATGCTGCATATTTTGGAATGATTTTGAGATTTTGAACAAGGATAATATGCTTTGGATTAAAGAAAAACTTGACATTCCATGAACTTGTAATACCTCTTTGGGTAGCGGCTCTTTCTTGAAATTCTAGGATTAAACAAAAATGAATTTCGTAAATTGGTTTACATATTTAAAAAGTATACATCCTGAGCTTTCCAACGAGCTATCATGAGCCTAAATCGAAGTTGTATTTTATTTTCTATGAATTTTTTAATTTTTTGATTGGAAACTAGTAAACTTGCCAATGGCAGTATACCACCCATTTATCTTAAGTAAACCACCTGTTAACCCATGTGCTAATTGTAAATAGTGAACTCGTCTTTTTGCAAAAGTATACAGTTAGTTTGCCATGGTATACCAACTGCTAACCTGAACCAAGAACCCAACTTTGCTTACTTTTTAATCCCTTAATGTCTTGCAACCTTTTCAATATTATCCTAAATGATTTATGAATTTTATTAGAGACTAAAACATATAGATTACTTGTATGTATTTTATATTGTGTTTAAGACAAAAGTTGTTTATTTTGGTATTTAAAAGAGAATTACATAAAAACTTTAATGGCACACTAGTGAGATGGGTTTACACATAATTCATTTATGGATGTAGTTATATGTTGTGCTTTAGTTTTAATTGTCCTCATGCACGCCTTAGGATCAAGGGAATCTGGAGCTAATGTTAATTAATTCTGAGATTGAAAGATTGTTGATAATCTTGAAAGGTAGGGATTCTATTATTCATCTTTTGTGAGGTTTTTATGAAATTAAACTTGATTGTTTTATTGCAATATATATATATATATATGTTGAACTGTTATAATATGAGTATCATATATGAAACTATGACATGAACTCGTCCTGTATTGTACAGCGAGGAACATAATGAATTGACACATATTGTTAAAAAATTGAGAAGTATGGTTAGGAAAACTGACCCTATAAAAAATTGATTAATATAGAGAATTGGTGTGTTGTGTAGAGGATGGCGGTTATGTCATTGGGCACGAATACCTTAAAAGGTAAAATAGGGGGAGGTGATGACGCTCCTTTGGGTCGAAAGTCCCAGAATGCACTGTACAGGAATCGACTTGGTGAGGACTCAGGGCTTGATGTCCCCTCACCGGAACACCCTTGGAATGATTGAAGGGTGGTTATGCGCACCCATTGGGTTTTCGATGAGTTGAGTAATACTCTATTGAACGTGGATACCTAGGAATGATAATGAATTGTAATATTTGTATATATGCATATGTATGAAACTCGGTAATGATTAACTATGGTATCCACGGAATATGAGCATAATAAATCTCATAATTTGGATAATGATGAGCATTAACTAACCCTGCAAGTTTTAATGTGGTAATGAATAAAACCTTAAGATGAGTAATGGTTTTCCTTACTGGGCATGTTGATGCTCATCCCTATCATTCTTACATCTCTCAGGTGGAACTTGGTGTAATTTATCTGACGAGGAATAGGCAACAACACTGCTGGTTTCGTGTTAGAATATTTTGTTTATTTATAACTCATCTAGAACATGTAAGATTTGTATTACTTTTGTGATGGCTATATTAAGTTATTTGAGAATTGTATTATGCTGATGATGACTGTATTTTAAATATTTGGTGCTACACTAAAAACTATAGTTTGTATTTAAACATTTATTTTTATTTTTGTTCAAAGACCCAAGGGCATGATTCTATTAATTTGAATGATATTGAATTTAAGTTTATTTTTATCTATTCAATACTGTTAACCATCACTTAGGGGTGTTACATCAGATTTTCTTCATCATCATATGATGGAGGACAAAAACCATATCTCATATTCTCCTTTTCTTCTTCCTTGGAGAAAAAAAAAAAAAAAACCTGATTTTTTTGAAAAAGCCATACCTCAAACCTCTAATAGCCAAACCAGAGCCTAGTAGACCACAAAGAAATTGAGCTAATGTGTGATTAAAGTATGCGAGTGAATTACTGAGCTAGGGAAAGGAGAGAGTCAGTGGGCTCTATGGCGAGGTAAGCTGAGAGGAAGTGTAGACATGGAGGATCCGCTGTGATTGCTTTTTTTAGTTAAAGAGTGAAGTTTTCTCCAGAGAGAGGATATTTACAGACATCGTTTCAGAAAGAAGAACAAGATCTAATGAATATTTTTTTTGTTTTTTATCTTATCTTTTTTACTGATTTTTATTTATTTATTCCTTTTTTTAAAATAATATTTCTTGCCTTTTTTAACTTTTTTTTTTATCATTTTTATATTTTAGTTTTCATTTATTTAAAAAAATATAAGGTCTTTTACTAAAATACCCATGTTAATAATATCACATAGCCCTCATGTGATGCAAAACTTGACGGAGGTCAGTCAATTTAGTTCTTTAGCAATTAAAATAAAATATTAAAGTCAACTAAAATCTCACTCTTGTGAAAAGTTAGGGACCAATTAAACAATTTAATCCTAAAATAAGTGATAGTTATCTAAGAAGATATATCAAAGACAAAAACTTTGATCTTCAAATTTTTTTAGCATTTAAGCGTAATTAGCTTTGATTTTATTTTTAAACATATCTACCATAAGAAGCAATTTCTGCCTCCCTCTCAAAAAAAAAAATAAAAATACCGGCACAATTTCTTCATTCAAGGAAAAAAGTTTCAACATAGTTTTGTTTGACTAAATCTAATATTAAAGTAATTTTTGTAAATTAGAAAAACGTAATGATAAATTTTTGTTTGGTTAGAACAACCAAAGGAAATAATATGAGCTATATTCTTGCTTTGACGGAGGAATTTGTCCTTGAAATAAAAATGGGAGGATGAAGTATGTTTTTGAAGGAGAATATAAGTAATGGAATAAAATTTGGAATAGAGAAATTAATATTGAACAATATATTTTACACAAAAATTTCATGTATTTGTCGTTGATTTCTCGCACTTGTTTACTATAAATACCATTTGCTGCAAGTCTTAGCATTTTTTATAGAGTATAGAAAGCAATATTTACCATAATTAACTTAGATGTTGGCTACAATTATTTTCAAAAAACTACTTTTCTACCGCCATTTTGGATAGGAAAAATTCATAATATATAATCAAATTACTGTTATAAAATTGAAGTTGAATGTACTATTCATTATACCTTAAAAAATTTCTTAATTATATAGCAATAATTTTAATGATATTATTTTGAGACATACATAAAATATTTATAATTTGAGTCATATTTTAATAAGATATTTATGCTACATGCCACACAATTTTCTACTAGATTCATTTATGCCATTAACTCAAAAACATTTGAAAGTATGCCATAGTGATATAACTAAAATTTAATATTCTGGTCAAAATATCCTCAAATTAGAGCTTAGTAAATACTATGTTCACATAGTATATGACTCTTTTACAACTAAAAAAGCAGATTCTATTATATTGGTAAATAGAACATTACCATGTAAATATGTTATTTACTTATTCTTATGTAAGTCATACAAATAAATTGAATATTTGTGGTAAATCTTATATTTACACGGTAAATAACTCATTTACAATTTATACATGATATCTATATTTTTTATATATAAAGTCAAACAAATTGAATAATGTTAGCAAATGACTCATTTACAATTTACACATAATATTTACATGTTCTTATATATAAGTCAAACAAATTGAATATTATTGATAAATGACTCATTTACAACTAACACTTGAAATTCACCTGTTCTTATATATAAGTCAAACAAATTAAATATTACTGATAAATGTTAAGTTTACATGGTTTATGATTTGTCTGTGATTGGAAAAAATTGTTATGCTAGTAAATAAAACATTTACCATGCAAATGTAAATAGAACATTGAGACTATGTTTGATCTGTTAAAATATAATGTGACATTATTTGCAATTATTTTTTTTGTGTAGCATAAATCAATCCAAACTTTATTTTTATGACATATTTGTCAAGAGCATTATTTTAATTCAATAAATATAATTGGGTCATTTGTTTTGACCCTTTTCTCTAAGAGAAATTATATATTATGTCATACTTTTAAAAGTTGTATTTATTTATGTCATATTTAAAAAAATTTTACATTATTATTTATATTATATATTAAGTTGCGGTATAAATAAACATATAAAAGATATTTATAAAAAGTAAACTTTGAAAGACAACATTTATAAAAATTGTCCTTCTATGCGGATAGAGAGGCCTTCGAGGTTCGAGCTAGCTGGGCCCTTGTAAAGCCCATTTTCCCTAAGTAATGGGCCTATAACGAGTCAACAGAAAGGCCCAAATCGGAGCATCGGCCCAACCCAACTAGAGTTTCTCCCCTGTAGCTGTTCGGCAGCGGCGTTGTCTGCTATTTGCCCCTCTCGCAGAAGTCGCGAACAGTACACTGTAACGGAGCTGTATCCATTTTTCATTTTTTGTAAGAGCTCCAAAACCACGCCAAAAAAGCCTCCTTAGGGTTTCTCCTTCTCCTAATTGAAGCTGGTTATGGCGTCCCAAACTCTCTCAGCCATCGTAATCCCGCTTTCAACCTCACAGCCTTCTCAGGGAAACTACGGTAGTACTTCTTCTTCTCTGTTCCTTCTTCCAATTCCATGGCGTCTCAGCCCGACCAACCTCTCGACCTCCTTCGTCGGCGGCCGGCTCTCAATTCGGCCGTCGAATTTCAAGAATTTAGCTTCGAAGCGCCGGCCCGCCACCGCCACGGTGCTCTTCAGCCTCCCAACTGCGTAAGTGTATGTAAATTTGTCCTTCTGACTCCAAGAGAATTCCATGGATTTTTCTTTGAAAATTATTTGTTTGTGGATTCTTATATTCCTTTCCAGGAAACCAGATAGGGCTCCTGGCGAGAAAATCCCAAAGTGAGTGTTTTTGTTCATTTTTATTGTTGACTTGTATGATTTGCGGTGAGACCTGAGAGTATTGTTGATTTGTGAGTGAGTGTTTTGTTTGATTCTGTTTCGGGAGAATCTTGTTAGCTGGTCGGCGAGGGCGATAAAGTCGTTTGTTATGGCGAAATTGGAAGCGAGGAAGGTCAAGTACCCGAATACTGGTACCGAGGCGCTTCTCATGGGGATTTTGGTTGAGGGTTAGTAATCTTGACCTGTTGCAAGCTTGTTTGTTTCGAATCTTATATCAGAATTCTTGTTGTAGCCTCCTTTTGATGCTTGTCAGTAATTTATTTCGTAAAGAAGGGTTGTCAACTTGAACTATTTATGGCTGAACAAAATCCAGAAACTTGATTATGGAGCTTGAAGAAGGCAAGAAGCTATACATTGGTTTGATGTTTGGTTACTCGTGATGTGTTACACCATTGTTCCTAATTTGATGATGCTGAGAGTTGGTGGTTAATCTTTTTCATTCATAGTAATTATTAGAAGAAAACGTTATTAAGGAAGTTGTTTACTCAAATTTTTTGTTAATGGTTTTGTTTTGTGTGTTCATTAAGAGGGGAACGTGAGGCATTTTGAATCAGCATTTTCTTTGTGAATTATAATTTATTCTTGGGATTTCTGTTGTTGTTTGGCAGTGTAGATAAATCAGTTATAAATTCCCAGTTTAAGTCAATATATTGCGATGACTTATACATTTTGGATTGGGAACCTTCAACTTAAAATGCATTAGCGTGATATTTGCATTTTAAAGCTTTATTTTTATTCTGATTCTTATCTGAAACAAGCATTATGAATTACTAGTCAAAAAACGTGTTCTTCAAGAGCTAATCTCATGCTATGAAGTAAGAACTTAGCTGGTGGCTTCCAATGTGTTCCATTCCACGTCATTTGCTGCATTGCTAAAGTTTTCTTTAATGTTCTTTTTCCATAGTTGTGTAACTTGGATATACCTTTTCACCCTCAGGCACAAGTATAGCCGCAAAGTTTCTAAGAGCTAATGGAATCACACTCTTCAAGGTGCGAGAAGAAACTATAAATTTACTTGGAAAATCTGACTTGTACTTTTTCAGCCCTGAGCACCCTCCATTGACTGAACCAGTTCAGAGAGCCCTTGATTGGGCTGTTGATCAAAAGTTAAAGTCAGGTATTTTTTTTTTCTTTCAATATTTCTATGATCTATGTTAAATGTATATCATGCAAGTAACGTTTGTGCATATGTAGATTATCTTTGAAGATTGTTTCCACTGATTTATAGTAAAAGCTCCCACTTTTCACTCGAATCATTATTCGTAATCAGAAGTGAGCGTGTGTGATTTGGTTTAATTATAACGCACCTTGTAATGGTCATGCCTTTTATGTCTGTCGTAAACATCTCCATAAACTATGTAACTTGAATGCTTTTTGGCTGTTGGATTCACATAGTAGGCTTAGAAAAATTCGACGTGACCATAGAAACTGGCATCCAAGTCAATTACTTAAATTTAATTACTTGAACTTTAAAAGAATAAATTGCATTGTGGGACATCATTACTCCAAGTCACCCGTAATTAGGCCTTGTTTGATGCTATAATTTGGATTGATACTTGGTTAACTGTTAAAATTGACAACGCTTTGTGGTGCACCGTGTCAAATTTATTTACGCCTTTTCATTTTATTGAGATAATCTTAAATAATACAGGTGAAAGTGGGGAAATTACAACAACGCACCTGCTTCTTGGGATATGGAATGAAAAAGAATCTGCTGGTCACAAGATACTGGCATCTCTTGGTTTTAATGACGAGAAAGCAAAAGAACTTGCCCAAAATGTAAGTTCTAAGGTTCTAGTTTTCTTTTTGAGTAACTTATTATTTTAGCGGCTCTAATTTGATTCTTGCTTTATGCAGATGGACAAGGACTATGTTATGAGCTATAAATAAGCCTATAGAGATCAAATAACCTCTTGAAAAGAAATGCTACTTGTCTCTGGTGGAACCTTATCCAACACAGTTTTCTAGACATTTTGAGGAAGTTTTTCAAAAGGGGTGTATTTCAGACTTAATACACAAATGCGTCTTTCAAAGATTTGGACAAAATGACCTCCCTGTTCTCTTTTGGAGGAAAATTGTGAAAATCAGATCTTCATCAAGCACATGAGAGATTATAGTTTGTGGCGTCTGAAATATCCTGCTAATTCACTTGTTTCTCTTTCCTTCTCGCATAGTGGCTGTCTAGTTTCCCTGTAAGTTTTATTGACATTCATAATTTCTTTCTAATGATGAAACATTTTTGAAAAATGGAGGCGGCTTTTACATTTTTAAGATGCTTTTGGATGAAGTAATTGTTCCGAATATTGCAATTATATATATATATAACCATATAAATTGTTGTTATCAAGTTTGTTTACACATAAATAAATGTCAAATAGCATCTTATGAAACTTAATAAATTATTAATTTCCTCAGTAAATTAAATGAGAAATTAATTATTTACCTTAAAATTAGGGAGAAATAACAATGCCTCACCAATTAGCCACGGCAAATAGCCCCCCAGTTTTTTCCCCCTTTTTTCAATATCAAAATTAGATTTGAAGAGCTTTCACACTTTAGGTCCAAAAGCTGAATCAAAATGTCAGAATTAAAGGTAGAATTCCACAGTTTACCACTACGAAAAGTTTGAACTACAAGAATGATTAAAATGAAGGTCACTACATTCTTTGCAAAAGAAGGGAAAAAAAAAAAAACAGTGTAGACCTTTGGAGCTGGATCATATTTTGTTCTATTCAATTCTGGTTTCTGTTCTTTGGAGGTAACTTCTCAGGCTCAGCCGTGGTTGGCAAGAGTTTCCTCAGTCGCAGGGGAGGCGTCAATATCTGAGAAACAAAAATTATATCCAAGAGTAAAATACATATGCAAAGCTTAAAGAAAAAAAAATCTTAACAATTCGATCCCTTCAATTTGGAATATATACGCTCGAGAAAAGATTTTAATTTGATAACTATTTCATAGAAATTGCACATAAAAGGAAACACGTTATGTCTTAAAACTTACTACAGTCAGTGAAGAAAATACCTAAAAATTCCTCGAACAATATGCCAATCAACTCCTCTCTTCCTTGGTTGACTTGAAGGTCCACAAAGATGGCGTCTGCGATTTCAGACTTAATGTGACAGTTTTCTGAACCAACCACCACAAGAGGAGAATCAATCTCTTTGAAAGCATATGCAAGAACACCGACATTATCGACTGCGCTTTTCTTCAGTGTCAGCTTCTGAATAGCGTTGTAGAACTCTTGTGGTAGAAGAGAAGCAATGTCTCTCCTGCCCAGCAATTCAAACAGTAAATGGTAGTACTTCCCAGAGTTGACACACAGTAAACAAAGCACAACAAGCAATCTCAACACTAGAAGTGGACGGCAGTCCGGGCCAAGTTTAGAATTGATCCATATTGCGACAATGTCGTTTTCGTTGCAGAGAAGCCCGGAAATGATGGCTGCGACAATATCGAGGACATGGATAAATTGTTGCCAATTAGTTTCAGGTATGTAATTCACGTTCCATTTCTGGTTTATAAGCCATTCAAGAAGAGATGACTTTGTAGAGAAGAAACAGCCTTTCAAGGAGAATATCTTAACAATAACACTTTCCAAAAGGTTCATGAAGCAACCTGGAGATACTTTGTCAATTTTAATTTTACCCCCACAGCCAGTATAGTAGATCCGTTTAAAATCTTCAAGGAAACCTTGAACAAGAGAAAAGTCCATAAATCCTGATTTGATTTTCTCCGAACTTCCAATGCATGTTCTCCAAAACAAACGACTGTCAAACTTTTGAGAGACTTGTCTGTATACTTCATTGCGAAGTCCCCCACAGATCCCAACAATCACCAGTACCGCATTTTCAATATTTCCACTTGACAAAGGCCTTTCCAAGCACATGTATTCATTGATCATGTCTTCGAGTAAATTTTTGAAGTTTTTTGTCTCCCTCAGATTAGTCATATCCAATGTCTCCAGCTTTCTCCAATCCAGGGGAAACACGATTCCAATGAAATCATTCGTCGACACTTCAAGGAAGCCACGAAGCATCCTGTCATTGTCCTTGTGGTGCAGAAACTTAGCCTTTATGAGAGATTTCGCAACTCCAAACATACGAAGAACGGGACTGATTTGGTGACGGAGGGCCAAGGAATTCTGTTTGGAGAATTCACAAAGAGCTGCAAGCTTTTCTAACACCTTTGTTCCGACAGAAAGCATTTCTGAACTCCAATAACGCTGAGCAGCGTGAACAAACTGCTTGGCTTTACAGCAAACAGAAGTCCCTTTACGACGCAGATGCTGTTCATTAATTTGTTTAACCCAAAAAGCATCAGCATTAAGAAGAAGGTAGATGGTGTCATTATTTTCAAAGCTCTTAGTCATATTCACGCCCAAATAGTTCAAGCAAAACTCCCCATAAGAGTCATGACTATTGAGACTTCGAAGATACTTAAATATCTTCTCAATCTCCTTCCTCCAAACGTCCCAAAAGAAAACCAGTGTTTCCACAGAAGCTTTGTCGTATGACAATATTTTGTCAGAGTGAAATTTCAAATCTGTAACCAAACCGGCCTGCCACGTGTACTCTGAACTACCCAAATAAAAATGAATATCCAGGATTTTCCTAGCATACAGTATTTCACCTCTCACACTTTGATGTCTCTTGGAATCACAGAAAAGATCTTGCAAGCAATGCAGTGAAACATTCTTGTCGGACAGGAGTTTTTTCTCAAAACAGACTAAATCAAAGCGGGGCGAAACATTCTCCGCAAGTGACTTGGCTTTGTCTAAGAGCTCTCGTTTCCCTGGAAAATGCTTCAAGGGCCAACCTACCCTCCCGTGTGTCCAGAGAGAATTTGCAAATACGTGGGACAGGTTAGCCAATGATGCTTCTTTGAAACATTTGGCCTTTTGCAATAGTTCTACCTCAAGCAGCCTTTTGCCCATTTGTTTTGCCAATTTGCAGCATTCTGAAAGCTCTCCCATTCATATTCCAACTGAAGAAGCTCATCAAGGCAACCTTCAGTTTTCAAGAAAACACGCTTTGAATTTTTGGAATGAAAGGACTTTACAAACTTCATCATGGTGATGGTATCGCCGAGATTCTTGTAATGAATTGCCGCGATCCTCAAAAGTTCTTGTTCCTTGGCTCTTATTGGATGCCTCTTTCTTTCCATGACATTGTTCAAGGTTGCATGCTCTTTCCAGCTTTGAATATATTTCATTCCCTCGTCGAATAGTTTCCCCTCAATGCAAGCAACTAGACAATTAGAGAAGAAGTTTCCCCTAAAATACGCAAGAGCTGCACAGTTATATCTGCCCGCTCGAATGAAACATTCTCCAGCTTCTTCCAGCTTGGAGTTACCGCATTTTTCCTGGTAAATTTCACCTGCATAGGCAGTTTAGCATACATAAGTAGATACAAATATATCATGAAGTAAAGATTAGATTTTAAACTAAGTGCAGCAAAAAGGCCAGCAGAAAAGTTTACCCGCCTCTGACTCGTACAAACACTGAGCAGCTTCCTCAAATTTTCCAATAGAATCAAATATTGGAGCAGCCTTTTCAAGCTGAATACGAGTCATATTAGAATTTGAACAGCTTATATTCCAAGCACTAGCTCTCAGGACCGCGGCTTCAAACCACTTTTTCAAAAATGCCTCTCCTGCTTTTCGAAGCACATTTTTGCTCTCTCATAATTACTCTTATTAAAAAGCTGCACCATGACAATAAAAGAAAAGATTTGAAATTCTCAGATAAGTTACACGAAAATTAATATAAACCATACAAGTTACAACTCATGTGTAGCTTTAAATAACACCATGATCATGGATCAATGACCTCAATGCCAAGCAACTTCCATTGGTGTCTGCTGCTTAAGACTTGGATCTTCCTTACAAATGGATCGTCGGGCTTTCGAACTTCAACGGTCTGCAGTTGCTTCCAGTAGTCAAACATGGGTTGGGAGAGCTCATCAACATTCTCGAAAATCCACAGCCTTAGCTTCGTACGAGTTATAGCTATGTATAACTGCTTTAACTCCGAGCACAAGAGTACATGCTTGGCTTCATTGAAACTTGGAAAAGTCCTAGGAGATTCCTCGTCGAGGATGTATTGATCCTTCATGTACTCATATATAACTCTCCATTGCTTTTCCATGGGCGATGATGATAGAAAATTGTAGAGCAAGACATCCTACAATTAGAAAAGAAAAGGATGGAACTTTAACCAGGATAACTATAGCAGTTTCGAATAAAATGAAGTTAATGATCTTTCTAACTGTAAATATTTATGAAGAAACAAATATGTGTTGCATAAAACCACACACAAACATCATTAAAAATAGAACCAAAAAAGAAAGAAAGAAAACACCAATTTCATAAAAGAATTCAACCTATCAGCAAACGAAAAGAGGCCTAAAGTTTGCTAAGCAACTCTTAATCCCATGCTAAATAACTTCATAATCCTCTTCCAAACTCAAAAAAAAAAAAAAAGGTCCAATGTAATGACCCAAAAAGTAAAAAACTACAGAGTTTCACAATTGCCTTTCCCTCATTCTCAAATCACTCCAAAAATCAACACAAAACAAAGTTTTTATCATCCAGGCCTATTAAACTCGGGCCAAAAAAAAAAAGGCAAAAAAATTTGAGAAATTTAAGGAAAAGGAGCTGTGCAGAAATACGTGATCCTAAGTCTAGCTAAAAAGAATTTGTTTTCTTTTTTTGGCAGCAGAAATTTCACACAAGAAAATTGTTAGTAGTTTAAAATAACCATTTTAAGGAAAATCAAACATTATATTCAAGTAAGTTTTAATCACCTCAAACTCCGGCCCCTTGCATTCTGATATTGTCAGAATAAGAGCATTCTTCCCAACAAAGCTCAGGACTTCTTTTCTTATATTGTCATCTCTTACTAAAATGACCTGCTCAGCTCCAAACCCAACAAGACTCTTACCACCCTCACCACCACTACTAAACATGGAAATAAATTCATTTTCACCATTTGAAGACTCAATTAACACAGGAGTTTCCCCATTAATAAGACTGGTCTCAGGGTTCAAGGGATCTATAGATTGCGGAAAGAAATGATAAAGGAGGTTGGTAACACTCAGAGCCAAATTCAGAATACCGGCATGGGTGCGAAAGTTCTGAGACAAATGGAATGTGTCATTGACTATGCCTTTCTCTCCTTTCCCATAGATTCCGTCATTTCTTGATTTCATAACAAATTCCTTGTAGAAAAGACATCTTAAATCCTCAAACCTGAAGTCGATCCCTTTTGCTATTGTCTGTGCAGTGTCACCCGAAAAAAAAAAGCCATCATCCACATTTCTGCATATATACTTGAAAAGAGATATTTGCGCCATAGTTAGGTCCTGCACCTCATCAATATACACAAAATCAAACCTGTCACCCTCGTATCTTTTCTTTTCGAGTCGACAATGGAGATCAATCACCAGATCGGCCATGTCAAATTCGCCATTCTCTGACTTTTTCTCTCATATGGCAGAAAAATATCATATATCTTCTCCCTTTCCTGCATGTTCAATCTTGGCATTCGGCTTCCCGATTGCAAAAGGCAATCCTTCCAAGCTAGCTTCTCGTGAACACCCTGACCTTGCAAACCACCCTTTATATGTGACATTATTTCCGCAAAAACCGTGGATGCTTTAACACTCTTGATCAACTTTATGTCGAAATGAGGCCAGTAAGATAAGTTAAATTTTTGAAAAGTGACTCCCCTCATTCTGATAAAAGTTTTTAAAGTTATTGATTTTGTACTTCTTATATCTCCATGAGAATGGCGTCTTGCTTGAGGGAATCTATCAAAGAATGAATTCCCCACTGTTCCATCCAGCATCATGAGAAACTTATGCAATGTTACAGCTAGCGGGTACAGTTTGCGGGGGAGACCCACAAAAGAATCTGGAATATCTTCAAACCATGAAGTATCATTGATATCATCTTGATGAATTGAGGTGCAATCTTCTGATGTTTTTCCACAAGAAGCAAATCTGTACATTTAAAAATTCACAAAAATAAAACAATATGAACATTTCCATATGAGACCAATATTTCATATATAATGTTAGAATATCTAAACAAGCCATATATCAAAGTTGTGTGCTGCCATTCTCTAGTTAGCTCACGAATAAACATTGGAAAAGAGTAATCAGCTAACTTAAGTGTAGCTTTTAATGGTCATGTACATACCTTTTTAAGCCTGAAACGTTCTCTTTAACAGCAAAACACAATCTAGGATTAAGTGTCACAAAAATCTGGCGCAGAAAAGTCTCCTCTGTTTCTACAACCTTTTCGCCATCTTCTGTACTTTCATTCCTAGAATTACAACCATCAAGCTCATGTAATCCTTCCGATTCTATATGATGTAACTGCTCTCTCTGAAATAGCTTTCTAATTAGAAATGTAGTTTTTCCAGTTCCCGACCTCCCAAGGATAAAGGAGCTTCTATCAAAATGGATGACCTCCATTTCTTGGCTAGTCAGCTCAAACGGAAGTTCCATTTCTGTTCCGTCGCAGCGAGTCAGCAAGTGGCTTACCATGCCTGATGACAAGGAGTAGAACTTCATCAGTAACAAACTGTCACTCGCCTCGAAATCCAGAGTATGGCTTGTTGCATTGGAAGCTTCAGCACTTAAATTAATTCCTTTCTGAGCAGAACTTGACCTCTCATTATAGACATTAATATTGCAGGAAGGTTCCCAGCTCATTGGAATTTCTAGATCCCTATACCAAAAAAGAAATATATATCAACAGCAGTACAGCTCTAGAAGACATCTTAGTTACAAAGTACGACTTCTATATTCCTAATAATTATGAACAGTGGACATACCCTTCAGCACATTTAGCCTTGCAAAGTTTAAGAAAATCATCAGTGTATGTTAGAAACAGGGAATCAAGACGCTCTTCTAGTTTTGGAACGTCTACCAAAGGCAGCAGATCCCAGACTTTCAAGACTTGGACGTACCGGGATTCCTTCGCTATATCAATCGAGCAAATAACATGAAGATCTTTAACCCGAAACAGTTTCAAAGGCAGCAGATTATGTTTGTGTTCCTCCTCTTTGGTCTCCACCGATTTGCAAGCCTAAGTAACAGGTTCATGACCAACTTCTTCATCCGAGACGACTTAATTTTCCCTAAAGATTTCCCGAACTTGTCGCTGACATGAACCTGAGAGCATCAAAACAATAAACAAAAAGAAATTACGTACCAGTGCAATAAAACGGAAACCTAAAATACAGGTACTAAGTATACCTTCCACCTAGCATTTCTAAACAGGAAACTGTCAGCATCAAGCAACTCATCCAATTGATCAAGCTCTTTCTTGACTTCTACTACTAATTTAGCCAGGTCTTCATCTTCCTTGACATTAAAGTAACAATTTTGATCCTTTGCATCGCATATAATCGATTTCCATAAAGAATCACGCTTCAATAGAGTTCTTTCATTTCCCAAAATCCACAGACAATGCCTGCATTGACAACCAAAAAAAGAGAGAGATAATAATAATAAAGGATCAGTGTTTAACATATGGAATCAAAAGGAATGCAATAAGAAGCAACATTTTACCTGGCTCTTGTCAAAGCTAGGTGAACTCTCTGACTGTTGGAAAGCAACCCAATTGAACCATTAACATTTGATCTTACAGTAGAAAATATTAATATATCCACTTCTTTTCCCTGCAACTCATCAATTTGCATCACCTCAACTATAAACCCATCAAAACTCTTGTACTTTTGTCCAAGTTTGTCTTGTATTTCAACGACTTGAGCTGTGTATGGAGATGTTACAGCAACGCTGAGCTCCTGTCTCGAGCCCTCCCATGCTGAACAGGAAAATCAATCAAATCAAATACATCGTTGTGATGAATAAATTGAAGATATGAAAAGAAAGTTTATTAACACCCAGGGGGTTGAAATGATCCTGTGGTTTGCTCCCACAAGGTTTGGGGTTCGAATCTTCTCATGGGCACCGACATGACAAAAGTTATAGTTTCTTGCCTTCCAAAGATTGTAGGTTTCGACCGAAGCAAAATTTCAAAAAAAAAAA
The DNA here is from genome assembly GCA_025403435.1 of Artocarpus heterophyllus. Taxonomy (NCBI): domain Eukaryota; kingdom Viridiplantae; phylum Streptophyta; class Magnoliopsida; order Rosales; family Moraceae; genus Artocarpus; species Artocarpus heterophyllus. The sequence goes on along the minus strand of CM046354.1, from coordinate 6,176,540 downwards.
AAAAAAAAAGTTTATTAACCACCATTCTCAGATAAAATGTCCAGAAGTATATGGTAACGTTGGTTCATGCAAATATTAATCCATGTAATGCAAAGGAATGTAAGAAAGTTACATAGAAATGCCCAAGTGAGTTAATCAAGACATATGAAAGAACTTCCAAGAAACAAATAATCACAGAGGTACAAACTATCTTTATAACTACATATTAGACCACACTTTGAGCCAAAAGAAAAAAAAAAAGAACACACAAGATCTAACATTCATGCAAAATAAGTGAATAAAGTTGAGCGGTAAGTCATGCATCTACCAAATCGCCATTTTACCCACATTTGTACAGATTTTGCATAATTTTGGTCACAACAGTAACCTCAAACATATTTCTCCTGCTATATTGAACGTCATCCATTTCTTCTTTTCCACATGAGATGTTAATGAAAGAATAGGGACCAAACTGTGGACCCGGAAGATAGGATTTAGTGTAAACTCTTTCTCTGACCTTTGGTCCATCTAAAATGAGGTTGGCATAGAATTTGGAATGAGGAAACAGACTTATGGACGGATGCATCCTATACTGCATATTCAGCAAGTGTTTTGGATAACCGTTCAAGCTCAAGCGCTCAAATAAACTTCTTCCAAGACCCACACTGGCAGAAACCTATGTAGAAAGAAAAAGAGTTGGTACAAAAATCCAAATTGGAATTTAACAGATAAAATTTTAAATCTTAACAAACAAGAATTACGTACTTCGCCAGTAACTGAAGCTTGCAGTTGACAAGGGACACCAAAAAGAATAAAATGTTCAAGACCCCGAAGCTGTGTAACGTCCTGAAATTTATTAAATGATATTAGAATGTAAAATGATTGATTAGCGTATCGTAATGAATATTTTTGAAATTAAAGTTGTTTTAATTATTTTAAAGATTTCTAGTTGTTTCTAATCATTTTAATTGCCATTTTGAATATTTGGAACATAACAATTTGTCAAATGTCAAATATGTTTTGTTTTACAAAGCTATAGGCGGTATCAGGTTTTCGCACAGTAAAACCGCCCACCTTTCTCTCTATTTATATCTCTCTCACTCTCCCTCTCTTTCTCTCATTCTCTCTTTCTCTCACAGCCCTCCCTCTCTTTCTCTCCCGTGCAACTCTCCCTCTCACTCTGCCTCTTCCTTGCTCTCTCATTTTCTCTCAAAATCTTTGAGTTAAATCGAGCCCCAAGCTTTGGTTTTGTCACAACCTACCTTTTCGGGCTGTAATAAAACTCTTTCTTACTAACTTTAGGGCAAAAATTTAAGAAATTTTTTTTTCTTTTATATAAATACTGTACATATACTGGTTTAACAACTTTTGAAATACAAACATATACTTGTGTTTACATAATCACACTTCTTTTACAATGTAGCCTATCAAACATTACTTTCAAAATATCTTAAAACACCATACAACGGAAAATATACTGTGGCGAAAACCATACCCAGCCTGCACACATCATCCGTCCGCCAGCTCATCATTACGATTTATTCTGACCTTTTCGTCAAAATACCTACAGCATGAAATATTTAATGAGCTAACGCCCAGTAAGTCCCATATAAACCCACATGCACATTCAATAAAATGCATGATCTCATTATGCTTTCTTGTAATCCTTCTTTATCATTATCATTTCTTATCTTTAACTATGGCCCAAGTGTTTGTACCATTGCGCACTTAGGTCTACGTAACACCGGGACCATCTTGTAATCCTTAAACTCCATTTGAATCAGGAGTCGATATGATACTTTTCTTAACTTTTGGTGATTCGTTTACCAAGTCACTTATTATGGTTATCATACCATGCATGAAGTGATGATCACATGTTATACATAACATAATCTACATAAATGCTCTTGTACTATATAGTACACATAGGTACATACTTTATATATACACTGGTACACATTAATATGCGCATAAGTATATAGCATAATGTACTCACAGGTACTTAACATAAAATATACACACTGATACACATTAATATACGCACAAGTATATAGCATAATGTACTCATAGGTACTTAACATAGAATATACACACTGATACAGATCATCATATACACTCAGGTATATGTCATTATATACTCTCAGGTATATATATATATATTCCATATACTCACAAGTATACCCTTAATTTTTTAAATACTTATGTCATTGCATACATACAAGTATACACCTTGATATACACACAGGTATATATATACACATTTTGCACTCTAAGCCTACAATTTCATACTATAGGTGGGATTGGTACTTATTTGATGAGAATGTCGGGCAACTTAACCTCGATTTCCCTTCTCCTAGACTCCTAGGATCCCGTTGGCCAATTACAAAGCCATTAGCCAAATTTCACTATGTTTCGATACGAAACATCCGTTAGTTAATAAATTGAATTATATTACTATGTACAACTCTAAAAACCATTGGCTTTTCTTATTTCTATCTAACTTTAACATATCATTTCTAATGAAGGGCGGGAACATTTCTACTCGTTTTCTTATCCCATTGGAAACATTTCAAAGCGGTTTAGGTTATTTGGACAAAATGACGATTTTGCCCTCCATGGATCCACTAACCTACCCGAGCTCGATTTCGTTATTCTTATGAAAATAACCACATACTAATTTTAAAATAACACCCTAGTGGGTTTAATCTCTTTATTTCTCAATTATGCCCTATTTTCATAAAACGTTACGGTTTAGCCCTGAACTGAAAATTTTGACGATTTTACCCCCGGGACTAAAATTTACTTCTTTGCATCAAAATTTCCTATTTTTCTCAAGGATCATTTTTGCTCAAAGTGTCATATTCAAAATCCTTTAAGAAATGACATTTTTGGCCTTTTTTAAAAATTTTTACAATTTCTATAAATTCTTTGAAAAATCAAAATCTCACAAACGATTGAGTTTTTCGATAAACCATTTGCAGTATCTAACAGCTTCGTCGAGATCTACAACTTTTGTGTTTTAACTTTTCTCAAAATCTCATTGAATAAGGGTGTTTTTGACCATTTTTTAATTCTGTTGAGAGAAATCTTTTTCTTTCAATTTAGTCCCTATGGCATTTTTACAAAAATCCGTTTCAAACTTGCAATTCTACCCCTTCAGAAACCATTCCATGCCTTAATCAAAACATTTTCATGCTCAAACATCACTTTTACTAAAACTAATATTAAATTTACAGAAATAACGTTTTTGCAAAAATTACTATTTTGCACCATAAATCAAAATTTCAGAACTTAAACATGCCATACTTCACATATGCATGAAATTTCAGTAAATACATGCTTAAGAACCCACATGGGTTTGAAAGAATAGAAATCAAAATAAAATCCATAAAATTTCAAAACTTTAAAACTTAAAACTTACCAAAATAACACTCTTTTGATTTCAAGCCTTCAAAATCCCTTTGAACTCCCTCCTAAGCTTCCTTTCCATACAAAAATACCATGGATAAATTTCTCTCTTCAACCCATGAAAAATCCCATGAAAACTCATTAAAAAGTTTGGGATTTTACCTTAAAACTTATGAAAAATCCTTGTACTTGCTTATAAAACTTGTTTGGGGCTATGGCTGCCGGAACTTGGAGAAGAAGAAAGGAAATAAAATGTCGTGATAACCATGCATTAAATGCTCACTTATCACATTTGGTGACTTATCGTAACCCATGAGTATACCACTAGATGCCACAAGGTGATTGGGCCACTTTTCTAGACATGTAGCACAATAGAAAACCAAGGAGTGTCCACTTTATGGAGTTAAAAATTTATATTCTGTAATTTTTCTATACTATCGTGGTCAAATCAGTGTACTTTTTATCCTTAGACTGTATAAAAATATTTGATTTACTTTTAGTTTACTTTTGGTGGCTAATCATAACATTTTCGTATCTGCATTTTCATTTAGCAGTATACTCATACTGCTTTGGCCTCCTTTTTACCCCTGATTTGGGTTTGGACAACTTCTATGTCCTATTTACATTATAACCACCCGCTTAGTTATATCACAATTTTACAATTAATCGTGATATAAAATTTATTTTATGGATATTATTTATAAATTTTTGAGTAATTAAACTCATAAAATCTGTATTCGGCAATATCTAACATTGCATCACATTTGCCATAAAATTTACAATCAATGTCGTTTATTCCTAATTTATCGTAATTTTTACAAAAATTTACATTTTTAAAAGTAAATTCATTAATTAAAACTAATTAAATATTAAGTTTTATTAATGAAAATTTTATCGATCATTACAATCTACCTCCCTTAAAAATTTTTGTCCTCGAAAATCAAAACAATTCAGGGTAGCTTTTTATCCCATTTTCCTTTGAAATCTAGCACACAGGCTCTTAGCATATCTTCCAGGGTTTGAATAGTCCTTTCAGATTGACCATCAGTTTAGGGTGAAAAGCTGTACTAAAAGTCAGCTTTGTTCTCATAGCTTAGTGAACGCTTCTCCAAAACTTAAAAGTGAACCGGCCATCTCGATCAGAAATGATAGATTTCGGAACTCCGTGGTATCTAACTATTTGGGCTACATATAGTTCAACTAGTCTTTCCACAGAACTGCTGAGTTTAATGGGTAAGAAGTGAGCTGATTTCGTCAATCTATCGACAATTACCCATATAGCATCGTGTCCACTGTAGCTCTGGGTAGCCCGATCACCAGATCCATAGTTATCTGGTCCTATTTTCATTCTTGAATTTCAATTTTCTGTAATTCGTCGGCTGGCCGTTGATGCCCAGCTTTCACCTTTTGGCATTTGAGGCATTTGGCGACAAACTACGCGACATCGTTCTTCATTCCATGCCACCAATAGTGCTTCTTCAAATCTTGATACATTTTAGTAGCTCTTAGATGAGCCACGTAGGGTGCTTCATGAGCTTCCTCTAATACTTGTTTCTTTAATCTTTCATCATTGGGGATGTAGATTCTGCCCTTATAATGGAGAATGCTATTTTTTAAGATGCTAAATTCTGTTTCTTTGTTCTCAAAAACATCATTCCTAGCTTTTAGTAGCGACGGATCTGCTTCTTGTCGCTCTTTTAAGTTCTCCAAGATAACTGGTCGGAACGAAAAATGGGTCAATCTTCCAGTGATTAGCTTTATTCCTACTTCCATCAGGTCCTTCTGAATGGGTTTTGGCATTAACTGTATCATTGCAAACGAAGACATTGTTCTATGACTAAGGGCATCGGCTACTCGGTTAACATTTCCCAGGTGATATTAAATTTCACAGTCGTAGTCTTTAACTAACTCTAGCACCTTCGCTGTCTCATGTTAAGCTCCTTTTGTGTGAAGATATATTTCAGACTCTGATGATCAGTATATATCTCGCATTTAGCTCCATATAAATAATGACGCCAAATCTTCAATGCAAACACGACCGCTGCTAACTTCGAAGTCGTGTGTTGGATAGTTCCTTTCATGATCCTGCAGCTGTCGGGATGCATACGCAATGACTTTTCCATTTTGCATAAGAATGACTCCCAAGCCCGTCTTTGATGCATCACTATAAATCACATAGTTTCCTATGTTTGGATCTAGTATAGCCAGTATCGGGGCACTCGTGAGTCGTCTCTTTAATTCTTTGAAACTTTCCTCACACTTCTTAGTCCATTCATACTTTGCTGCATTCCGTGTAAGTGCAGTGAGTGGTGCTGCTAGTCGGAAAAATCCTTTCACAAAACGTCGAGAGTAGCCTGCTAAACCGAGGAAACTTCTGATTTTGGTTACGTTTTTCGGTGTAGGCCACTTATTCACCGCTTTCACTTTGGTGGGATCAACGGATACTCCATCCCGTGTCACCACATGTCCTAAGAAATGGACCTTCTCCAGCCAAAACTCACATTTTGAGAACTTGGCGTACAATTGATGTCTTCTCAATAAGTGTAGTGTGATCCTCATATGCTCTGCATGTTCCTTTGGTGTTCTTGAATATATCAGGATATCGTCAATAAAAACTATGACAAACTTGTCGAGGTAGTCATTGAAAATCCGGTTCATAAGATCCATAAATGTTGCCGGGGCATTAGTCAGTCCAAATGGCATGACACAAAACTCATAATGGCCGTCTTTGGCATGTCCTCCTTTTTAACTCGTAGTTGATGATATCCAGAGCTGTTGGCTCCAAGGTTTCACAAAGCTATTTTGATGATAACAAATACAATTTTATGTGTAAAATATTCTTTTAAATAAATAATTATCTTGAGTGTCTCTAAGCTTACTTTTCAAGTTATCAAGTGAAGACAGTTCAAGAAAGCTTGTGGAAAAAGTCTTTTGAAAGGGAACTCACAAGGACTTGAAGATTACAAGTTTTATTTTATAGTCTAGAATTGTAAGTGAGTAATTCTCAAATTGAATGATCAAAAGAAAGCTCAAGAGCACACACTCACATTGCATACTTGCATTTAATGTTATTTTTGAATTCATATTGCATGTGAAAATCATGATTTAAACTATTTTAGAAGTGCTTAAATATGTTGATATAAAACAGGTTTCAAAATCAGGTCATAAAGGCTTTTTGGCCTCAGGCAGATCGGCCTGCCGACCAAATTTGGTCGGCCTGCCGAATATGATCGGCCTGCCGAAAATCCTGCTTCGGCCTGCCGATCTGGGGATTTTTTTTTTCCCTCGCTGCAAAGGCTCTGCCGGCCTGCCGAAGGCATCTTCGGCCTGCCGAAGTTATGGAGATCGGCCTGCCGAACTCCCTGCTTCGGCCTGCCGATCTGGGGTCTTTTTAGCCCATCGCTGCAAAGGCTCTGTCGGCCTGCCGAACTCAACTTTTGGCCTGCCGAACTGTGAACCGGCCTGCCGATTTGGTGACCGTTGAGAAATTGATTTTTAGCGCCTCATTCTTCGGCCTGCCGATCTTTATTTCTGGCCTGCCGAACTATCTGTAACGGCTAGTTTTCTGACCGTTGGAGATCCATTTGTAACGGCTAGTTTGACTCAAAATTGATTCATTCAGATGTTTCTAAGCACTAGGAGGCTATATATACCTATCCATTCAATGTGCAATGTTTGTTGAATGAATTAAAGTGAAATTTGACATTATTCTACATTGTTCTTCTCAAGCATTCATTACACACATTTTCTCTTGAGCCAAAATTGTTTCATACTCTAATTGAGAATTACTCACACCTCCAAACACACACCATATTTGTATTTTCATCTCTTTCTGTTTTGGAGTGTATAACTTGTGAGTGTACCAAAATTACAACTACATTATTTTCATTGTTGGTTTCCAAAGCCTTGTAAATTTGGGGAATTCTTGGTTAGACAATCTCCGAGAAAATTGTCACTTTGTAAGAAGGTGTGGTGAGCCTCGGGTTGAGCAAGTCACCGGTTGTATAAAGGAGTGATCGTGCCGAAAAGACGGTCTATTAGTGCAAGAGGTCAAGCAAAGGAGTTTAGCTTGGCGACAGTGGACGTAGGCATATTGGCCGAACCACTATAAATAGCGTTTGCATTTCTTCTCCTTACTCTTCACTTTATTGCTGCTTAATTGTTGCTTGGTTGTGCTCTTATTATCTCGTTCTCATTTCTACTTCTTAAGCATTTTACTTTAGAATATTTCCAATAATTGTAAAAGTTTCGAAAACCCAATTCACCCCCCCTCTTGGGTAGTTATTCTTGGGATAACAAGAGCGTAGATCGATCTTTGAGAATACTAATGCTCCTTTCAATTGATCAAATAGGTCATCAATCCTTGGAAGTGGATACTTATTCGTAATTGTGACTTTGTTTAGCTCTCGATAATCGATGCACATTCATAACGTTCCATCTTTCTTATTGACAAATAATACAAGCGCTCCCTATGGGGAATGACTCAGCGGCCGAATAAATCCTTTATCCATCAACTCTTATAGTTGCACCTGCAGCTCTTTAAGCTCTTCTTGAGCCATACGATACGGTGCCTTCGATATCGAGGCTGTACCCAGTGTCAACTCAATCTCAAACGAGATCTCCTGCTTCGGTGGTAAGCCTGGTAACTCATTTGGAAACACATCAACAAATTCTTTTACTATGGGGACCTTCACTAGTCCTAACTGAGCCTCTTGTGGCTTGCTTACTAAGTTCACCAAACAGCCGGTGCATCCACTCTCCAACATCTTTTTTTTCTTTTAACGTCGAAATTAGCGCCTTTGGAACCTTTGGAACCTTTCCTGAATACACGAACTTCTCACTTCCAGAAGGTCGAAACGTAACCTTGTGGTGTCTACAGTTAATCTTGGCCGTATACTTTCCTAATAAATTCATTCCTAGGATAACGTCATAGTCTTATATATCAATTATGATCAAATCAATATATAATTCCCTTCCACAAATGATTATCGATACATGACGTAACCAACAAATTCTTTTACTATGGGGACCTTCTCTGGTCCAAATTGAGCCTCTTGTGGCTTGCTTACTAAGTTCATCAAATAGCCGGTGCATCCACTCTCTAACATCTTCTTTGCTTTTAACGCCAAAATTAACGCCTTTGGAGCCTTAGGAACCTTTCCTGAATACACGAACTTCTCACTTCCAGAAGGTCGGAACGTAACCTTGTGGTGTCTATAGTTAATCTTGGCCGTGTACTTTCCCAAGAAATCCATTCCTAGGATAACGTTGTAGTCTTGTACATCAATTATGATCAAATCAATATACAATTCCCTTCCACAAATGATTATCGGTACATGACGTAACCAATAATCAGAACTCAATATCTCCCTAGAGGGAAGTGCAGTTTTAAAAGTCTGTTTTATTCTATCTCATTCATTCCTTAACCATTTAGCAAACTTAAGTGAGGCAAATGAATGCGTTGCTTTAGAGTCAAATAAAACATAAGCATCAGTATTGGCAACAGAAAACTGACTTGTTACCACCGACGACGTTCCTGCATCATCCTCCTTCTTCATATAAGCGTAAATTCGTCCACTTGGTTTTGGAGCTTCCAAGCGTCCCTGACTGATACTAGGGCCTTCGATCTATGCTTGGACTACGTGAAGCTGGGTTCCCTGAGACCTTTGCTGATTCTGATTATTTCGATTCTGGTTATTCTGATTCTAGGGATTGGAGAAACAGTTTCTGGCATAGTGCCATTCTTTGCCACAGAGGAAACACTTGTTGGTGCTAGCTTTTCACTCTCCAGCATGTCTCTTTCCGCACTGATTACAGAGAGGCTTATTGTTTCCTCCATCACCGATTCTTTTCTGAGGTTGTCTTTTTTGATTCTTTAAACTAATCGCGTTTCATTTCCTCTTATTGTTAGCATTGTGGTTGCGTCCAATTGGATGGTTATGGAACTGCCCTTGACTTGGAGCACTTCCTTGCCCTTTTACCTGTACCACTTGGCTCTGCTTAGCTAAAGCCTTCTCCTCCTTTAGAGTCTTGAAAATTCTTGCCCTCTCTTCCTTGTCACGGGCAATTCTGAATTCGGCTCTAGTAGCCCGTTCAATACAATCCTCTACATCCATAGGGGCTTGCCCTCCATTGTCGACTATAAGGGCAATGTCAGTTCGAAACATTCTCATCAATCTTCTTATTCGTTCCCGATCTGTGGGTACCAATTCAGGACATAAGCGCGCCAATTGGTTAAACCTCTTCACAGCATCTGCCAGTGACATGTTGCCTTGTTTAAAATTATTGAATTCTTCTTGTTAGGCTGTCATCGTTTCCACATTGAAATAAGCCCTTCCAAACTCTTCCATAAAATCAGGCCATGTCATTTCATTTACATTCCTTCTACGTTCTACTAATTCCCACCATCTCCTAGCATTCTTGGTGAGAGAAAATGAGGCACACAAGACTTTCTCACGGTCACTATGCCCCATAAATTTCAAAACTCATTCTATACCAGTAAGCCAATCATCGGCTTCTAATGGATCCGTAGATCCGTCAAATTCTGGGGAATCTTTCATAGAATTCGGTAGCAGATGCTACCGGAACAGCTGGAACAACTGGAGCAGCTGGTTCCACTTGCTGAGGTGGTAATACTGAGGGTGGCGAGTTCGCATGTGCCTGCGGTTTGAGATTCTGATTCGCTAGCTGTGCTCTTAACTCTTGCATTTCTAACTCCTGAGCTCGGAGTTTCTGTTGTAACTCTGTAATCATGGCCATCAAATCCGGGTTCACAGGTTCTCCGAGTGTATCAGCCATCGATAATAAAATAGATTTACAAGCCTAGCATACAATTTCGTTGTTACATCAGTATATACTATTAACTTATTAGTATTTTATAAAGAACATTCTTCAATCATATAAATACATACAAACATAAACCATAACATAACACAATATCTCATTTCTTACGTTTCAATTCATACATTTCAGTTCATACATTCCATTTCAATAACCTTCATACATTTCATTTCATTTACTTTCATACATTTCATTTCATGAACCTTTTCCATTTCCTTTTACATCCTTTATAACATTGCATGCATAACTAATATACATACATGCTTTCCTTTCATACATAACTATTCATATCATCTCCGGGAGCAGTTATCACTTCCGGCTACATATACCCTATTGCCGGAAAGGATACCACTTGTCGGAACATACATACATACTCATACATATATAGAGGCAACTAAGCCCAAAACTATACTAATCCCATATCTATATATGTTAGACTACAAAAATCTTCATAAATCCTTTTTAGTCTGACTCGACTCCTGACATGTCACTATGTTCTGAATCCTCCTTAGGATCCTCCTCTTCCTCTTCCTCCGAGTCAGTAGATTCGTCATCGCTTGCAATAATGGGTTCAGGAGGCACGGACTCTTCATCACTATCACTATCATCATCATCACCATCATCATCATCATCATCTTCCATATCCATTGGGGGATCTTTTAGGGGCGCAACTACATTCTGCTTTGCATGTAGTACCGCCATAAGAAAGTCGTGGACGCTGAGGTAGTTCCCTGGATATTGCATTTGCTGCCGGACTGCATCAGAAAGATCTCTCTAAACCATATCACAAATTCGTCGAAAAGGTAATTTGGGAGAAATCAATGGCATCATGGTTCGACGAAACCTTAAGATATAGTGATCTACCGGCTCCTCTACATATCTTTCCCAAACTGGTTCTACACGTAAGTACAACCTGCGTCGCCAATCATCCCACAGCATCGGAATCATTTGGATGTGCATGACATCTGCTAGAGGTAAAGGTGCGAATTCAGCTTGAATCTGTTGTTTGAAGCTTTGCCAGTCCCCTAGTCGCTCATCAAGTCCAATCCTCAGCCACCATGCTAAAGCTTCCCTCAACAACAATCCTGAGGCCAATAATACCTGGAGATGTGGTGGCATATGACAAGCATCAAAGATTACATCCACTGCATGAAGCCATTCGGTCAACACCATAGGTTGCCGACTCCCAAAGTATCGTGGTGGCATTGTATCTTGAAAAGCAATGCTGGCTCTTCGATCAGCTTACATATCACGATCATGATGCGGTTCCGCCATATACTATATTTATTGTCGTAATTAACATATCAATGCCATATAAAATTAGAAACTAAACATTCCTATACTTAAATCAAACTATCTTACTTGAGCTATGGCAATGGAGCAGACGACAATGTGCAGTAGGGTGGCAAGATTTTCACTCTAATACCAACTGTCACAACCCGCCTTTTTTGGCTGTGATAAAACTCTTTCTTATTTACTTTAGGGTAAAAATTTAAGAATTTTTTTTCTTTTATATAAATACTATACATATACTGGTTTAACAACTTTTGAAATACAAACATATACTTGTGTTTACATAATCACACTTCTTTTACAATATAGCTTATCAAATATTACTTTCAAAATATCTTAAAATACCATACAGCGGAAAACATACTGTGGCGAAAACCATACCCAGTCTGCACATATCATCTGTCCGCCAGCTCATCATTACGATTTATTCTGACATTTTCGTCGGAATTCCTACAGCATGAAATACTTAATAAGCTAACGCCCAGTAAGTCCCATATAAACACACATGCACATTCAATAAAATGCATGATCTCATTATGCCTTCTTATAATCATTCTTTATAATTATCATTTCTTATCTTTAACTAAGGCCCAAGTGTTCGTACCATTACGCACTTAGGTCTACGTAACACCGTGATCATCCTGTAATCCTTAAACTCCTATTGAGTTAGGAGTCGGTATGACATTTTTCTTAACTTTTGGTGATTCGTTTACCAAGTCACTTATTATGGTTATTATACCATGCATGAAGTGATGATCACATGTTATACATAACATAATCTACATAAATGCTCTTGTACGATATAGTACACACAGGTACATATTTTATATACACACTGGTATATATTAATATACGTACAAGTATATAGTATAATGTACTCACATGTACTTAACATAAAATATACACACTGATATGCATTAATATGCGCACAGGTATATAGCATAATGTACTCATAGGTACTTAACATAGAATATACACACTGGTATAGATCATCATATACACTCATGTATATGTCATTATATACTCTCAGGTATATATATATATATATATATATATATATTCCATATACTCACAAGTATACCCTTTCATTTTTATAAATACTTATGTCATTGCATACATACAAGTATACACATTGATATACACACAGGTATACATATACACATTTTGCACTCTAAGCCTACAATTTCATACTGTAGGTGGGATGGGTGCTTACTTGATGCGAATATCAGACAACTTTACCTCGATTTTCTTTCTCCTAGACTCTTAAGATCCCTTGGCCAATTACAAAGCCATTAGCCAAATTTCACTATGTTTCGATACGAAACATCCGTTAGTTAATAAATTGAGTTGCATTACTATGTATAACTCTAAAAACTACTGGTTTTTCTTATTTCTATCTAACTTTACCCTATCGTTTCTAACGAAGGGTGGGAACCTTTCTAGTCGTTTTCTTATCCCATTGGAAACATTTCAAAGTGGTTCGGGTTATTTGGGCAAAAATGACGATTTTGCCCTCCATGGGTCTATTAACCTACCCGAGCTCGATTTTGTTCTTCTTATAAAAATAACCACATACTAATTTTAAAATAACACCCTAGTGGGTTTAATCTCTTTATTTCTCAATTATGCTCCATTTTCATAAAACTTTATGGTTTAGTCCCTGAACTGAAAATTTTGACGATTTTGTCCCCGGGACTAAAATTTACTTATTTACATCAAAATTTCTTATTTTTCTCAAGGACCATTTTTGCTCAAAGTACCATATTCAAAATCCTTTGAGAAATGACGTTTTTGCCCTTTTAAAATTTTTTTACAATTTCTGTAAATTCTTTGAAAAATCAAAATCTCACAAACGACTGAGTTTTTCGACGAACCGTCTGCAATGCCTAATAGTTTCGTCGAGATATATAACTTTTGTGTTTTAACTTTTCTCAAAATCTCACTGTACAAGGGTGTTTTTGGCCATTTTTCAATTCTGCCGAGAGAAATATTTTTCTTTCAATTTAGTCCCTATGGCATTTTTATAAAAATCCGTTTCAAACTTACAAATACCCCTGTAGAAACCATTCCATGCCTTAATCAAAACATTCTCATGCTCAAACATCACTTTTACTAAAACTAACATTAAATTTACAAAAATAACAGTTTTTGCAAAAATTACTATTTTGCACCATAAATCAAAATTTCACAACTTAAACATGCCATACTTCACATATGCATGAAGTTTCAGTAAATACATGCTTAAGAACCCACATGGGTTTGAAATAATAGAAATCAAAATAAAATCTATAAAATTTCAAAATTTTAAAACTTAAAACTTACCAAAATAACACCCTTTTGGTTTCAAGCCTTCAAAATCCCTTTGAACTCCCTCCTAAGCTTCCTTTCCATACAAAAATACCATGGATAAATTTCTCTCTTCAACCCATGAAAAATCCTATGAAAACTCATTAAAAATTTTAGGATTTTACCTTAAAACTTATGAAAAATCCTTGTACTTGCTTATAAAACTTGTTTGGAGTTATTTTTGCAAAGTTTGGGGGCTGAGAAAATTTTTTTAGAAGTCTCACAATGGCTGCCGGAACTTGGAGAAGAAGAAAGGAAATGAAATTTTGTGATAACCATGCATTAAATGCTTCCTTATCACATTTGGTGACTCATGGTAACCCATGAGTATACCACTAGGTGTCACAAGGTGATTGGGCCATTTTTCTAGACATGTGGCCTAATAGAAAACCAAGAAGTGTCCACTTTGTAGAGATAAAAATTTATACTGTGTAATTTTTTACCACACAGTATTTTTCCTATACTGTTATGGTCAAATCAGTGTACTTTCTATCCTTAGACTGTATAAAAATATTTGACTTACTTTTCGTTTACTTTTGGAGGCCAATCATAACATTTTTCGTATCTGTGTTTTCATTTAGCAGTATACTCATACTGCTTCGGCCTCCTTTTTACCCCTGATTTGGGTTTGGATAACTTCTATGTCCTATTTACATTCTAATCACCCACTTATTTATATCACAATTTTACAATTAATCGTGATATAAAATTCATTTTATGGATATTATTTACAAATTTTTGAGTAATTAAACTCATAAAATCTGTATTCGGCAATATCCAACATTGCATCACATTTGCCATAAAATTTTAGGATTTTACCTTAAAACTTATGAAAAATCCTTGTACTTGCTTATAAAACTTGTTTGGAGTTATTTTTGCAAAGTTTGGGGGCTGAGAAAATTTTTTTAGAAGTCTCACAATGGCTGCCGGAACTTGGAGAAGAAGAAAGGAAATGAAATTTTGTGATAACCATGCATTAAATGCTTCCTTATCACATTTGGTGACTCATGGTAACCCATGAGTATACCACTAGGTGTCACAAGGTGATTGGGCCATTTTTCTAGACATGTGGCCTAATAGAAAACCAAGAAGTGTCCACTTTGTAGAGATAAAAATTTATACTGTGTAATTTTTTACCACACAGTATTTTTTCTATACTGTTATGGTCAAATCAGTGTACTTTCTATCCTTAGACTGTATAAAAATATTTGACTTACTTTTTGTTTACTTTTGGAGGCCAATCATAACATTTTTCGTATCTGTGTTTTCATTTAGCAGTATACTCATTCTGCTTCGGCCTCCTTTTTACCCCTGATTTGGGTTTGGATAACTTCTATGTCCTATTTACATTCTAATCACCCGCTTATTTATATCACAATTTTACAATTAATCGTGATATAAAATTCATTTTATGGATATTATTTACAAATTTTTGAGTAATTAAACTCATAAAATCTGTATTCGGCAATATCCAACATTGCATCACATTTGCCATAAAATTTACAATCGATGTCGTTTATTCCTATTTTATCGTAATTTTTACAAAAATTATTATTTTTACAAAAATTTACATTTTTAAAAGTAAATTCATTAATTAAACCTAATTAAATATTAAGTTTTATTAATGAAAGTTTTCTCGGTCATTACAGGTTTAGTGGATTAGAGGCTCCGGAACGTGTTTGAGCAACCGAAAATGCGATTTAAAGCTTCGTTTCGAGGTTAGTTTTCAAATTTTAAAACTTTTTAAATATTTTATTTTTTTTTTGCATTTTGAAAATTAAGCTTATTTGAACTTAGAAAACCCTTGATCTAAGTTAGAGAAACTTAGAACAACTAGGATCTAAGCTTTGTTTGAAGAAAAACGGATTCGAATCAAGATTTTTCATTTTTCTCCATTTTCACCATTTTCAGATTTTGTGTGCAAATCTTGTTTAAATGAGTTTTAAGTGTCCTATTATGTTTTTCTATCATTTATGATTGTTTTTCATGTCTGATAACTGAGAAAAACATGTTGAAATGAAGATTTGGACACAGGACGGTCGAGAACCCGTGTCTAGAAAATTCTGAAATTTTTCAGTTCGGCAAGCTAGATTCATCTGTTTGACAGGTAGAACCTGAAGAAATTCGACCTACTGAACCTGGTCTTCTAGCAAGACAAACTGCACAGTTCAATCGGCCGAATCAGGGTGACTAGCAGGCCGACCAAATAAAGAGAAAATTTGTGATTTTTCATCCGTTTTCACAGTTTTGAACCCCGATTGAAATTTTAACTTTATAAAATAATTCTATAAATACAAATGGTACACTAGGACACCATAAAATGATTGAACAACGTAGGATATCTTAAATTAGATACTAATAGACCTAGTTTCTTTTTAAAGTCGTTCGTGGTTCCACGAAGCTAACGTATAACGAACCGGGATTACGGTGTAGGACACCGACACGAGTGTTGAGGTAGGACTTCTACCCCTTTCCTTGGTAACCAAGTTTTCAAA
This sequence comes from Artocarpus heterophyllus, assembly GCA_025403435.1. Taxonomy (NCBI): domain Eukaryota; kingdom Viridiplantae; phylum Streptophyta; class Magnoliopsida; order Rosales; family Moraceae; genus Artocarpus; species Artocarpus heterophyllus. The sequence goes on along the minus strand of CM046354.1, from coordinate 6,160,179 downwards.
TGATTTTGGTCTCAAAAAAGGTTTTATAAAAATATTTTTCAGCGATTGATTGAAAAAAGAATTTTTATCGGTTATTTTTATAAACCGTGGATTGAATTAAACTTCATAATGAATCTTATAATAAATGTAAAAGAAAACACATGGTAATTGGATTTAAATGATAATAGAAATGAATATAAGGGCATGATGTTATATCAAAGATCGAGTCATGTAGCGTGCGGCCTTGAGGGCAGGTTCCAAAACCCAGCTGAGCCACTACGGTGGTGTTATATATGTGGTTTGCCCAAGGAAAGAAAATGATTGTTTTTTCTGGTCGACCAATAAACTGTTTTGAGTAAGAATGATTTTGTTTAAACTTGTTTATTTAAGTATTCTCTTAAATAATTTCTTAAATAATGATATTTCCTTTTTAAATTTGATGTTTCTTAAAATATAGTTTTACTGAGCCTTTCGTTGATGTTTTATTTGTTTTAAACCATTTTCCCTCTAGGCTGATATCAGCTTAGGTTTAGAGAGGACCCCACGAACCGAACTCAAGAGCAGTAGAAGGACCTAGTAGGTTGTTTTAATTATTATATTTAAGGCATGTAACATTTTAACTTTCGCTTTTCTCAGACTGTGATTGTATTATTATATTATCAGTATTATGTGTATGCACAAATTGTAGGTCAGTGACACTCATACTCGCATATTTTATTATTTTATTATTTAGTTAATAGTTGCCTCAATGTTTTTATCTGTTTAATGTTTACAAGTGATTTAAATTTTTTTTATATTTTCATAATTTAATTTAAGAACTTAAGCTCATATTTTAATTAAATTTTTATCTAATTAATTTAATTATACGCCAAGTTGTGAAGGTATTGCGAATTCGCACTCCTTCAATTGTCGAGCTTCATCGATAATTAACAAGTTAGGTGGCTTCATTTGCACCGAATGCAGCTTATATGAACTGGAAGCGGTGCAAAATATCAACGTAGCAACTCGGAAGCAAAGTAACCTTATTGTTTCTTTGTCTGTCACCCTAGGAAGAAGCTTGTCTAGGCAATGCAGGAGGTCTTTAAGAAGAGAAAGGCAATCGTTTCTCTTCCACCAAGCAGCTATTTCCATTGAATGTGAATACAGCGTCCGAAGCTCTTTGGAGGTTGCATTCTTTTCAAATGACAGGCTTTCAAACGAGCCAAGTGCATCAACAAGTTTATGCATAGTTTCGAAAATGTGGTGCGTCATGAAGTTTCTAGGAAAGTGAGAACAGAAACTTGAGATGAATCTTCTTAGTGGTGTGGCAATTGAAATGAAAGATGCTTTTATAATCCCGAAATTCGGCTTGGATTCTCCCCTCCCGGTGTCATTTTCACAGAAAAAGTGCTGAGAATTGCAATTTTCAAGAAGATCAATCGTCGCAGTGAAATAATTCCTCCAATAATTAAATGATTCGAACGCCCCCAAAAGTCTTGCGGCACGAGACTCCCAAGTGTATATCTTCCATTTGAGAACCAGCTTCTAGCTCGTGTACATCCCCAAAAAAGAGAAAGTTATCCAATGAAGGGAACAGAGAATCCCTGGTAGATTCTGTCTTGTATAAGTCTTTCACCATCTTTAGAAAATGAAGTGCTGTTCTTGCTATTGCAATACTCGAATGGGCACAAACAAGAGCTCTGCATTCCATTCTTGATAATACGACAAGCAAAGTACTAAGCGTGTACGTTTTTCCCGTCCCCGGTGATCCCCATAAAAGCTTCACTGAAGGTGTGAAGTTGCATTGAACATTACAAAGTGAAGCCAAAACTGCCTTGGTTTGAGACTCATTTAACTTTGATAACAAAGCCGCGTCAAGTTCTTCTGCCGAGCAGCAATCGTGCTTCACAGCAACATGGCTTCCATCTTCTTTGACCTGTTATTTAAAATTTACATATACACAGGTAGGGGGAAAAACAGCAATTGAGCATTCCTTAACTAAAATGTTCATATTTCATTGCCTAGTGCAATACAATACGGAAGGCTAAATTACGTTAACAAGAAGTTCCTTGCACCTCTCTCTATATGTTTATTCTAACTATAGTAATGTTCAATATATGAAGTTCCTTAACGTTTGTGATTTATTCCTTCAGTACTGTACTATGTAACTAAACTAACTCTTTGTTTCTGGTCCCACATTTAACTCAAAATTAGTTGTCATTTCCAGACTTGTCTTGCTACAAGTACTTGTCAATTACCTCAGGACGCAAAACTTGCTTGATGATTTCCATGTTTCCATGCATATGCAGTGCATTCCAAATCCTTTCATGTGTCGCTATATTCGCCAAGAAAACCACAAAAAGTGGATTCTTCACAAGACAATCAGATTTAATGCCACTTGATGCCTTCACTGCAAAGGAGACACGGTTGCCGTTGTCCTCTTTAGCCTCATCAACACTCACAACCGATGCGAAAATCCACGTCCGAGCACGAAACTTCCTCAGTTATGGCATCTGTAAGAACAAAAAGATCTCCAGGTGACACTCTATAGGCAATTTTCCCTTCGTTAGATCTCCAATAATCGACCTTAACATCATATGCGGCTTCTCCGTGGGGAATGGATCTTTCAAAATAAGTAACTCCGGCATAAGGTGCTCTTGATATGGCACCTAACTTGGACGACAGCAAGGCCCTCGTGTCTTCCAGTAAAGGGAGTTTAAATGACTCAAAGTAGTGATCCTCTGAATGAAACGAGAGAGGAATCTCTTTCACCTGTAAGAATGCATAAATTACTTCCCAGGTTTCAGTGTCAAACATGACATTTTCTTAATTAAAAAAACAAGTCAATCACACTATTTTGCGCCATAAACAATTAAACATCAACAATTACTTGCACACAATTGCTAAAAAGAAAAAGAGACCCCTATTTTCTTCCTCATCGATTATTATATAGCTCACCTATTCAAAGAAAAATAGTTAAGTGTAACTTGCATACTTGAAAAGCAGTCAAAGCTCATTTCAGCTAATAAGCAAAAACATCCATAACCATCGTACTTATAACCCACAGCAAAATGATCACTAACTCAAGAAACAGAAACAAAAAGGGAAAAAAAAGAACCCACGATTTGGATTGTGAAGATATAGAGAAAGAGAGACTTAAAAGAAAAAAGAAATTGACCTGGGTTTTGAAGAGCTTCTCATCGAGAGCATTCTCAATACTCCAAGAGAACACAGCATCAATCAAGCTAACAATGGGCTTGGAATCTGTTTTCAACTTCCTTGAGCATTCCCCAGCTTCCATAACTATCTCTAACTAGCTTTGCTTATGCAACAATCGATGTTTTGCTTCAGCAGAAATAAACGAAGAACAGTAGTACACTACACAAGACCAAAATCCCATGCATGCAGTAAATATATAAATGCCCTGCACTCAAGTATGTGTTGAGAATCGGAAGAGGTACAGTTGGAATTCTAAGAGCTGTTTTTCATTCTAATAAGTCTGCTGTGAGTGTATCGAGAATCGGAAGCGTGTGAAACAAAGACCCTTTTCAAAAAATTTTGACCGTTTTAAAAAAAATTTCAGTTCCAATTTACACTTTTCATTGAACAAACCAAACGACGACCAAAATTTCAAAGCATGCAAAATTATAATCCGGACACGTAGTTTGAGGGGATTAAAATGATGAAAGTTAAATTAAATTTAGTTCCTAGCTCGTTTTTTTAAAACTAGAGCTAATCTGTCTACTACGTGAAATATGTGTAATTTGATTATTTTAAGAGATGATATTGCACTTTACGTCTGCTTAGCGCCATTTTGAGTGGAAAAAAAAATAAAATTAACGTGCAGGAACGAGCAAGAAATTCTAAAAAAACGACAGGCTGTTTTATATAAAAACGTCATATATGTTTTGATAAACAAGAGCAGAGCAAAAATGTCTAATAAGCGACATGTTCTGATATGACGAAAGCAAGGTTCTGAATGGAAAATGGCAACAAACTTATTGTATAAACGACATGCCGTTTCACAAACAACAGGTACTGAAGATTAAAATACATGTCGTTTCTATACGTTTAAGAGGCGAATTAATATTTTGCAAGTATGTAAACTCTATGTCGTTTTAGTAAGTAAATGACGCCAAAATTTATGTAAATACTACCCGCCGTTTTCGTTTAAAGGGCAAGAAACTTGAAAACCAACTTGCCATTCTCATTTGGTAGTGTTTTCAAAATGGCTTTGTTTTAAAAATTGAGATTTTTTGAAGAATAACGCTCAAAGTGTTTTGAAACGGTCAAAAACATTTCCAAAATCATCTAAAAATAATACCAAGCACCTTTTACCATATATACATATTTATTTATTGCAAGTCGGTAAAACAATGTCAAAGTTTTGAAATAAACGACAGGCTTCTACTAAAGTTCTATAAAATTCTCCACAAAAAAATAGTTGTATGTTTTGAGAAGGGGGCATAATTTCGCAAATATATATAAAGAGTAATTTTTGCCTCACATAAGTTTTGTAAAGGGTAAAATCTGGAAGTGAATTTCTTATGAAAGTCGACTAGGGTGGCTTGTCAATCAATCGTAAGAATGAGACTGTGAAGTGTAGAAAGTAATAAAAGAGACAGACAAGATTTATAGTAGTTCTCTCTCCATTTTACTGTTTACTTTACAAAGTTGACTAAGATATAATCACTTTTTTTGTTTTCGAGGGGAAAATGATTTCCGTTAGATTGAAAATTAGATCCAAACGGACAAGGTTGGACAATCAGCAAGATAATACATCAATCCAAATAAAGGTAGGGGCAAACAAGACAAAACGAGCAAAAACATGGGTCATTACGTAAAATAGAAAGGGCTAACATTACACTTACAAATTTATCCATTTAGGAGATTACAAATATAACAAATTAAAGGACCTTGCAGGCCAAAGAAGTTCCCATTTTTAATTGCAACCACAACATTATTGGAATCAAATTTAGCAATACTCATATTCTAGCCATTTGCCACGATGAAATAAAGGCCGTTGCGCAAAATAAAGCACTCAACAGTGAGGAGACAAGGAATCCTCCAATCTTTCATCGAAAGCAGCCACAACTGTCCCAAGTGAGTCTTGAAACATACCTCTTCCACCATAACAACATCGGCATTTAGTTTTAGAGACCCTATAGAAGGCAATCTCCTATTGGTCCCGAATTTTTGGTGGTGAATCAAGTGTTCTTAGAGGCTGTTTGTTTGGTGTACTTTTATACTAAATATACTCAAATTTAAATTTGAATACTAAAAATCTTTTAGATACATGTTGTTTATCTTAAAATTTAAATTCTTTGAGTATGAAGAATCCAAGTTTTTAGAGTTCTGACTCCCTAAACTTTTGATGCCTAGATATCTTTGTTACAGCAAAAATTGAAATCCTTTCTCTTATATTTAAGAAAAAAAATCATAACTTCTTCATTTGATATCAAATTGAGATGATTATTTTTTTATTGTGTTTGTAGTGAATAGATAAATAAATTAAGATCCGCATTGCGTATTTTTTAGGATTATTAACATTGAGATTTTATTAGATTTATTGATAAATCAAAAACTATTTTTACTATCTCTCCAAACATAAATTTCAATTTTATTCCATACTCGGATTAAAACTTAAATGTACATCCAAACACTAATTCGAATAACAATTCAAATCAATAATTCAAATTCTAATTCAAATCACACTAATTCGAATCTATTTACCAAACAGTTTCATGTCCTCAATTCGACCTGTTTGTAGGATCGAAGATGGCAGTATCCATGTTTGCTCCTAGTAGATTTATCTTTTCTCTTGTTTCTTTATTTGATTCAAGTTATCCCTTGATTTGCTCATATTGTGCATCCCATGTCCAAATTCTCCAAAGTCTGACCGTTTTCCATCGAACCAGATTTGTCATAAAATTGAGAATTCTTGTAGTTCCGCTTCTTGCTCTAAAAATGAAGAAAGACTTGTCGGAAGCGTTGGTTTTTCCAACGAAACTAAGCACTTTTTTCTTTTTATTTTGTCATTCGAATGTTCTCCTTTATCTCCTCCACCCATCCGAGGAATGTTTTAGTATCCATCTCCACATATATTTCTAGATTAAGAGACATCTGTTTATTTTTGTTGTCAGAATTTTTAAAAATGTTTTCGTATGTTTTTTAAGGTAAAAATTTAAAAAACTCTCAGTATAATTCTCAAAAAATTATCATTTTTTAAAACAAAAACAACTTCACCTATTTTGAAAACAATACTAAATGACCATATTATGTTCTCTATGGCACTAGAATGGATTTTTGTCATTTTCGAAAAATGAATGAATGTTTTATTTTGTAACTCATTTTTATTTTATATTACAACATGTAACATTTACCAATATAAAGTTCTCGTATATTAGTCTTTTTATGTTAACTTAATTCTTGAACACTATTTTATCAAGAGAAAGTAGTTATTTATATTAAATAAAATAACGAAAAAAAAAGGAAATTTTTTTTTATGTTAACTTAATTCTTAAACACTAACTTAAAAAAAGGAAATGATTATTTTATCAAGAGAAAGTAGTTATTTATATTAAATAAAATAACGAAAAAATAAGGGTAAAAAAAAAATTTACCATTGCAATGACATCGATGGCGATGGCCATGATATAATACAAAATAACCCTAAATCCTCCCGCCATTCGATTCGAAGAATATCTCGTCGCTAACGGTACGTTTCGCGGGTTCAAAACCCCCCAAACCCTAACTTTCTGTTACCTTCCCCGTCTCCGTTGCCATTCTGCAACCCTAACGAATTCCCTCCCAAGTCCCAAATCTTTCGAGCCACCCTCTCCACCTCCGAAAAGATGAGCTTCGCGGCGTACAAAATGATGCACTGGCCGACGGGGATCGAGAACTGCGCCTCGGGGTTCGTGACTCACTCCCGCGCCGACTTCGTCCCTCGCATCCCTCCCATACAGTCCGACGACCTCGATCCTGACTGGCCTACCGCCCGCCGCGAAATCGGCCCCGTCCCCAACCTCGTCGTCACCGCCGGCAATGTCCTCGAAGTCTACGTCGTCAGACTCCAAGAAGAAGATAACAACAGAAGCTCTAGGGCTCCGGCCGAGCCCAGACGTGGCGGACTCATGGACGGCCTCTACGGAGCATCTCTGGAACTCGTTTGTCATTACAGGTTCGTCATTTCTTTGCCCTAATTAACCTCATTTCCCTTTTTCTTGTTAATTCTTCGGTTTATGGATCTCGCTTTGCTTGTTTTGCAGATTACATGGTAATGTTGAAACAATGGCGGTTTTATCTTCTGGAGGTGGCGATGGTTCTAGGAGAAGAGATTCTATAATCTTATGCTTTCAAGACGCCAAAATTTCTGTTTTAGAGTTTGATGATTCCGTCCATGGACTTCGTACAAGGTGGGCGAAAGGTTTTGTTGGAGATGGAGCAAAGTGTCAATCTTCTCCCACGATTTAATTTCTCCTGCTTATTTTGTGTAAATCATGTACCCAACAAACTTTTTAGGGCTGTAGAGGTAATTTTTTAAAGTATTTTTAAAATAAATGACCATAACTTTTTAAAATTTAGGCAAATGGCTCTTTCTCAGTGATTATCGAATTTAACACTGATTGAATCAGTGATAAACTTGAGTTTATCGAGTTTAATAATGATAAACTCAAGGACTTAGTTTACCAGTTAAACTTAATTTATTATTGAAGATGGTCATTTATTTTAAAAAGGCCGTCAAAAAGGACACTCAGCTCAATTTCCTAACTTTTTAAGTTTTTTGAACAATTATCTCGAACAATTGTGGATTATATAGTAAAGAAATGCTTATATAATGTTAGAAAATATGCAAGCTTTGAGGATTGAATTTAGACATTCTAAGGTTGAAAACATCTGAGGCAGCATAATGCTTGTATTTTTTTAAAATTATTACCGGAGGTTATGCCCATATTAGCGCAGTTTTTGGGCATTTTTAGATGTAGTAGGATGCATATGATGCAAACTGATTCTTCATTTTGGAACCATATATTTTTACTGCCTTTTGTTTATGATGCTTATTTATGATGTTGACATTTCAGCTCTATGCACTGCTTTGAGGGTCCAGAGTGGCTTTATCTGAAAAGAGGCAGAGAGTCGTTTGCACGGGGTCCATTGGTAAAGGCCGATCCTCAAGGACGGTGTGCGGGTGTTCTTGTTTATGATATACAAATGATAATGCTGAAGGCTGCTCAGGTTTGCTTGCTTCTTTTAAACCTTAACTTGATAATCCTAATGGTATTCTCGTGTCATCCTAATGGTGCTTTGTCAAACACTGTTTCGAAGATAATGCATGTTGACTATTCTGAATGTTAGTGGATTAGAGTATAGCAAACAGTGAACGGTATGCTTGTTGAATTATTTTATTCTGCACTGAGCTTAGATGTTGGTATATTTCTTTGCAGAGATGTAGATTTACTTTGCCTTTTCACTTTTGTCTGTTATTTTCCTACTCGCAATGAGTAAAACTTGGAGATCTCACTATCCTTCAATTGGTTGTTGAACTTGAATACCTCTAATCGATTCTTTATTTTCTTATTTGAATTTGCAAGATTAGATAAGAAATTGATTACACACATTACTAAAACATAACTTTTTCTCGCTGTAAGACAAAGTATTGGAGCATCTTCTACATTACTGATCTTTCCTTAACAAAATAAGGAGGGATGGCTCTCTATGTGGTATTAAATGCATGACTACTACTATACCTAGCTAGATTAAGGCTTGACTACAAAAATTATACTTACTAACTTGTAAGTTTGACAATAATGAAATCCGAATCTTTTCGCTTTCTATGGGTATTATAATAAAAAGATGGCATTTTAGTCATTGTAAAAGGAACAAGGCATACTTGACGCTGCATACTCCAAAAGTTCCAGTGGCCAAGAACTTTGTACTAGAAGCTTTCGGTTTATTGGTTTGTTATAGATTTTCATTTAATCTCTTCTTCCAACCTTTCTTCTAAAAACTTTGGAACTCTTGTTGTCAGGCTGGTTCTGGTTTGGTTGGAGATGAGGATGTTTTGGGTTCTGGAGGTGCAGTTTCTGCACGTATCGAGTCATCTTACATGATTAATCTGCGAGATTTAGACATGAAGCATATAAAGGATTTTATTTTTGTACATGGTGAGTCGCAGAAAAAGAACATTGGATGTCTTAGTTATATCTGATCACTTCTTGGTCATTTGTTTACCGATTAACGTTCTAGAATCGATTTTAGAGGGATTTCTTTTTACTTTTTAGAACATCATGTGTGGAAAGATAATCTTTGTCGGGTATTCAAGATTTCTCAAATACTTCGGGGTTGTTTATTTTTATTTATTTTATTATATATATATATATATTTATATATAAATTGTGGGGAATAACTTTTAGAAGATCATTGTGGAAAGACAATCTTTCTTGGGCTTTTTAAGATTTCTCAAATACGTCCCTTTTTTATTCTAACGATTGGTAGGTGATACGTTTATTTATTAGAGGGCTCTTTCATTTTTTTTTTTTGGCTTATGAAACTCCAAATTTATGTCCAAATTTGCAGTGCTCCTAAAGAGTATTCTATACCCTTGTAAATAATGTGTTTATTTGTATCGGCATTCATGTATAGAGTTTCTTTCTGCTTTTAGGAATTTTTGTGGTTGGATTAATTGGTATATAAAGATTTATTCATACAGGACTTACGTTTAATTCACTGTTTGGCTTGATATGTTGCAACACTCATTGATGTACACACTTCGTACAGGTTATATTGAGCCTGTAATGGTCATTCTTCATGAGCGGGAGCTTACTTGGGCTGGACGTGTTTCCTGGAAGCACCATACTTGTATGATATCAGCGCTTAGTATCAGCACAACTTTGAAGCAGCATCCTCTGATTTGGTCAGCTGTTGTAAGTTCTGACTAGTTGGAGATAGTATATCAGAATCTTGGAAACTACTTATTGAAAGTTATTCAGTATATTTTGTTTCACTTTTCAGCCACATGAAGGAGTAATGAACTTCAAGATTGAATGTGAAATTGTGACTAGAATTTGAGTTCCTGTGGCAACTTTTTAGGAACATAAATATCTTTATCCAAATCCAATATACTGATCATTTTGGTGTCTTGCTTTGCTTGCTGTAACTTGAGTGCTGCAGTATATATTAGGCATCAAATTGTTGTTTATCTTATTTATTAACTTAAAGGATTTGCATGAATAACCAATTATTATCATAAAGTTCATTGCTTTGTTTTTGTTTGGTCAGAATCTCCCACATGATGCTTACAAGTTACTTGCTGTTCCATCACCAATTGGTGGTGTTCTTGTGATTTGTGCAAACACTCTTCATTATCAGAGTCAGGTATACTAGATTTTTTGGTAGATACTTTTAAGTGATAAATTAAACAGGGATCTGATTTTTCAATTCATGTAGAGTTTCTGATGAATTTAATCCGTCTTATGCAGTCAAACTCATGTACGTTGGCGTTAAACAGCTACGCAGTATCTGTTGATAGCAGGTCAAACTCTCTCTCTCTCTCTCTCTCCCCCTCTCTCCCTCACCACACACACAACCACATATCTATCTCATTCGCTTTGAGAGTAAATTATTTTGCATGTGTAGCCAGAAACATTTGAAAAGTTTGCCTTATGCTATGCCAACTTAAGTTTTTCCTTCTCTCCTGCAAAAAAGACATCAGGCTGTGAGATGTTTCATGCTATTAAAAAAAAAAGTTTTCTGAAATCAAAATCAGTTCATTTTTTCCGTTTTTCCGTTTCTCTGCTGATCTGTATGCATACAATTTATTTCTTAGTGTGCGAGTTGTCGTTATGCTGCAGCAAATCCTCTTAAATTTTCACATTTTCTTCTTTATTCAGTCAGGAGATGCCAAGATGTCCTTTTAGTGTGGAGCTTGATGCTGCCAATGCAACTTGGCTATCAAATGATGTAGTCTTGCTGTCAACAAAAACTGGGGAGCTTTTACTGCTGACTCTTGTTTATGATGGACGGTAAGTGATGGCATTTTAGTTTATTAGTTTAGATTTAGTTGATTTGGGTGCGTGCATTGCCTTAGGAGCTAAGCCTGTGTCTAGTTCTCCATCTTAAGGATGGAAATTGATTTATAAAAGTTTTCTAAGTTTCTTATATATATATATATAAAATTTCGCCATCTTTCATACACGATTGCCTAATCAATTACCCTTTGTTCTCACGGAACCCAGAAATTTCTCCTGTTAAAGTGGATGAGAAATTTAATGAAGGAATTTTAGTTTCGTCCTTTTTCACGTGGGCATTTATCTGTGATGCTTCTCGACTTTTCCCTGTTTAGTCCGACTCTGTGTATGGCCATAATGCATATCGTATCATTACAATCTGCAGGGTTGTGCAGAGGCTTGATCTGTCAAAGTCTAAAGCTTCAGTGCTTACATCGGTTAGTTATAAATACTGAAATATTTTGCTAATCTTATAGTTGCATCTTTCTTATTTAGTTTTGAATTTAGAACACACACACACTTATATGTAATGCTTATCAAGTACAGTTGCATCTCACCATCTGCTAACTCTTTTCCTTTTTGTGTCTTTTTGGTAGGGAATCACAACAATAGGGAATTCATTATTTTTTTTGGGAAGTAGGTTGGGAGATAGTTTGCTTGTGCAGTTCACTTATGGATTAGGGACCTCAATTTTGTCTTCTAGTTTGAAGGATGAGGTGTGTGTTGGAACTGATCAAGTTTTCCAGTGGTCAGCGTTTGACTAGAAACCATTCGTGATTCAACTCTTATTACAACTAGTTGATTTTATATCTTACATTATGGATTATTGAATCCCTGGAGTTACATGGTGAAAAATATTCATTTTTTTTAAGACAAAGCTTTTGCACCCTTTTGAAAGGGATCGTGTTTCCTTCTTGTTTACAAGAATTTGCAGATTGAAATTAAAACTTTTTTAAAATATTGTTTTAGTAGATTTTGACATTTATGTAATAGAGAAGTTTGCTACCAATTTCAAATTTGTAGGTTGGAGATATTGAAGGAGATGCTCATTCAGCAAAGCGCTTGCGAAGATCTTCTTCTGATGTATTGCAAGACATGGCTAGTGGTGAGGACCTTTCTTTATATGGTTCAGGTCCGAATAACTCAGAATCAACTCAGGTTGTTTACTATTCTGAGATGACACTATTTAGTTATTTTCCTTCCCTAATGAACTTGTTCCCTGTAGGGATTTTCTAATAATATAGGAAGAGTGGATGTTTGAAAACATAAAAAGAAAATATATGATTTTTAGAAACTTATTTAATGGTGATTATCTTAAATTTGTTATCCTAGTTAGCGAGAGAAACTGCTCGTTGATAACATAAAGTTGTTCATTTTGGTTTTCTTAGTTGGAAATTGGAATTGGTGTGAAATATTGATGTAGTTCTGGGTATTTACAAGTGTTTGATCTTCCAATATAACATTTTGTTCTTTAGTTCTATCGTATTGTTTTCTTTATAGTACGTCCTTTTTTCTTGTGCTGCAGAAGTCATTCTCATTTACTGTGAGGGATTCATTCGTGAATGTTGGTCCTTTAAAGGACTTTTCCTACGGTTTAAGAATCAATGCAGATCCAAATGCAACTGGAATTGCCAAACAGAGTAACTATGAGCTGGTTAGTTTTGTTTATCATGCCCTGACTAATTTTCCGTCTACCCTGCATGATGAATGTGGTGCAGTTTCTGAAGAAGACTGATAGAGCTTACTTCTTTGGGCTTGACCTTGAACTGTTTCCTGATTTTAAATCTGATCCCTTGGGCCTGTTGTTCTGAAATGTACCGACTATATTTTTGCATTTTTATTAGTTAGTCGTGCTAACTCTCTCTCTGCAGGTTTGCTGTTCTGGTCATGGGAAGAATGGTGCTCTCTGTGTTCTTCGACAGTCAATTCGCCCAGAAATGATAACCGAGGTCTGTGAGAGCTAAGCTTTCTTTCTTATTCATTTGAGAAAATATAAGTGCTTTTAAGTTCATGTTCTGCCTGTACATAGGTTATTAGTTTATCTTCACATTTAAGAATGGTCTATCTCTATTTTTCGCCATAGTTTATACCGACTCTGAAACACACATAATTTACTTTATGCTATAACTTGCATGTCTCTCTTCACATTCAAGAATGTTCCAACAATATTTTTTGCTATAGGTTATACCGACTCTGAAACACATACAATTTAGTTTATGTTATGACTTGCATGTCTGGTAATGTATTGTATGCTTCGGTTACCATGTGCCATTTATATTTACTGAAATTTAAGATGTGAGAGGTATGTAATATGATAATATAAAAAGATAGGCTTTCATCAAAAAATTATAAAAAGATAGTTTTCCTTTTGCGTATAAATCGATGTTTGCTTGCCCTGCCTCAACAATCAACATAAAAGATTTGTATATTTAATCATTCAAATTGATAAGATTTTGGTTATACAAGAGAATATTTAAGATATTAAACAAGAAATTTTATCTTTAATAAAATCATGAAGTCAATTACTTTTCATATGTTAATGGCTTTGCCTCCATTTTCTCGTTCGTAGCACATCGCATGTGTTAATACTGTTTCTGATTTTTGGCTTAGTAGGTTGAGTTACCAGGTTGCAAGGGAATTTGGACTGTTTACCACAAGAGCACACGTAGCCATGACTCTTCCAAAATTGTTGCTGCTGAATCTGATGATGAGTACCATGCATATTTAATTATTAGTCTGGAGGCTCGAACAATGGTAATGATTTGTGCATAAAGGTGAAGAATCTTTAGTTTGTTTATTTACGTAGTGTTGTTCATAGAAGCATTTTTGTTTAGAATCTTTAGTTTGTTTATTTGCATAGTGTTGTTCATAGAAGCATTTTTGTTTTTATTTTTTTACCATGACAGAGTTATGCTCTATTGCTCTTATTGTAGATATGGCACTTGCAACTTGCAAGGCATGAAATACTAGATGCTTTTAAATACTTTTCAAGTTGAATCAGCATCATAATGGAATTTCTTGAACAAAAAAAATGATACTTTTTGGCGGATTCTTAACATGAAAAATTGAAAAAAAAAATTTACGCAGAACATGGATGCTTCTTATTTAAAACAAGGATTGGTTATTTTAGTGGTGGATGGTCTTAATGAGGATCTATTGCATATTAAGTCAAATTAATTTGATTTGCTAGGAGGTTTACAAGGATTTAAATCAGTGTACTATTTATGCCTGAGCTATATTAAATATTTACCTCTTCAAAAACACGAGTACAGTTTAGTTCTCTGTAAGCAATTCAGCATTCCTCAACGTAGGAAAATTAGGGGATTGGTAGAGAAGTGGAATTTCATTTCATGTCTTGCGGTGGCTGTTGAAAAGATGAGGAGAGGCTTTCTATGGGGATGCTTCAAGGACATTAATACTGATCACCTTGTTGCTTGGGAAGAAGTATGTAAGCCAAAGGAAAAAGGCGGGTTGGGTGTCGGCAACTTTGTTCTCAGAAACAAGGCTCTTCTATCAAAATGGCTCTGGAGGTTCCCAAGAGAATGCAATACGCTTTGGCACCGTGTAATAGAGAGTAAATATGGTATGGATCCAGGAGGGTGGGTGTCCGGAACGGGAGTTAGGGTTACTTTTAGGAGACCTTGGAAGGCTATACGAGTGTTGCATAATGAGTTCTCAGTTCATGTCAAACTGAAGGTGGGGAATGGGAGAAAAGTGAGATTCTGGGAAGATTTGTGGGTGGGTAGGGTCTGTTTCTCTATTAGATTTCCGAGTCTTTATAGACTCTTGTCCCTTAAAAATGCAACAATTTCTTCATTTTACAATCGGGATGTTGAAAATGTTGTCTTGGAACTTTCATTTCATAAGGAATCCTAGTGAGAGGGACCTAGGAGAGACCATGGAGTTATTGTGGTGTTTGAAGGGAGTGAGATCGAGTGAATTCATTCCAGATATGTGGTTATGGGAGTTAGAGGGTTTAGGATTGTTTTCATGTAAATCTTTGTTTCATTTCCTGATTGGTGACTATGCCTTTCCTAATTTTCCTGCTTGTCGTTTTATTTGGAAACCCTTGGTTCCTAGTAAAGTTCAAATGTTAAATTGGCTACTTGCTTTAAATAAACTTAACAGTCACGACTTTTTGCAATGGAGGAAGCCTTTTTGTCTCCTATCCCCAGGCTGATGTGTCCTTGGTAAGAGTGCTGTAGATTCTCACTGTCAATTCTCTCTATTATCTGGTATAGATTGCTGGGAGAATTTGGGATTTCTTGGGTGATTCCTAACAAGGTGGTGGAATTGTTCACTGGTGATTTACTGATTGGCATAAGGAAGACGATAAAAAGATTTTGGAATATTGTTGTGTTTTCTGTTACATGGTCATTGTGGCTGGAGCGGAACAACAGGACTCTTGATGATATTGAGAGTGATACAAGTGAAGTTAGGGAGAGAATTTAGTTCTGGGTTGCCCTTTGGTCTTTTAAAGTTAAAGGATTTACTTCCTTTTATTTTTCTGATCTATTGAGGGGATGGAATTTAATTTACATTGATTATCTTTTGTTCTGTTTTGCTTTTTTAGGTGCTCTTTTGTTTTGTTTTTGCTGGACTTCTTGTCCCCGGCTGTAATCTTCGTTTCCTTTTCAATAAAATTCTCTCGTTTCTTATCCCAAAACAAAAAAAAAAAAAGAAATATATTTTGGAAATTATCAGTTTGACCTTTGTTATTGCCATCACATTTTGTTGGAAATGATTCTTCCATTTTATTGTGCAGGTACTTGAAACTGGTGATCTTTTGACAGAAGTTACTGAAAGTGTTGACTATTATGTGCAAGGAAGAACAATTGCTGCGGGGAATTTGTTTGGAAGGTTCGTATGTCTTATAATCTCACAGTTTCTTTCTCTTTTTCAAATAATCAGCATTTACATCGGTGTTTTTTAATTTCAATTTTTTTCTACCATTAATTCGGTGAGTTTGCCTCGTCACACGCATTTTGATGCAATGCGAGGAGAGGATATGATGCTTGAATTCCTTGCTTTTTCTAGAATGCTCCTTTTGCACTTCTTGAATTTTAGAAGCATCTTATCGCATCAGCGAATTGATTTCCCATATTCTAGAATGCACATTTTTGTGGTATCATTCTGCTTTGTTTATGGTTAGTAGTGTAGTTTTAGCTCATAATTCTTGGTGTGGGTTAATTCAGAATTTTCTGCTTCATAATAAATCTTTTTTTTTTTTTTTTTGGGTAAAGGCGTTGTGTTGTGCAGGTTTATGAACGTGGTGCTCGAATTCTTGATGGCTCTTTTATGACTCAGGATTTGAGTTTTGGAGCTGCAACTGCTGAATCCAGTTCTGTATCTGAGAGTGCCATAGTGACTTCAGTTTCTATCGCGGATCCGTATGTGTTGTTGAGAATGAGCGATGGAAGTATACGGCTCCTTGTAGGAGGTATATTTTTTGAGATTTCCTTTTCGATAATATATATGTTTGTGGATTTGATTCACAATACCTACACACATTTTTTGAAGTAGTTCTACTTATCTTAACTTATTTATTTATTTAATATTTGTTTCCTTAATTGCTTTAATTATTTCTTTTGAATTTCCTTTTATGCTGATTTATATTTCTCATCTATTATTTGGTATGCAGATCCTTCTTCGTGCACTGTTTCTATGAATACTCCAGCTGATTTTGAGAGCTCAAAAAGTTCAGTATCTGCGTGCACTCTGTATCATGATAAAGGACCAGAGCCATGGCTCCGTAAGACAAGTACTGATGCATGGCTCTCAACAGGCGTTGATGAGGCCATTGATGGTGCTGATGGGGCTTTACAGGATCAGGGTGATATATATTGTGTTGTTTGTTATGAAAGTGGTTCCCTTGAAATATATGATGTTCCTAATTTCAATTGTGTTTTTTCCGTGGATAACTTCATATCTGGAAGTCCCCACCTAATCGATGCATTTGTGCAAGAACAACCGAAGGATCCACAAAAAGTAGCAAATAAAAGTTCTGAAGAATTAGCTGGTCAAGGCAGGAAAGAAAATGCACAGAACATGAAAGTTGTTGAGTTGGCCATGCAGAGATGGTCAGGAAAGCATAGCTGCCCTTTTCTTCTTGGGATACTGACTGATGGAACAATTCTTTGTTATCATGCTTACCTGTTTGAAGGTCCGGAGAGTACCGCTAGAATTGAAAATTCAGTTTCTTCACAGAATTCTTCTGGCTCAAGGCTCAGAAATCTGAGATTTGTTCGAGTTCCATTGGACGCATATGCTAGAGAGGAAGCGTTAGATGGAATACCTTGCCAAAGAATTAGTATTTTTAAGAATATTGCTGGTTATCAGGGTTTATTCTTGTCTGGGTCAAGACCAGCTTGGTTTATGGTATTCAGAGAACGTCTTCGTGTTCATCCCCAGGTCAGCAATTCATTAGTACGGGGATATAAGAACAAAGTATCATTAATTGTTGAACATTTTCGGGCTCTAATTTCTGTTGTCTTTCAAGCAAGTTTGCTATTTACTTGTTTCATTTTTGTATTCCAATTGTGCAGCTATGTGATGGTTCTATTGTAGCCTTCACTGTTCTTCACAACGTGAACTGCAACCATGGGTTCATATACGTTACATCGGAGGTCAGAAAATAGATTACTTGCCATTTCTGGATTATTGTTTGCATGACTGTGACATTCCGGCTAATCTTTTTCTCTATTCTTTAGGGTATTTTGAAAATTTGCCAACTGCCGTCTATAACAAGCTATGACAACTATTGGCCAGTGCAAAAGGTGATACTTTCATGTATCTTGTTCTATGTTATTTGAATATCAGTTTAATATATGATTAAGAGTTTTGTTAGTGATCTGCTTCCATTTTTTTTTTAAATTAGATTCCATTGAAAGGCACTCCACATCAGGTTACTTACTTCGCGGAGAAGAATTTATACCCACTTATAGTTTCAGTTCCTGTGAGTTCACCTTCCAACCCTTTTCTATGCTTTACTAGGACAATCATTCTGTATATTTACTATTTCACTTGTATTATTCTGATGTTATTTAGCATTAATGATATTTTTCTTGTTATTCAACTTTCGAAGTTCAGCATGAGCTGATCCCTACTTTAAATCGTTTTTCTCAGAATTCCTTGTTGCTGAGTAACCTATCAACACAAATAAACCTTTACCAAAGAGTTTATACTTTTACATGCTATATATATTTATATATATATACGCATGTGGATATCCTTTTCAAATCTATGCTGTCATAGCACTTTTAAATTGTATTATGCCGTCTCTGTTAGTTATATTATTTTTGTCCATGCATGCTACAAACACACTTTGTGTCACTGATCCAGTTCAATCTGAATCAGTCTTTTAAATTGTAATGTTTGTTCCCTCTAAACAGATGAATTACGAGATGCCTTAATTTGCACAAGCTTGATATGGTCAATTTTCGCATCATATTAGAGGTAATAATGCTTGCAAGTTATATTCTGTAGGTTCATAAGCCGCTGAATCAAGTTATGTCATCTTTGGTTGATCAAGAAGTTGGACATCAGTTTGAGAATCCGAATTTGAATCCTGATGACCTGCATCGGACTTACACTGTGGATGAATTTGAGGTTCGGATTCTCGAGCCAGAAAAATCTGGGGGTCCGTGGCAGACTAAGGCTACCATTCCCATGCAAAGTTCTGAGAATGCTCTGACTATCCGAGTGGTCACACTGTTTGTAAGTCTATGCTGCTCTCCTGTCAGTTCTTTGTATAATTACCCACCAAAAGAATAATGATGGGAACAGGAATAACAGGACTGCCCTGCTAGCAAAACTAGTTCTGTGTTTGCTTACACTCATTGCCTTTGGATTCTACAAGATACCTGTTTGCCTTTGGATTCTACAAGATACCTGTTTGCCTAACTTCTAATGTTCATTGCAGAACACAACAACAAAGGAGAACGAAACACTTCTAGCCATTGGGACTGCTTACGTGCAAGGGGAGGATGTTGCTGCTAGAGGAAGAATTATTTTGTTTTCACTGGGAAAAGATAGTGATGATTCTCAGAATTTGGTACTTTAGCAAACTTTACCCTCTCTACTTGCTTGACCACTGTTACCTTTACTGCTAATAATATCTACCGGAGAGAAATTTTGTAGATGATTCTCAGAATTTGGTACTTTAGCAGACTTTACTGTCTCTACTTGCTTGACCAATGCTACCTTTACTGCTAATAATATCTACTGGAGAGAGACTTTTGTAGTTCACTCTTTTTATTCTCTTTACTTACAAAAGTCTACAAGATTGATTCTGTTGATTTCCATCTTCAGGTTTCAGAGATTTACTCCAAGGAGCTGAAGGGTGCTATATCTGCTTTAGCCTCTCTTCAAGGCCATTTGCTAATAGCTTCTGGTCCTAAAATTATTTTACACAAGTGGACTGGTGCCGAGTTAAATGGAATTGCTTTTTTCGATGCACCGCCATTATATGTAGTGAGCTTGAATATTGTATGTGCTACTTAAACTCTTATTTCTGCTATTGTTATGGTTATTGTTGTTGATGCTGTTAATGTTATATTTATTGTTGCTGTTGTTATATAAACTTGGTGTGATCATGAGAGGGGTACAGAACAACATAGTTCGTCTTTCATGTTAAGAGCATGAAAGGAGCCAGAACTGGATTTTACAAATTACATTGTTGATTGATGTATACAATTTATTCTTAGGAAAATAGAAAGATTCAAATTCACTTTTGATTGTTATATAAACTTAAATCCTATTAGGGGAGAGAGGGAGAGGGAGAGGGAGAGGGAGAG
This sequence comes from Artocarpus heterophyllus, assembly GCA_025403435.1. Taxonomy (NCBI): domain Eukaryota; kingdom Viridiplantae; phylum Streptophyta; class Magnoliopsida; order Rosales; family Moraceae; genus Artocarpus; species Artocarpus heterophyllus. The sequence goes on along the minus strand of CM046354.1, from coordinate 6,140,417 downwards.
AATGAAAGGAGCCATATTACATACTTCAAATTCACTCCCATTGCTGAAATTTTCTGTTTTTCTCGCTAGTTCAGATTCCTTGTTTAACATCTATTGCATATAAAAACCACTGCAGGTCAAGAATTTTATTCTTATTGGTGACGTCCACAAAAGCATATACTTTCTTAGTTGGAAGGAGCAGGGGGCTCAACTCAGTTTATTGGCCAAGGATTTCGGCTCCCTTGATTGTTTTGCAACGGAGTTTCTAATTGACGGAAGTACACTGAGCCTTGTAGTTTCAGATGATCAGAAGAATGTGCAGGTTAGTTGTTGTTTTGTATTTTTTTTTGCTTTTTTCTTGTTCTTGTGCATCTTTCTGGATCTAGGATGACAATATTCAGATATTCAAATTTGAAGTAGTTGGTGGAAAATTGATTTCAGATCACATTAGTATTTTCCAAGATGTTCTGCTGTTGAATTTTGTTTGCCAGTTTATATAGCTTTATTCTCTATATTTTACTTTTATAATTCTTCTTTTAGGGGTATTTTATGATATGTTTTCTAATACCGTTGTCGCAACACTCCTTTCTGGTTGATCAGAATATATAATGCATTTGGAAGTGCACTTGTTTTAGGTTTTGCACTTCATAGGTTAATTTTGGTTTTACTTGGACCAAGTGCAGATATTTTATTATGCACCAAAGATGTCTGAAAGTTGGAAAGGACAGAAGCTTCTTTCTAGGGCCGAATTTCATGTTGGTGCGCATGTAACCAAGTTCTTGCGGTTGCAAATGCTTTCTACTTCAACCGATCGCACAGGGACCGCTCCAGGCTCGGATAAAACTAATCGCTTTGCATTACTGTTTGGTGCCCTGGATGGAAGTATTGGCTGTATTGCACCACTGGATGAACTAACATTTCGCAGGCTGCAGTCATTGCAGAAAAAGCTTGTTGATGCTGTACCACATGTTGCTGGTCTGAATCCTAGATCCTTTCGCCAGTTTCGTTCTAATGGGAAGGCTCATCGTCCTGGACCCGACAGCATAGTTGACTGTGAACTGCTATGCCAGTAAGTTTTTCAAGTTTCAAGTTGCTCTGACATTCCTAATATCATGGTTAATCTTTGGTGATTTTTGTTTTTCGCTTCATTGTCATTCATTTTATTGCTTTTTCGTTCGCACATCATAAAAACTATGGCATAGGAAATTTATCCAGCCTGCTGGACTTTTATTTATCTCATCCTTCCAGCCAGACCAGGCATTACAGTGTCTTTTCTTCTCCTGATGATATTCCGTCCCTCTGTTTCACCGTTGTTGTTGAACCTTGGACAAAAATAAAAATAAAAATAAAAAAAGTGAGAGGCCAACTTATTAAATGATTCTTCTAGTGGTGATTCTCATAGATGTAAAAAGATCTCTTGATGTGCAATGAACATTAATGTTCTGAATATTGTTTTCCAGCGTCATAAATTTGTATCATATGACGGGCTGTTTTCTTAGCACTATCAAGCGATGTTTGTTTTTCTGTTTTGCAGTTATGAGATGCTTCCTTTGGAGGAACAGCTGGAAATTGCTCACCTGATAGGGACAACCCGTTCACAAATTCTTTCAAACTTGAATGACCTTTTTCTTGGAACAAGCTTCTCGTAATTTGTAAGTGCAGGCTCAAGGGTAATGGCCATTAAGGCAACCGCCTAAAGCCCCGTTAAGTCAAGGCCCTTATTATGAGGGTCGTTAGTTAATTAATTACCTTTACACCTAAAAATATTGGACATATTAGGTAGTTTTAGTAGTTGTTGTTGTTGGATTTTTTTTTTTAAGGCAAATTTATTTCTTAGGTCTTAGTTTAGAAGATAGATTGTTTCTCACTATTAATCTTGAACATTTTTTTTTCTTTTGACAATCAACCATATGTATTTTTAAACGCTTGTTGCGGCATATTTGATATTTAATTTTAAACATTTTGTAATTATTTTTGGAGTAAATAATTTGTTTACTAAATAAATCCGTTAAGTAATGTACTTAATATAAAAAAATTGAAAATATTTGGGTAAATTTGAGTTTCTTTATTATTTTTTTTCATGAATAATGCGTTTATAAATTATTACAAATTTAATACCCAAATAAAAAAAGAAAAATTACACTACCTGACAAAATCGCTGCCTTGAAAAAGCAAAATACAACCTGAAATTATGTATTCTCCCCATAACTTCCGACGCCCCAATGATTGTCACCCATTGAGAGGTCGCAAAGCTCATAGATGGAGCTGCCGCCCCTACAGGGTAGTCGGAGTCGGGAAGCTCATAGGCGAAGGAGAGCACGTGGAGAGCAATCAATTAGGAGAAAGAGCAGCGCCTGCGAATGCATCCGGCCGTTGGCCCCGAACCCTAGTTTTGCCAGATTTTTCATATATTTTCTAAAACGGCCAAGTATAATCAGTTCAAAGCTGGTAATTTGATATATATATATATATATATTTATGAAAGTTGCCACAAAAAAAATTACATGTTATATCACAATTTTAAAATTGTTAAAATTATTTATTGTCATATGTAAAAAAATTTATGTTATATTTTTATTTATATTATATGTTAAATTACGTGGTTAATAAACAGAAGTGGTATCTATATAAAGGTTTATATAAAAAGTAAATTCTAATTATTAATAATGTAAACGGGCCTATGTTGTGCATGTGCCAGCTGTCATGCAGGTGCAAAGGTAATGCATTATTCGGTCAACCCATGGAGGTACAATGATGATGACACACGCACAACATTTATAGTTCCATCTCTATTCTCTAGGGCTAAAAGGGAAGACTGAAGACACAGAGAGGAATGATATTATCAACTCAAGGGGATGTTTCTAAAATGTCAATTTTGGGACCATTTCCTTCAAGGAATGTCAAGCAAAAGTGGAACATCTCTCCTTCATTTGTGATGAATGAGATGCCTTGGAGTGTCCCCTCTTATTAGCAAGCAATGCTTATTATATCGAGGCACTTCTATAAGCTCTTTAAATATCCATCAATCTTTATTTTTCTTTTTAAATCTTATTTTGTCATTGTACAAAAGCCTAATTTAGGGGGGCATTAAAATTTCCCAAAGGCACCAGTAGTGGGATCTTAGTAGTGCACACTTGGGTCTCTATCAAGGGAGAGGCAAAATGAGTGTGTGAATGGATGCTTTGCTTTGCTTTGACATGAAAAGAGAGCCTTTCATTTTTAATTTTTCAAATGCCCTTTGAAATTTTCACTTCGTGTAGGGGCCCAAAACAATGGTGGGAGTGCAGCCTGAGTCAACCCGGCTGCACCCATTTTGAGTCGGCGCCTTCGAAGATAATATTTTCTTTGCCAAAGTGGTAGGTCTAGTCCCACCAAAGCAATCTCACTGCAAAATAATAACTCGGAGTAATTGTCCTTTTATTATCTTTTTCCTTGAATTTTGTCCCGTTAACTTAAATATGAGGGATACAATTTATAACCGTCCGATAACAGGCAAAACAATTAGGTAAGGTTCATATCGCTTGTTGGGAAATTGTATGATGTGGTTTATTGTATGTTACTGTAAAATTAGACACCACTTTAAGGCAAGTTTAACTTTGTTAAAACTATTCGGTTTTTAATGTTTGAGGACTATGTCTTATGCTACCAGAACATTCTTATGGCAATCTTTTCTTTTATTCGTTTCAATTTCAGTTGACATGCGTTTGCTAGTGCTAAAAGTAGATGTAAATAACAAAAAAAAATTATTAACAATTTAAATGTCTTGAAGAAAAATAATTAAGCAAGCTTGTAGTCTGTTTAAGAGAATAGTTGGAAGCGTTATTTAGGTTAAAATTGTCTTTTTCGTTTAAAGTTTGTAAGAGAAAACGCTATAGCAAAAGCGGTTAAAACATAATTGTCTACAGAGACTTTGGTAACAGATCGGTTATTGGCTTCAGTATTATTATAACAACAATGTCAATATCAGGGCAATAATCAAGCTCTTCGCAACTTATAACATATAGGCTCCCCTCAGTATTCTCTCTTCTCACTATTCCTTAATTCTTAAGCTTGGTGTTCTTTTGAGTCAAATTCATACAACTCATCAAGCAATTCTGAGCTTTTGAACCAAATCCTTCCCATTTGTCAAATGGCTTTGTAGGGTTATCCGAAATATGATATGGATTGGGAATTGCTAGCTAGTGGTGTAAAATCTCCAACTTTTTACAGCATGCCGACTTAGTGGAGCTACCACCTCTCGGAGATTCCAAGCAATTAGAAAAGGGTATCTAAAACAGACCTTCAATATGTTGACATGCTCAGCAACAAATTATTTATCGTTTCAATGCCATTTTGTGTTCCCTATTGTTAAGAATAGGACAGTACTCTAATTTTATACCGCAGAGAATAATAAAATAAAAAAACAAAATATTAACAGGCAAGATTTATAGTTATTTATTCTTGATATCACGTTCACTTTCAAACGGTTTAAAAATTCATTATAATGAATTAAAAGATTAAAAAAATTACACAACATGCATGTCTCAAGCTCTCTCTCTATACACACACACACATATATATATATATATATATATATATATATATATATTTCTCCAGCCTCTTTAAAATGAACTCTGAAATTCGACTTTTCCCTCAATATAAGAAAAACAAATGAAATTATGTGTGAAATTACTAAATATTGGTGCACGTGTCGTCTTTGCATGAGGGCAATAATGTCACAACCCGCCTTTTCGGGCTGTGATAAAACTCTTTCTTATTTACTTTAGGGCAAAAATTTAGAAATTTTTTTTTTTTACGGAAATAAATATTTACTTACATTAACTTTGATAACTCTAAAAATACTTTCACATACTTGTATTTACATAATTAATACTTTTACTTTCATAACATCTTTCTTTTAATCATTTCATATCAAAATAACTTTAAACATGCGTAGCGGAAAACATTACAGCAGCGGACTCCATACCCAATCTGCACACCTCATCCGTCCGCCAGCTCATCATTACGACTCATTCTGACCTTTTCGTTGGAATACCTACAGCATGAAAAACTTAATGAGCTAACGCCCAGTAAGTCCCATAAATCCCACATGGATATTCACATGAATGCATGAATTGTGACACCCGTTATTCTCCTAACGGGTATTGAGGTAATTAAATTAATTTTTAATGTATAAAAAAAAATTGCTTCATTTAAATTTATTTTATAATATTTATTTTTATCTATTTTTAAATTTTCTAAAATTCTCCTATATTTATTTAGTATGATTACTAAAAAGCCTTAGAACTTCTAATAAATCTCAAAAATGTCATATTGGCATTATATGTGTTAAAGTCTTTAGATGAGACATAAGGATATCTTTTCCAACTACTCTTGACCCTCATTTTCTTTATTTCCTCCGTGACATGCTTCAACATGTCTCCTCTATAATTGTTTCCATCACTTCTCTTCAAAGACTTCATCTTTTCTTCCTTTCTCTTCCACGGTTCCCACACTCTTCTTCTCATTTCTTTGCTGAAGCAAAATACTTAGAGAACTTCTTCAAGGCAGCCATAAAAATCAGCCACCATCACCTCCATTTGAGCAAGAATTTCAGTCATACCGAACTAAAGGAACCTGTTTTGAAGCCATTTTAAGCTTCCAACTAACCATAATCCGAGGTTAGAATCTTATGAACAAATTTAGTCTTTCATTTATAAATTTTCTTTTATACTAAAGGATTATTCAAATTTGCGTTCTTAAACCTAAGTATATGTTTGTTGCTATTTTGGAGCATATGTATGAAGTCTAAGTGTATATGCCCTAGACAGAAAATTTATATTGTTAAACTTTATAATACCTCTATGGGCAGTGGTTATTTCTTGAAATTCTAAGATTAAATTAAAATAAATTTTATGAATGTAGTTGTATGTTGTGCTTTAGTTTTAATTGTCCTTATGCACGCCTTAGGATCAAGGGAGTATGGAGCTAACGTTAATTGATTCCAGGATTAAGAGACTGTTGATAAGCTTAAAAGGTAGGGATTCTATTACTCATCTTTTGTGAGGTTTTTATAGAATTAAAATTGATTGTTTTGCCGCAATATATATATATCTATGTTGAACTGATATTATATGTGTATCACATATGAAACTATGACATGGACTCGTCTTGTATTGTACGGCGAGGAACATAATGAATTGACACATGTTATAAATTGAGAAGCATGGTTAGGAAAACTAACTCTATTAATAATGATTCAATATAGAGAAATTGTGAGACATGAAGAGGGCGACGGTTACGTCCTTGGGCATGAATACCCTAAAAGGTAAAATAGGGGGAAGGCGATGACGCTTCCTTGGGTTGAAAGTCCCAGAACACACTGTACAGGAATCGATTTGGTGAGGACTCGGGGCTTGATGTCCCCTCACCGGAACACCCTTGGAATGTTTATAGGGTGATCAAGTGCGCCCATTTGGGTTTCGATGAGTTGAGTGATACTCAATTTAACATGGATACCTAGGAACAATGATGATTGGTAATATTTGTATAAATGTGTAATTATGACACTTGGTAATGATTAACTACGGTATCCATAAGATGTGATCATAATAAACCTCATAATCTGAAATATGATGTGACTTACTAACCATGCAAATTTTAATGTGGTAATGATAGAGGTGAGTAATAGCTTTCTCTACTGAGCATAGTGTTGCTCATTCCCTTATGTTTATATCTTTTCAGGACTCACTAAGTGTGAGGTGGCTACGAGAAATATAGTTGAGGAAGCGATGTAACTATATTACATTGGGACTGCTCAATTGTAAAGAATGTTCTTCATGATAATGTAAGCATCAATTGTTACTTTCTGTGACTGTAATTATAATGTGTTGAGGGTTAAAATGATGATGACAACAGTTTATATTATTAAATTTAAGGTGCTACATTAAAACTGTGGTTTATTTGTCGTTTATATTTTTATTTTTGAGTTGAGAGTTTTCATTTAAGTCCCGGGCAAATTTTATTTTTAAGGTTTTACTTTTATTATTTATTTTTATTTTATCTCATTAAAAACTGTTAACCCCCATATAGGGGCGTTACAGAATTTTTGGTATCAGAGCCTAGGTTCGGTTAACCTAGGGAGTGTAGCACCACTTTAAAAAATATATTTTTGAGATGGTTTTGAAGCTGAATTTTCATTGTCATCATCAAAATGAACCTTCACATTGATTTATACAGTCTAGAAGGATGTAACATGGAAAGGCCATAGAATGAAAATACTTATGGTTATATGAGTACCATAATTATATAGAAGGAAAGTATTAATAGTTATGAGGGAATGATAATTATATGGAATGAGTTTATAAGTAGAATGCTTATGAGAGATTCGTATAATATTAGGATCTATAAGCATATCTAATTCGTATAAACGATGAGAAATTCGTGTAGATACGAGGATTTAAGAGCCTTTTGTCTCGTGAAAAACAATAAAAAAAAAATATAAGGCTTGATTTATTGATTTTAAAGTTTGGCATAGATATGTCAAATTTTTCGTAATTGATTCAAACCTAAGTAATGATTATGTGTGGATTCGATGGAGCACATAAGTGTCAATGTCTTTTCTTAAAAGTTCTATATATTTGAGGAATATGATATAAGTTGGGAATCATGGTGTTGAATTTTGAGAGAGATAAATGTTAGACTTTTGGTCTGTTGAGACTGTGTAAAGTCTAGAATGCATGAATCTCAAAATTGGAATATTTTGTTACGTACATTGTATTTAAGTGTATCAGTGAATCTTTTGGTTACCTAAGGTTTTGTTATATGAGGAAATTATATATTGTATGAGTAGAATTGTGGGGATTGTAGATGTTCTTAAGTAGTAACATCTAGTGTCTTTGTTCATTGATATGGTCTACGTTGAAAGACGTAAATCGTATTGATTTCAAGGTTAGTCGCATTCTAAACCTTTGGTAGTAATGATGATGAATCCATTGATAGATGTTAAGTATTATGAATAACATATGGGTGTATGTATTGTTCAATAAGGTTTTGATTAAAACAAAATTATTTGAGTTGCTGGAAGATTATGTTGTTATGAAATGATTTTAAATATCATTCAGGAAGATCCTTGTTGTCGTTAAATTAGATTTGTTGTTCATAGTTAACTTTATCTATAGTGGGCTTTAAATTGGGTTTAAGATTTATACAAATTGGTTTTCAATTTTATGTTTGTTATTTAACTCGTTCCAAATGTGTTAAGGCCTGAAACAACTTGACCATTTTCAACTAAGAACATTTGGGCCTAGTTCAAATCTTAAATCAGTTTGATTCACACTGTCTCTCCCACGTGGTCTCTATACGTGTCATATACAGTGGTTTAATTATTGTTTACATATACGTTTACTGTGCGTAAGACCTTATTTCTCCGAGTTCACTTTTTCTCTCTTAATTTGTTATTTTCTCTCTAAATCGCAAATCCTCTTCTTTTTCATTAAAAAATTCTTCTTTTCTTCTAAAAGAAGAAGGAATTCTAGGATTCTGCAATTTACTATCTTAATTTTTCCTTTCTATTTACTCTTCTTTCATCTCATCATGGACCCAAAGTACCAACACCTGAGAAAGTATTTCCCATCACTCTCCCAAAAGATTCTCAGAAAGAAATACAAGGCTAGAATTACTCGATTGTGGATTCTTATGCGTTTTGGTATCCCTTGTGATGTGAGAATGTTAATAGAGGGGAAAATCCGTCCGAGTGACTTTAGTCAAGATGTCGGTTTACCAGGAACGGGTACCAGTCGTAGTGCAATGAAAAGAAGAGCTCGTGCCATCGTGGTCACTTGTAACAAATGTGGAAGACAAAATTGTAACGGTAAATGTACTTCACCTGGTTATATGTCTACGAATAGAGAGGATAAAATAAGGTTTTGTAGGGATGGACTTTCAAAGGAGAACTTGGATAGCATCCATCCTCCTCTCCACGGTCACCCTAGTGGATATGTTCAAGGAGCTATTTTTAAACTCTGGCCTAAATTTTATACAGAAAGACAACGCCTCAGGAATATGGTATTTCTAGATCCTGTTTGCCAAGCCATAAGAAAACTGGATGGGGAATAAGTCATCGCTCTATAAAGGTTATTTAGTCTTTACTTATTTGAAGCAGTTTTAGCTGATGTTCAACAGTTTGTGTTTTGCTTTTACTCAGAATATTTGCTTTTGTGTTTGAAATAATTGTGATTATTAGATTGATACAGTAAATGTTAATATCTTATTTAATTTATGATTTTCTTAAATATATATAAAATAAAATATATTATCTTATCAGACACGTCACATACGGTACAGTAATATGTTTGAATTTTGAAAAGCTTATCCAGATATTTCAAGATTGTGTCTCAAATTTCAAAAGTTCTACAGTATTTGTCGTTTATATTAAATTTCTAGACTTGGTGTATATTTGTCAAAAAGTCTACAGTTGTGTCATGAGGGTCTTCTGTCGAATTGTTCTCAATTGTCAAAAGTTATACAATTAGAGTCTAATCTTTTTCAAAAAGTGAATCAGATTTTCTGTAAACTATCAATCACCTTATCTTACTTTCTTATCCGCACAAGATTTTGTTTAAATCTTTGGATTACTTTTTCATTACCTACTCGTCTATCTCTTTAGCCCTTTTTGTATATTTCTCATCTTTAAAAACTCATGTAGAACCCGAAGTCTAAGTGGAGCAGACATTAAGCAACCACTTCTATAAACCAAATATGTCTACCTCCCAGTCCACGAAGAAAATAAAGAATGTCTGTGTCTTTTGTGGTTCCAGCCTTGAAAAAGATAAAGCTTATTTAGAAGCTGCAAATCACTTAGGGCAAGTCCTAGCAAGCAAGAAGATTAACATAATCTATGGGGGTGGTAGTATAAAAATGATGGTAAATATGGCACTAGCAGCTAGGTCTAGCGACGCTACTGATGTAAGAATTTGGCCTCATATTCCAGTTGAAGGAAACCTTTGTAAGGAAGCCATAGGTAAGGGAGAAGGAGTCAGGAGTATCCCTAAAAATTTTAAAGACATAATCTATAATTCTGATGCTTTTATAGCATTACCTGGTGGTCTAGGTACTCTTGAGGAAATATTTATAGTTGCTTGTGGGCAATTGTTGGGCTTTTATTCCAAACCTTTGGGACTGCTGAACGTAAAGGGTTTTTATGACGGTCTTTTGAAATTTCTAGATTACGCTGTGGAAGAAAACATCACTACAGAATCGGAGAGACAAATCTTTGTCACTGCTTCAACAGCTGAGGAATTGATAGATAAAATGCAAATCATACATCCAGAATCCGACACTGCAACATCCAAGCTTGAATGGGAAAGGGAAAGCCGGGAGCGGCCAATTGATTTGAATCTCCATCTGTAATCTTTTTGTTTTATCTTTGGCATGTAGGCATGTGTGTCCGTATTTCGTGTGTTACGAATAACCGTTTGTCCTGTATTCTGTGTTTCTTGTGGTACGTTGTTCAATCTTTTAGATTCATTGAGCCTAATGCCGGGATGGCTGGATACGGAGTACTTGATGCTCTCGAAACGCATCCTTCTTAAGGTCCGATCTTTTGTTTATCGATGTTTTTGTATCCTATAAGCATGTATGATATGGATAGCTGGTATACGGAGTGCCTTGTACTCTCGAAACGTATCCGTATTATGTTTGTAATGTGTAATATTCTGTTAATATTATGTGGAAGTACCAGAGTCAGTTATGAGGATATTCCATATGAAATATGAGTATATTATTTGGGTTGAATGTTTGTGTCATGAGGATAGCTGTTTAATGAAAAATATGTCGGGTTTGTCTGCAACTCTGAGATTCCGTTTAATATCTCTATGAATAAGTTTAATGTATGGTTTTGAATATAAGTGTTTGTGATATATGTTTTATGATTATGTTTTAGTTTATTAGTTGAGGTATGAAATCAAATATATTTGACTTTTCCTTACTCAAAAAGGAAAAGGAACCTAAAGATGAAGTATATAAAATTTCTCTGGCAATCTCCTTAAATGTGATTGTAAATCACAGTCCATGGACAATGAAGGACCGGAATCATGATATGGTCAATATGTATGCCTGATCAGATTCTTAGACTATTATACGGTGTTATAAGTTGAAACTTGTCAGAAATACTCTTATTGAGGGATTTAGGAGTAAGATTTATTATGCAAGTAAATGAGTGGAGATACGATAACTTAAATTTGGAAGATAAACAACATTAACGGTTTAGACTCGGAATTGGAATCATAATTTTTACTAGTATTGCTAGAATTGAAATTTCGAGGACGAAATTTCTTTAAGGGGGGTAGAGCTGTGACACCCGTTATTCTCCTAACGGGTATTGAGGTAATTAAATTAATTTTTAATGTATAAAAAAAAATTGCTTCATTTAAATTTATTTTATAATATTTATTTTTATCTATTTTTAAATTTTCTAAAATTCTCCTATATTTATTTAGTATGATTACTAAAAAGCCTTAGAACTTCTAATAAATCTCAAAAATGTCATATTGGCATTATATGTGTTAAAGTCTTTAGATGAGACATAAGGATATCTTTTCCAACTACTCTTGACCCTCATTTTCTTTATTTCCTCCGTGACATGCTTCAACATGTCTCCTCTATAATTGTTTCCATCACTTCTCTTCAAAGACTTCATCTTTTCTTCCTTTCTCTTCCACGGTTCCCACACTCTTCTTCTCATTTCTTTGCTGAAGCAAAATACTTAGAGAACTTCTTCAAGGCAGCCATAAAAATCAGCCACCATCACCTCCATTTGAGCAAGAATTTCAGTCATACCGAACTAAAGGAACCTGTTTTGAAGCCATTTTAAGCTTCCAACTAACCATAATCCGAGGTTAGAATCTTATGAACAAATTTAGTCTTTCATTTATAAATTTTCTTTTATACTAAAGGATTATTCAAATTTGCGTTCTTAAACCTAAGTATATGTTTGTTGCTATTTTGGAGCATATGTATGAAGTCTAAGTGTATATGCCCTAGACAGAAAATTTATATTGTTAAACTTTATAATACCTCTATGGGCAGTGGTTATTTCTTGAAATTCTAAGATTAAATTAAAATAAATTTTATGAATGTAGTTGTATGTTGTGCTTTAGTTTTAATTGTCCTTATGCACGCCTTAGGATCAAGGGAGTATGGAGCTAACGTTAATTGATTCTAGGATTAAGAGACTGTTGATAAGCTTAAAAGGTAGGGATTCTATTACTCATCTTTTGTGAGGTTTTTATAGAATTAAAATTGATTGTTTTGCCGCAATATATATATATCTATGTTGAACTGATATTATATGTGTATCACATATGAAACTATGACATGGACTCGTCTTGTATTGTACGGCGAGGAACATAATGAATTGACACATGTTATAAATTGAGAAGCATGGTTAGGAAAACTAACTCTATTAATAATGATTCAATATAGAGAAATTGTGAGACATGAAGAGGGCGACGGTTACGTCCTTGGGCATGAATACCCTAAAAGGTAAAATAGGGGGAAGGCGATGACGCTTCCTTGGGTTGAAAGTCCCAGAACACACTGTACAGGAATCGATTTGGTGAGGACTCGGGGCTTGATGTCCCCTCACCGGAACACCCTTGGAATGTTTATAGGGTGATCAAGTGCGCCCATTTGGGTTTCGATGAGTTGAGTGATACTCAATTTAACATGGATACCTAGGAACAATGATGATTGGTAATATTTGTATAAATGTGTAATTATGACACTTGGTAATGATTAACTACGGTATCCATAAGATGTGATCATAATAAACCTCATAATCTGAAATATGATGTGACTTACTAACCATGCAAATTTTAATGTGGTAATGATAGAGGTGAGTAATAGCTTTCTCTACTGAGCATAGTGTTGCTCATTCCCTTATGTTTATATCTTTTCAGGACTCACTAAGTGTGAGGTGGCTACGAGAAATATAGTTGAGGAAGCGATGTAACTATATTACATTGGGACTGCTCAATTGTAAAGAATGTTCTTCATGATAATGTAAGCATCAATTGTTACTTTCTGTGACTGTAATTATAATGTGTTGAGGGTTAAAATGATGATGACAACAGTTTATATTATTAAATTTAAGGTGCTACATTAAAACTGTGGTTTATTTGTCGTTTATGTTTTTATTTTTGAGTTGAGAGTTTTCATTTAAGTCCCGGGCAAATTTTATTTTTAAGGTTTTACTTTTATTATTTATTTTTATTTTATCTCATTAAAAACTGTTAACCCCCATATAGGGGCGTTACATGAATCAATTATGCTTTCTTATAAACTTTCTTTATCCTCATCATTTCTTATCTTTACTAGGGCCCAAGTGTTCGTGCTATTGCGCAATTTCATTTAGGTCTACGTAACACCGTAACCGTAACATATCCTTTAAACTCCCCTTGAGTTAGGAGCCGGTACGACACTTTTCTTAATTTCTGGTGATACATTTACCAGTCCATTTATTATGGTTGACATACCATGCATGAAGTGATAATCACATATGATCCATGAAACATAAATTCTCTTGCATAGCATAGTACACACAGGTACTTACTTTTTATACACACTGATACACATTAATATACGTATAGGTATATAGCATAACGTACTCACAAGTACTTAACATAAAATGTACACACAGATACCTACTTTATACATACTCAAGTATTTATCATTGTACACATAGGTATGAAATCATGATACACATGCTTATTTTCATTATTGTACACACAGGTACAACATATTATACACACAGGTACAAAATCATGGTATACATGCTCATTTTCATTATTGTACATACAAGTACATAACAGCTTGTACACACTGGTATACATTAATATGCTCACACTTATTCATACATGACTATACCCCTAGGTATTCATATCATGGCAAACATACAAGTTTACACTAAATTATACGCACAAGTATACATATGCATACATTTCTTTCTAAACCTACATTTCATATTGTAGGTGGGAAGGGTACTTACTTAAGGTGAATGTCGGGCAACTTAACATCGATTTCCCTTCTCCTAGACTCCTAGGATCCTGTTGGCCAATTACAAAGCCATTAGCCAAATTCCACTATGTTTCGATACGAAACATCCGTTAGTTAATAAATTGAGTTGTATTACTATGTACAACCCTAAAAACCACTGGTTTTTTCTTATTTTTATCTAACTTTACCCTATCGTTTCTAACGAAGGGCGAGAACCCTTTCTAGTCATTTTCTTATTCCATTGGAAACATTTCAAAACGGTTCGGGTTATTTGGACAAAAATGACGATTTTGCCCTTCGTGGGTTTACTAACCTACCCGAGCTCGATTTCGTTATTCTTACGAAAATAACCATATACTAATTTCAAAATAACACCGTAGTGGGTCAAATCTCTTTATTTCTCAATTATGCCCCATTTTCATAAAACTTTGCGGTTTAGTCCCTGAACTGAAAATTTTGACGATTTTACCCCCGGGACTAAAATTTACTTCTTTGCATCAAAATTTCCTATTTTTCTCAAGGATCATTTTTACTTAAAGTACCATGCCTTAAATCATTTTGCAAAAATAACATTTTTGCCATTTAACACTTTTTTCACTTTTAATATATTCTTGAAAAATCAAAAACTCACAAACGATTGAGTTTTTTTGACAAACCGTCCTTTTGGCCTAACAGTTTCATTGAGATCTACAACTTTCATGTTTTAACTTTTCCCAAAATCTCACTGTACAGGGGCGTTTTGGACTATTTTTCAAATCTGCCGAGAATGAACTTTTTCTTTCAATTTAGTCCCTATGGCATTTTTACAAAAATCTGTTTCAATCTTGCAATTCTACCCCTGAAGATTCCATTCCATGCCTTAATCAGAAGATTATCATGCTCAAACATCACTTTTGCAAAGTCTAACATCAAAATTACAAATACATCATTTTTTCAAAAATTGTCATTTTGCACTAAAAACCAAAGTTTCACAACTCAAACTTGCCAATCATCACATATACATGTAATTCCATCAAATATGTGCTCAAAACCCCTCATGGGTTTGAAAGAATAAAAATCAAAGCAAAATTCAAAACTTTAAAACTTACCCAAATAACACTTTTTTGGATTTCTAGCCTTCAAAGGCTTCTTGAGCTTCTTCTTGGACTTCATTTTCATGCAAAAATACCATGGATTAATTTTTGCCCTTTACCCATGAAAAATCCCTTGAAAACTCATCAAAAAGTTTAGGATTTTACCTTAAAACTTGTGGGAAATCCTTGTACTTGCTTGTAAAACTTGTTTGGGGGTATTTTTGCAAAGTTTGGGGGCTGAGAAATTTTTTTAGAGCTGTTGGTTATGGCTGCCGAAGCTTGGAAGGAAAGAAAGGAAATGAATTTTTGTGATAACTTTGCCTTAAATGCATCCTTATCACATTTGGTGACTCATGGTCATCTATTAGACTACCCTACGTGTCCTCATCTTATTGGGCCACATTGCATGGCTTGTTGGCCCAATAGAATTCAAGCAAATGTCCACTTTGTGGAGTTAAAAATTTATACTGTGTAATTTTTCACCACACAGTAATTTTCCTATACTACCGTGGTCAATTTAGTGTACTTTCTATCCTTAGACTGTATACAAATATTTAACTTACTTTTTGTTTACTTTTGGAGGCCAATCATAACATTTTTCGTATCTGCGTTTTCATTTAGCAGTATTCTTATACTGCTCTGGCCTCCTTTCCACCTCCGGTTAGGGTTAGGACAACCTCTTTGTCCTATCTACATTCTAATCATTCATTCGTTTATATCACAATTTCACAATTAATTGTGACATGAAATTCATTTTATGGATATTATGCACAAATCTCTGAGTCATCAAACTCATAAAATTTGTATTTTATAATATCCACCATTGCATTACATATGCCATAAAATTTGCAATCAATGCTGCTCATTCATATTTTATTGTAATTTTCACATAAATTACAATTTTTACAAAATTTCATATTTTTAAAAATAAATTTATTAATTAAACTTAATTAAATATTAGATTTTATTGATAACGTTTTTTCGGTCATTACAAATAATCGCCCTCTATAACTTAAACTTCTATCTTCAGACAGCAACAATTTCTGCTGTTCCAACTTACTTAGCCCATATTTTTGGCTCAAATGAATGACTAATGATAACAAGCAGACCACAGAATCACCTGAATGTACATGAATCAAAATTTGGTCAAGCCAAAACCACCAATCATATCAGCTCAGTGTTGACCACAAGCAAAAACTCAAAAACAATAAAAAGTTACACGAAAGATATTCATCAATGGAACCCACTATATATATATATATATATATATATATATATATATATATAGCCACATGACCCCAGCTAATGAAGTGTGGTTTGAATTGCTTGGTTCCATTTGAACATTAACATTAACATCCATAATGAAGCTCACGTCACGACTCACGCATGAATAATAAATATATAAATCTCATTATTTGGTGGTGGGCAACTGAGCATGAATTAAATCTCCACCGCAATAATGATGTTGGTCTTTTACTCGTGGAAGGAAAGGGAAGTGGGAGAGACTATATATAATATACGTACACATTGATATACACACACACACATAATATAAATATATATATATATATATAGAGAGAGAGAGAGAGAGAGAAAGAGATGTTAGGAAGGAGTGGTATATACATCATTATACAGTTAAATGGAAGATGGCGTCATCAAAAAATTTTTATAGGGTAATGAATGAGAATTGATCAGGGGGTAATTATATAAGATGTGTTGCAATTGAGTGATCCATATTTGTTTGCGTGGCAGCGTGCTGAGGCGCTGCTGGCTACCCTCGGAACAGAGTTGTCTCTTCGTGCTGCAATAGCAGTACCCACCAAGTGTTATGATCAGTATTTGGAAAATTATAAAATATATACATATACATACATGCATGCATACATACATACATCATATTTTGTTTGTGATAATTGAGCATAGGAGTTGATTTTTTTTTGGATTAATTTTAATAGTCTCTAAGGTTTATCCAGTTTTATTTTAGTCCGTAACGTTTAAAAATTCTGACTTCAGTCTCTAATATATTATTTCAGTCCATCTGTTAATTAAATGTCAAATATTAAATGGAATACTTCAATCACTTTTTGGCATATAGCTTAATTCCTTGCTCTAACCTGTATCATTGAATGATATATTGCATGAGGATTTGCACTACTAAATTAGCTATCTTAAACAATTCATACTACTCTTTTTGTATATTTACTTTTTATTTTTTTGCAAATTTATGTCAAATGGACTGAGCAAACTCAAATGAAAATTAAGAAAGAAAACCTAAGGTTTTGTTTAACAACTTAATTAGAATCTCTTAGTTCTAACTGCTATAGCATAAAGCTCTCGCATGTAACAGTGTAAAGTAAAAGTTTGTAAAAATGTACAACTCACGTATGCGACAATGTTGTGTTTCCAGCTATGTTCATAAACACTCTATATATAAGATTTGGTTCTAATTAAACCAGGGAGAAATAATTAATATCATAAACAGCTGAATTTTCAAAGGTTTCAAAATGACCCTTGTTAATAATGCTGCGAAGACTCCAACGACAAAACGACACCATTTACTAAGACCTAAGCCAAGACGGTGGGCTCAGTGACAGAACAGAAGCAGAAAACTAAGAAAACGACACAACTTAAAGAAGAGGTTAAAAAAAGACATGAACTAAACTACAGCTTTAGGACACGGCTTTAAACAACCAAATGACGAGCACTGCCTTGAAGAAGTTTTCCTTGCCTCACATTCTTATTGCTTCTAGAATCAGTGTACTGTTTCATTTATTTATTTATTTATTTATTTATTTATCTCATAGCATGAAGAACCTGGAATGAAATTTGAGGGATATTATATTGGTATACTTTTAAGAAAGATGAACGTATTAATATAGTTGTGTAAATAACAATGTTACTATTGAAGATCAAACATAGGCACATTTTATGTATGTAAAGAAACTTGTTAAAATAACTGAAGATAAAATGCCAAAGTTGAGTATTAATTAATCAAAATAAAATGTACGATCGCATTGAATTTAGCTGCCAAAAAATGTAATTATGTGTTATCTTATTTTAAGAAAAAACAATGTTTTTTTAACAGAAAAAAACCATATTAATTTCATGAGCATAGTTAGGCGTAAAATTTATAATAAATTGAAAGGAATCCCTATTGAAAAAAAATAAAAGTACAAATTGATAAAAATTTTGACAGGACAAGATTTTACAAGAAAAGGTATTGCCTTCTTTTCCCCTACCGTTACCATATATGCGTGGCTAAATCTTAAATTTGGTGCTATTGGTGTCATCTTGTCATCTGTCTTTTTTGTTTTCACTTAATTAGCAAGGAAAGAAATTGTTAAAATATAGAAACTCAATGGACCACTAATTCGCAACAACAATGCACTTTACTATACTAGCTAGTACAGTTTATCTTTATGAATTAATTGTATATTTATAAGACGTTACATATTTCTTATGATAACAAATTAGGCGGTAGAGAATCCAAAATCTTCTTCGAGTTTGCAGATTCAGTATGGTACATTGCATTAGTAAGGAAACACAACGTTAAACAATATTTGTATTATTATTTTCTTTTGTTAATGTTTTATCCAAAATCACAATCTAGATTACAGTAACACTCTAAAATATTTGACTAATTAACTAATTAATTCTTCGTATCTTTAAAAAGATTGTTACATTTACAGATGATTGTGACTAGTCACCAGATCTATATTTAATCAATTAGCCAATTACTTGGCGACAAATGTCAACATGTTTAGCCAGCCAACAATAATAAAACTGTGGGAGTATGGGAGGCTTCCTTTTCCAAAACAATTCCTTGAAACTCTCTCCCAATGCAAGTAGTATTGTCTATTTATCTTTAATATTTATCACAACAAATCCAATTGTCTCTGGATATAGACAATATCCCATTAATGTTGAAGTAAGAAGATTTATTATAATTAATATCACGAATCGGGGGTCGAATTTATGTTATTCCGAAGTCAATTTTAACTAGTAATTATAAAGATCTCCCGAGTTTTATAATCTATATTTATACCGGCACTAATTTGATCAAAGTGATCTCTGATTGTTTATATTGAAGAAAGAGTTAAAACTATGTCCATTTTTAGAAAAGTAAATTGATTTCACTTTGTGAATACATAACCTTAATTCCTTTCAAATTGAAAAAACATGTATTCCATCCATCTTTCTTGATTAAAAAACCAACTAAAAAAATTTGCTAATAGCATTCAGAAATCTTAGATTATAGAAATTAAAGACATATATATATATATATATATATATATATATAGATATATTGTAATAATCAGCACAAACACTTTCGGAGAGAGTTCTCTTTGCATGTGAGAGAAGATCAGGAGGGAGAGGGAGAGAGAGAGAGAGAGGGGCACTCCAATCAAGATATGGAGATGTAGAAAGGGGCTCGTGGCTGCCTATTTATCGTCCGTCAAGTAAGCAGTGAAATCGTTGATGCTCTTTCCTTGGTAGGCAAAAGCAGAGGCAAATGTTAAAAATTCTTCAGAAAAAAGAAGGTGCAATTGTTAAAAATGAAAGAACCTTTTAAAAAATCACATCATGTTGTTAGAAAGCATAAATAAATAAGCCTTACATGTATACCCAAATTTTGGAAATTAATATAGTCAAATATCGTGATCTTACTCTTCTCTCTTTCTCCATCATCTACTTGTCCAATGAAACTTTGATTTACTCCAAAAAAATCCATCAACCCAACAAGCACTCTTTCCCCTAACCATGCATGTGATGAGCAACCTCGTGAGACTTTTTATTCTTTCTCCTTTTTTATTTTTATTTTTTAAAAAAATTTCATCGTATTTGACCATCCAAAGAAAAAACTATATAATTACCCATTATAATAACAATATATAATATGCTTATCATGTATTAAGCTTAGCTGCATGCATGGCGCTCCTACCATATTTATTTGTCTCTAATTTGCACCATCACCACTTGTCTCCTCAAAAGTCAACGCCTCTCTCTAGTCAACACAATTTGCTCTTCTTCTTCTTTCTCTTTGGCTCAATTTGGACATGGCAACACTGAAAAATCTCTAAGACACATCAGGGCTAAGCATTACAATTAATAGAAGATGGACCTTATTTATGTGTAGCATGACATCCATCCTTTATTATTGTGTGGTGTTTAACATCACTGATGTCCTGTAGCATTATGCCTGAATTGACTAGTACCATTTACAATCACACAACTCACAGAAGAGAGAGAAAACACATTGTCTTAAATCATGGGTCAAACACCATCAAGATCTCAAGTTTACTGCAAGCTGAAATTTTCTATAATTTGTTTGCATGCAAATTGCTTTAAATTAACAAGCCGTTCTGAGCCCACCATGTAACAAGTAACGAATGTTTCCATGCTACAATGCACCACTATACATATAAAAGCAATATTGACTAGAATCAATGTTTTGGAACAGCACTTACGTGGCCTATTAGATTGGTCTAGATGCATTGGTGCTAAATCTTATAGTTGTAATTACTTTAACATAGTTTATATATGTGTAGACGTATAATATTTTATATTTTTGCTTATAATTAACCATATATTTAATTAAAAATTGTATCACCTCGATAAGTATCCGATGATAAAGTTTGGACTGTAGTCAATCAAAGAGGACTGGTTTGTCTGCAAGGATAAATATAAATAGCGATTTTAGAGAAGGTAGTGCATGCACAAATAAAACTAATATATCTTTCACCAAGTTTTTAATTTTTTTTTTCCTGTTTGCTTTGCAGAATTAAGAAGGTCAAAAAGCTTCAAAAGTTCGAGAACTTGGGGATAGCAAACTGATTTGATTTATAAGTTGCATGTGCGTTGGTTGGAAGGTCCTTTTTGTCGTAAGAGGATATTATGCTATGGATGTTAATTTTTTTTTCTTTTTTTTTTCCATTTTTTTTCAAAATGACCCATTTTAACTTAACTGTTATAGTGTTACGTATGTATCTAGATTCGAATGATCATCCATAAACTATCGATGCTGTCAGTAGTCATTGTCGTTTATGCAGTTTAAGCTAGAAAACTTTACATAAATTGGCTGTATTACATACATGGATATGTATAAACGTTATGGGAAATGGAAAGGATAATTATAAAAAAAAAATGGTACTACTTCGTTATGAGGTGTTCAGACAATCCATTTGATAAAGATAACTACTTTTTTTTTAATGGAAGAATAGAGATTAGTTCAATACAAAAATTTATAATTATATGGTGGTTTTTTTCCTTCTTGATTTGCGATTTGATCTTGATGTGCGACCAATATTTAAGATTGACTTTGTGATGACATTTTAAAAAATCTCAACAAATTATAAACAAAATTGAGTATCCTAGGCCATTACTTCTGAATGACTCTGTATATCATACATACACACATACATACATACATGTAATACATGGGTTATAGGTAGGGTGCATACGTTAAGTGCCCAACACACATAAACAAACCAAGTTAGTTAATTATCAAACCCAAAAAAAGAAAAAAAAAATATGCGCTTCAATTAAAATCAAGGAGGAAAAGCCAATAATGACATGGCCCTATCCTAGCCTCCAATTTAGAAAAAAAACAGCATCTAAGAAAAAGCATTCCCCTTTATTTTATTTTATTATTCTATCTTTCTTTCTTATTTTTCCCTTTGCACATGATCCACAAGAATAGAAAACAAAAGGGAAAAAAAAATGTAAAATAGTACAAAGCAAAGATGATTCTAACATTCTTTCAAAAGCGTCTGAAGCTTCAACTGGAAACGACAAAGCAACCCTTTAATCACTGCATGTGGGTGTATCTCCAACATTTTCTTTTCTTTTCTTTTCTTCTCATCGGTTTCTCTCTCTCCTCTCTTCTGGTTTTTTCTTATTAGACTATCTGTAACACTAAGAAACATCCCACGAGCCTTACACCTCTTTTATCCTCATCTCCTCTGCATTTCCCACTCTTCAATTATTCCTCCCACTTCCACTCTTTCTGTCTCTTGATCCTCTCTTCATTTTCTTTTTCTCTCTCTTTTATTTCCCCTATCCAAATTCCAAACTCATATTCAACGAAAAGAAGAAAGCTTCATATCTAATATACTGTATTTATAGTATTATATGGCGCTTGAAACTTGGCTGATAAAGGTAAAAACTGCGATATCAAGCAGTTTCGACGTCGTGAAATCATCTCCCCACCATCATCATAATCATAATCATAATCATCATCGTCGAAACCATCAGAGCAAGCCAGTGCTGATCAAGAAATCAAACGTCGGCGTTTTGGCTTTCGAGATCGCAGGCCTGATGTCGAAGCTGATCCATCTATGGCAGTTCCTCTCCGACAAGAACATGATCCGCCTCCGCAACGAAACGATCTCTCTGGAAGGCGTCCGCAAGATCATCTCTAACGATGACGCCTTCCTCCTCAGCCTCGCCTGCGCCGAGATCCTCGAAAACCTCCGCCTCCTCGCGAAATCCGCCTCCCGAATCAGCGCCAAGTGCCAGGACTCCACCCTCCGATTCTTCGACCGCCTCTTCCACGACTTCGCAGACTCCGGCCGCTACCCCCAAGCCTGGGTCCTCACCTGGAAAGACATGGAGAACATGCAGAAGAAGATGGACCGATACGTCACCGCCACCGCCACGCTTTACAGGGAAATCGATGAGCTCTCAGTCATGGAGAGCAGTCTCAGAAAGTCCTTACAGATCAGTAATGGAGATCTACAGTACGAATCTAATGCGATCAAGGACCAAAAAATCGTCGATCTTCAGCAGAAGATTCTATGGCAGAGACAAGAAGTGAAGTACTTGAAAGAGAGATCGTTATGGAGTAGAAGCTTCGATACTGTTACTTCAGTTTATGTCAGGTCGATCTTCACCATTCTCGCCAGGACCAAGCTCGTTTTCGGAGTCGGATCACACAGCCCGGTCCCACCACAGCCTTCTTCCCTTCCCCGAAGCCTTTCGGCTTCGGCCACAGTCCATCCATCTGATCAAAACGCAACGTCATGTCATTACGTTTCCGGGCCCCTAATCCGGCCCGGTAAGCAGCAACAGCAGCGGCCAGAAGAGAGCCCAAAAGAAGGCGCGTTATTCTTCGAGGAGAACTCGAAGCTGCTGAAGCCGCCGGCGACGACGCTGGGTGCGGCGGCTCTGGCGATTCACTACGCGAACGTGATAATCGTGATGGAGAAAATGATAAAGTCGCCGCAGCTGGTGGGGGTGGACGCGAGGGACGATCTGTACTCGATGCTGCCGAGCAGCGTGCGGTCGGGGCTGAGGGCGAGGCTGAAGGGCGTGGGGTTCTCGGCCAGCGATCCGGTGCTGGCCGGGGAGTGGAGGGAAGCGCTGGGGAGGATCCTGGCGTGGCTCTCGCCGCTCGCGCACAACATGATCAAGTGGCAGAACGAGAGGAGCCTCGAGCAGCAGAATCTCGTTCCCAAAACCAACGTGCTGCTTCTACAAACGCTCTTCTTCGCCAACAAAGAGAAGACTGAAGCCGCCATAACCGAGCTGCTAGTCGGACTCAACTACATTTGGAGGTTCGAGAGGGAGATGACGGCTAAGGCGTTGTTTGAATGCAACAATAACTTGATGAATTTGCAGAGTTTTACTATAAGCGGTTAATTAAATTTTCTTCTTTTTCTTTTTAATTTTTAGTTAATTTTATATTGGGTTTTACTTTTTATGATGGTTGATTTTGGATCAAGGAGTAATTTTTTGGTCCAAGAGGGTTAATGAGTTTTAAGTTCGACCCTGATCATATCTGTATATTGGGTAATGAAAATAGACTTTGATGATCATGTAAATCATCTGATTTTTGAGCAATCAAAAGGAAGGAATATGCAAGGGTTTGCAATGATAAATTTTCCACGTTCGTGTAAAAATATTTGTCCATTATTTACTATTATTATTAATGCTATTACGATTTTCTTACCTAGATTTTTGTTAGTTATCTTATTACTGCTACTACTATTATCATAGTCATTATTATTTTTATTATTATGAACGCATATTGATTTTGGTTAAAAATTGTTCGTACATGGATGGTTAAGCCAACGAAATAATTATTTCAATTTCGATACTAAATTCAAAAATATCACTAGAAGTGGTTAAGTGGAGATAGGACGTGTGGGTCCTATGTTCTTAGACTATGATTTAGCTGCGGAATAATCTTAGAGTGCTGTTTGAAGGAAGGAAGAGCTAATAACCACTATTCTTTTCTTTTTTCTTTTTCTTTTTAATGTTATATATCTTATTATTATAATGCATGATTCTTTCCAACACCCATCTAGTCTACTGTTGAATGTAGACCTCGCAAATGGGAATCAGAGATTTTGGACTTTTATATTTGCATACACCAGCATGTGATTAGAAATCCGTATATCGGATTGGATGTGATTTAAGCTTGTATAATGACAATTTTCCCATCCGTAATTCTTGGATATGAGGATATTGTAAAGAGAGTGAGAAATCCCATTGAATCTAACCTCCCGATCAGCCCACCGGTTTGAACACTCGGTTTGAACTATTTATAGTATAAAGCTCTTAATATTTATAGTGTAAAGTAAAAATCAATTTCGGTGTAAACCTTTTAATAGCTACAAAGTTTCAAAAACACCCTATATATTATAATGCCCACTAGAAAACCAAGTCCTTCACTCCTATGACTATTCGATGAATAACAAATTTCAAGAATAGTTTAACTATAAGCAAAAAAGCCTTGGCCCCAACTTGCTTATGTATGTCCTCATAAATTACTTTCCCTAATCCCCTTTTTTTCTTTCTTCTTTTTACTCTATGATAAGCTAATGTCTTGGCTTTACTTCTCCAAAAGTTAAAACAACAACAATGTTGATGGTTTAACTAAAAAAAACTCATAAATGACTCATGGTTCTCATAGATTAATGTAATAAAAAATAAAACAAAAGATGAAAATAAGTATCAGACATACAAATTTATAGTGGTTTACTCTTTAACAAGCTACATCCATTGTATATTCCTTATCAAAAATTCATACAATATATTCTCAAATTTCTAGAAATGAAAATGAAAGAAAAATAAAGATAAAGTGTTTTTCGATTAGGGGGAGAGGAAAGCCAGCCCCCTTTTCTCTATATCTTCTTTTTCTATGGCGATGCAGTATTATTGAAAGTGATTAGAATATTGCTAATGGGACAAGAATCTATGTGTTCTATGCCAGCCCATTTCCTTTTGCACGTGATGTCTTTGCACGTACGGAAAGTGTATCGAGTCCCGTGCTGTGGCCTTAATTTTAGGAGAATTATCTCGACCGTTGGTCTTATCTATTCTTGTTTGTTCTTCTTGAAACGATGAATTCAATAATGTACGGAGGATATGAAAGCTCGTTTGAGCTCGACCTCATCATAGAGTGGCGAGGTCAATTGATCATCTCAACTTTCACTCTATTTGAGATTAATGGGCCGATTTGGGCTTTTTATTGATCTCACCTTTGGATATCGGGCCGTCGAAATCTCCTACAACAAACAATAACAGCAAGAATACGAAATTCGAAGTTCACATATAAATATATATGTGTATATATATATTTATTATTTTCTATCTTTTTTTGTTTGTTAATTAGGACCCATAGAATATATTTAATAATCAACAACTTAGTATGAAAAAGTTTCGATAGCGGATCAGACGAAGACCATTGATGAGATGACCACCTCTTGAATCCCTCTTTTTTTTATTTCTTTCCATTTCCTCAAACCGCCAAAACTTTAATTATGGTTAGGTGGCTAATTGAGTCAATAAAATTAGATTGTATGTAGTGCTAACATGGGCAAATAATAAAGCACACATTATTTGTTGGAGAACCACCACCTGTCCCAAAATTATAAGGGGAGGAAATTTATTTTGTGACATTTTCTGAGCTCTATGCGAAGAAAAAAGAGCTCCTCGAGCTTTGATTTGAAAGTGGGCCCAGAAATTTGATTGTAATTGGACCGTCCAATGGATTAGGTGCCGAAATTATTTTAATTCTTAATATAAATGGGATAATATGGGATATTGTCTAGTAGGTTTTGCATGCCGTGGAAAGTGTTTATAAACCAAAACAGGAAATCCTAAACGAAGAGGACACAAGAAAACAAGCAAATAATATTGATGTAATAGCTTTGGTACCATCATTTGGGAGTTTGGAGTATATTTCGATTACTTTTAGTGTCGTTCATTATCATTGCTCTACTGGGTTGTTTATATGGCTAGTTTGTAGTTTAGGTTAGCTAAGAGTGTTGTCGTTTATTTTTTTTATTGGTTTGTCGTTTTAGTTAACTGAGTTTGCTGCTTAGTCTTGGTATTGTATAAAGCTTCATTTTGCTCTGTTTTAGGGCAGATAAGAATATTGTATTCTCCCCTTATTGAAAGGTTATTGAGGTGCTTCTTCTTTCCTTCTGCCATAGATTTGGCGTAGTCTTCTTCCAACTCTGCAGTGTCAAATATACACAAAATACTTAGCTCCACATGATGATACTCTATATCAACTTATCCTAGTGGCAAAGCATATATAGATCCGAAAAAGAAGAGGAATACAAGTAAAAGCTCATCAACAGGACTACTTGTAGTGGGAAAAAAAAGAGGATTTTTATTTATGTTTGTTCTTGGTATCTAAGTTTTTTCCATTATTTTTCTAGTGGTTTACCATTATATGTATCGTTTTTTAATAGAATACCCGTTTTATATCTTCGCCCCCGAGTTTTTTTTTTTTTCTTTAAATAAAAGGAAGCGGATGTTTATTGAATTATGATTAAAAGAAAGCAAAGGATATTATTATCTTACTAGTGTCAATCAAAGATATTAATCACTAATATCCAAATCTCCAAGACACTATTTTTGTGAGCTTACTTAGTGTATGGTAGAGTAAAAGAGAAAATAGAGAAATAATACTAATATAGGTTTCATATGATTACAATTCCACGAAAAAAAAAAATAAAACCCTCTAAAATAATCATGTGCCCTAGATTGCAAATCTTTACGTAGATATAAATTCTTATTGCAGTTTGGTTCATAGGTTTAAACTACCATTCAAACTATTTTTACAGTATTTTCTTGTAAAAATTTAAACTTTCTTCAAAATTTTCGTTTAAATCTATAGACCAAATGCGCACTTAATATTTTAGGTAGTTCTAATCCTAATTATCACTAGTACACACGGAACCTTAGGCAACTGTTTTAAACCGCCGTCTTCATCTAAAGATAAAACAACGGTTAGTCAAATCATTGTTCTTATCCAGCCTTGATTGGGTGCCAAGGAGAAGATAAAGGGGAAAGGGACAAGGAAAAAAGAGAGAGACGAACTAGACATGATATGAATTTTTTAGGAAAATTAAAAAAGCTGCCTAACATTAAACACTATTGTCTAACACGGTGGTTTCCTAGAAACCATCTAAAGTATGATACGGATTTCCAAAACATGAAAGTCTTTGTGTTGTGCTTTTTTTAGGTACGATGGTTTACACAAAAACCATTATCTTTCATGTGTCATCTAAGCTAAAATTTGTAATAGTGTGTAAATATAATACAAATTTAAATGTATTTAAATTATAACACCAACCTCAAACTCAAGCATTGGGAGTTTTTCAACTGAAAACAAATGAGAAAGACAAGACAAAAATACATATATGAAGTGTGACTTTATAAACAAGTTTTTTGTTGGGATTTTTGGATTGACAATATTTTATCAATTACAAGATTTGGTTGAGATTTTATTTTGTCTCATTTACTACAGGAATTCATTTTGGAAAGTTTTAGTTTTTGACTAAAAGTTGCACTCATTAAAGTTTCCGTTTATTGGAGTCAACTTTTGACTTGGCTCTAATTGATTTGCAGCAAACGAATTGCAAAATTATTTACTCTAATTGTCTTGCAGTAAAACATATGAAAACTAATGCATTTGGTTTTTGCGTTTTTAGGAAAGTAGAAATTGCACAAGTTACTTGATTTGTTATAGGCGATTTTGTTCCTGCTAATAACTCGTGTAGGTTCTCAAAGATATAAGTCAAATACATGTTACCTTAAATTAAGAATATTCAAGTTTACATCGTGGGCTGACTTTGTACCAGATTTGTAGATTTGTTGTCAAATTTGTTACAATAGAATCTGGATAGTGGACTACTTTGAAGATTTCGTTGGTTGAACTTTTTCCTATTTAAGTGAAGTCCCATAATGTACTACACACGCCTTTAGAGCCTTAGAATTGTAATAAGATTATTTGTGAGCATCTTATTTCTTTTATTTTTTTTGGGAGAAGAGTTTTTGGGTTTTTGGGAGAAAATGTTTTGCGTTGAAAGGATTTCAATATTTAAGTCGAGGGTATCTTGCTGAGCATGTTTGTTAGGTAGTTATGAGTTATAAGCATTATACTTAAAGAGAGAGTCTCGGGGTAAATAAATCCAATTGTATTATAACTTTGTTTCTTTAGTAAAGTGTTCATATATCTAGGTATGGGCCCACGGATGTAGGTGATTATCAAATCACGATACCAACTTTTTGTGTTTTTCATGTTTATCATAAACTTATTACAACAAATTTAAATGTAAACTTGGTAAAAGACATAACCAAGACTTTTAATTGGTATTAGAGCATATCACTAACGTGTTCTTTGGTGAGATTCTGGTTTACTAGTTGTTTTGTATGCATAGACATTATGAGAAAAAGAGGTTTGATGATTAAATCATTATACCTAGAAGGCATCAACTATCCATAGTAGAAGGCTCGTATGAAAGCCTTATTGACATAAGAGCATGGTGATAGGTTATAGGACTCATCATACAACAAAAGATGCCGAGGGGAATACCATACCTAAACTTGAAGAGAAATAGCCTACGGATGAATATAGGCTTGCCAAAAGCAATTCCAAAGCCTCAAACACCATATTCAATGCCATGGATAGCAATCAATTCAAATTGATTTCCACGTGTGAAATGAAAAAAGAGGCATGGGACATTCTTCAAACTACTCATGAACGAACAACCATTGTGAAGTCTTCAAAGTTGCAAATTTTGACAACCCATTTTCAGCAGCTATGTGTGAAGGAGGACAAGTGCATTGTGAACTTCAATTTAAGGTTTTATGACATTGCAAATGAAGCTTTTGCTTTAGGAGAAAAATATCTAGACTCTAACTTGGTAAAAAAGACTCTGAGATCTCTTCCATAATGCTTTGCTTACAAGGTCGCTACCATTGAAGAAGCCGAAGATGTCGAGGTGATGAGACTAGATGAACTCATGGGATCTGTCCAGAATTTTGAGTTGAAGTTCTAGAATTCTAAGAAAGATAAGGGTATAACATTTCAAGTAGATATGATGAGTTTGATAAGAATGAAGATTTAAATGAATCCTTTGCTGTACTTACAAAAAATTTTAAAAATTTTTCAAAGAAGTTAAATAAGAAAGGGAAATTCACTGAGAATTCAAAAAATAAAAATCCTCAAAATACCAAAATTTCGTCCTCCCAATGATATGAAGAGAAGAAAGATACAAAAAAATTCAAAGCTAGGAACGTGAAGGATTCGGTCACATTCAATCTAAATAGGCAAATAAGCTGAAAAAGAAGAACAAGGCAATGACATCAACATAGAGTGATGATGATTCTGATGGAAGTGTAAATGATGCAGAAGAACTCACCAGCAATTATGTGGCCTTTATTATAAGTACTAAATTCCTGAGTAATATGTTGTTAAATTCTAACATCGATGTTACATAATCTGTTGCAATAAAAGAAGCAATAGAATCTGGTGAAGGTTTTGAAGACTCATACTCTGAGGTAGACTTTAACAGTGATGATGAAGAACCAAGTCGTAATAAGATTGAGAAGGCCTTCAAGAAGATATACAGTAAGTGGCTTGTGGTTTGCAAACTCAATAAGTCACTTGAAGTAGAAGTTGTTACTCTTAAAAAGGAGAAAAATGAACTGTTAAGGGTAGCAACAAACTATAAGAAGCGTCAGAAGAATCTTGTTGAAACAAAAATTGAGTTAGAGCAAACTTAGAAGAATCTTAGAATGCTTAGCTTGGGAATGACTAAGTTAGATTATTTGCTCTCTTGTAGAAACCAAGAGGTGATCAATTTGGCCTTAGCTACAAATGTCATGAAATCTCAAGGAAGACCACCTTTGTCAGGGCCACTTCCAATATTGTGAAATAGGTCTCTTAAATACCTCAGGTAAGTGAAGGTAAGAAATCTGTTGCAACAAAAAGAACAACAAACAGATTTATTCCAATATGTCACCATTGTAATATTTCGGGGCATATTAGACCTAGGTGTTTTAAGTACTTGAATGCTTTAAAAAGGGGTATGTGGATAAAAAGATATAATAAAAAAACAGACACCTGAAATTAAAATTGACTTATCCAACAAGTTTTCTAGAAAAAATTGGATAAGAAAGTCTGATTTACAGGTTTTTTTGGCCCGTACTTCTTTAAAAGCATGTACTAATGATGCTTGGTATTTGAATAGTGGTTGTTCTTGGCAAGATTTGAATCTTTGAGAAAAGCAATTGGTATTTGCACTATGTTAGTATTTTCTACAATCAGTTATTGTCAAATTTGAAATTTTTGGATTTTTGATTAAATTGAAATTTTTATATGAACCAAGGTTTTTGTACACAATTTTTCTTTTATCTCCTTATCAATATTGATTTTAAGGCACAATGATCAAAGGCTGATGAATTATCTCATGACTTGGGATTTAATCCTTTCTTATATTCTAATCACTTTTGTTTTAGAAAAATCACATGTAGGTCTTTAATAATAAAAAAAAAATTATATGTTTTTTTCTATTAAAATAGGGGAAAAGCTACTTACATTTTGTGTGTATGTTATCTATGAGTAATTTAGACCTATGTATTACTAATATATAGAGGATCTACCATGAGAAAATAGCTGCTGGGGCGATAGAGTCAAAGGCCCAAAAATTTTGTAGAACCATAAAATGAAACCTGTGGAGTGATCTAGATGAACAGGTTTTTCATCAAGTGAAATTTTTTTAAGTGTTGAATTTGAAAAAATAATCGAAAAGGAATTTTTATGAAGAATTTTTGCATACACACACGAATCCTATTTAAATTATCTAATTTAATTAGAAATTCCAAAAAGTATAGATTTTTCTTTTGAACATAACTTTGAATAGACAACATTCTGGCATTTTTGTTAATTGGGGTTTCTCATTTTTTTTAAAAAATATAATCAGGTTTAGTTTGTTTTTGCCCAAAAAAAAAAAGTGTGTTTTTCTGTTTTGGCATTTCACTGTAATCTATCCTCTATTGCACCCGATGTTGCAACAAGTACTACAAGAGATACTTCTGCATGAATGTACAAGTTTCTTTTTCTAAGTTGCGATATATTCGTTTGAAGAAGCAGAGGCTCGCTGTATATGGTTCACTCTCTCCCACTTTCCACATCGCTTGTTGAGCATACTTTGATCACTATTTTGACAAAGAGGGGGAGTGTAGTGTGTTTCGTAGGGGGAGCTGTTTTACTTAGTTTGATTGTCTTTCAGTTTAATTGTTTAGTTTGAAATAATTTCTTTTTGTGTTGTGAAGTTTTACCAAAACAATACCAAAAGGGAGATTGTTGGGATTTTTGGATTGGCATTATTTTGTCAATTACAAGATTTGATTGAGATTTCATTTTGTCTAAATTGCTGTAGGAATTGGTTTTGGAAAGTTACAGTTTTTGAGTGAAAGTTGTACTCATTAGTATTTCCTGTTTATTGAAGTCAAATTTTGTGTTTGCTGTAATTGATTTGCAGCAAACAAATTGAAAAATTATTTACTCTAATTGTTTTGCAGTTTAGTCTAATTGATTTGCAGCAAACAATTATCAGCAAACGAATTGAGAAAATATTTTTTATTGAAGAGTTCTTGTCTTTGGGTGTATGAGGAAACTATAATATTAATTATTATGGGAGATCACCTTATGCAAAATAGTGAAAAATAGAAAAGAAAGAAGGCATTGCTAAAGTTTATTATTATTGCAATTGCCTTAAATTGCTCAATTGATCTACTAAAATAAACGTAATGTCCTAATTTTTTTTGGAAAGGACATAAATGTCCTATTTAAAGGATGTAAATTCTTAAAACAAATCTACTTCATTAACAAATCTAATTTTTAATATTTTAAATAATCCTAATCCTAACTAATTAATAATTCCTAATAAAAATTCCGACACTTTTTTTTTTCATAAAGTTGGGGTTTATTAGTTAATATTAGATATGAAGGATATATTCGATTTTCAAATTAATATGCGATTCCTATTAGGAGTAAAAGTTACATGCAACAAGGAAATAAGTAGAAAATTCAGAAAACCTCTCGTAAGTAAAAAAATTATTTGGATAAATAAATCTACTAAATCCCTTTAAAAAAAGATACTGATAAAAATAAAAATAAAAAAATGATAAAAAAAAACTTATGCATACCAAAAGCTAATCAATCCCTACTTAATGAGGACAATGTCTAAAACTTTCCAAAAGATCGTCACCGCCTTCAAATAAAATCCAAATCGAATTCATACTCCCCCAAAGATCATGTACCAAAACTCTATATATATATACCACCATTCAACCCACAGTCAATTTGAGTAAGCGATCGAGAGGGAGATTAACCAGTTCTGTCCATATAAGAGTGCAAAAGGATCGATCAACATGCCGATTTCCTGTGCTAATGGTTGCGGCTACTTTGGAACAGCGGAGAACCGAAACATGTGTTCCGTGTGCTACAAGGAGTTCCTCAAGAGAGAGATAATCATGGCTAGTTCGAAGCCGACAGTCGTGACCGGTGACCATCCTGATCATCTTCGCGTATTGTCTTCTTCAGCGTCCGAAAACAACGTCGTTGTTTCTGAAATCAGTGCGCAGTCAGGGGGCTCCACAGGCGGAAAAATCCGGTGCAAGAGCTGCAACAGGAAGGTAGGGCTGACGGGGTTCCGTTGCCGGTGCGGTGACTTGTTCTGTGTAATGCACCGCTTACCGGAGGCTCATGCTTGCAACGTTGATTACAAGACTGTCCGGGGCCGGAATGACGGAGATTTGGCCGAGATCATTAAGAGTGATAAGTTGGAGTGGAGAGTATAAAGATGAAGAATAGTCCTCCTTTTGGGTTTAGGTTTAGATTAGGATTTATGGTTCCAATTCTGATTTTTTTTTTTTTTAATTTTAAGAAATATGGTTCCAATTCTGTTGCCTGTAAATATTCCATTATTTTAACTGAAGATTCTTATAATAAGAGAGAAATACTCCCTTATTTTGCATTCAATTATTTAGTTAATCTATTAGAAATTTAGCAGCGTTTTACTTTATTATTTACAAAAAACGTGTAATAAACGAATTGTATTTATATTAATTTTTTTACCATGACGAATTAGAGATGAATATAAAAAAATAACTTAAAATCTGTGAACCGTAAAATGGAAAGTTATAGACAATTAAAAAATACAGCTTCCAAGGAATTCAAATATAAGTTTTAAGGACAAAAAAGAAATTTTACATGTCATATGAATTGGAGAGATAGAAGAGATAGAGTTTTGTCCCGATTTAAATAAATGAATTGACATAAACACCATATGTAAACATGAATAATTACCCAATGCGAAGTATACTCCGTGTTGATGAATGTGATTTTAATAACTTGTGTCTAACGGAAAGGTTATATGTAACGAATTGAAAAATTGCTTCTATAACCTCTATGCAGTAATTCAAAACAATAACTAAAAATTCCATAAAAACAAAAATAAAAATGTTCAAATTCATGCGTGTGTTTGATGCATTAGATTGCCCTCTAAACGTTTGGATATATCATTTATGCCTCTATATGCCACTAATGAATAACAGAACATATATATCGTCAACAAGTATACTCTGATTTCGTTTTCTTTTTTGAATTCTTTTTTGAAAGGTTTTTTTTTTTTTTTTGGATTTCGTGTTGTTAATTTTCTAGAAAGAACTTAGACTCGCTTCAACGTGTTAATTTGGCTAGGTACTATTTTGAGACTAATTATTCGTATACTATTTTCATAGTGCTGTGAATCAAGTGTGTAGATGTCACATCTTGGTATTTCATGAGTTACATGCAAATGTTTTATTGTAAATTTACACTTTACATTTAGATCTCATTATCTTACTATTGAATCCCTCTTAATATTGTGCATTATATTTTCTTAATTGTATATGTATCTTATGTAGGTTATGTCTATTGCTATTATCTCTGGTTATGATTCTTAACCTATAAATAGAGGTTGTGCTAAACTTATATTTTCATCCCTCACAAGTGAAAGAATGGAAAAATACTTTTTCTTATTTCCTCGTGTTTTCCTTCTTGCTCTCTTAAATTATATTTTGGTTTATTTTATAACATGTTATCAACACAAGTTCTAACTATTCATTCTTGTCAAGGCACAATTTGAGTAGAGTATATTGTTGCTCGCTAATATTTGTCTTATTTCTCATTGACGTAATTGGTTCTTAGTGCTTGTTGCTTTAGTTAGTATTTATATATATCATCAATCCTTTTCTATGTTTTACACTCACGCATGTATATTAATATTAATAATTTGTTGTCATTAGAGGGATATACATGTTCTTGTCTTTATTAGCATATAGCTTATGAGTCTATCACATGATTAGTCTTACAAGCCTATACCTAATAAAAAAAATCTTTTTATTATGATGGTTATATATATGGTTATTAATTTGTATATTATGTTTCAATTATTTATTACCATAACAAATAGGATTACCATTATCTTATTAACTCCTTTGTTTTATGAACGTTGGAGCATGTCATTTTTTATTTATAATAAATTATCTAAAAATTGCTTTATTATATGTAGGATGAATGAAATTTATTATATAACTTTTTTCTCTTTATTATTGCCATCAATATTTTGTATATATTTCAATTTGTTGATAGTTACAACATATATATATATATATATATATATATATTGTTAAACGTTGAATATATTTATGCTATGCTTTTATGTTATTGTTAATTATAATTGTTTCATGTTGTGGCATTTTTTATATTATTCAATATATCGTCATTATTTTGACAAAGAGGAGGGAATGTAGTGTGTCTTGCAGGGGATTTTTTTTTTTTTCAAAGGAAGTTGCTTTACTTAGTTTGATTATCTTTTAGGGGGGCATTTGGTTGTAGTAATTAGTAGAAATCATATTTGTGGGAATGTGATAGTAGGTAATATGATTCTCAAGAAACTAATATTATTACGTTTGGTTGCACACAGAAATCTTCTATTAGATTCCTATGAATAATACATTACTATGTTTGATTGTAATAGGAAATTTGCATCATTGACAAAAATAAATCATGGTATTAACATTAAATGTATCAATATAGCATGTTAGTATTGATATTAAATAATAATAATAATATAAATATGAATAATAAAATAATATTATATATAATTTAACATTAATATTACTATGAATATTAATAATACTATTCATGTTGCAATTTTACTATTAAATTGTTATTATTGTTAATGTTATTATTATCATTATTATTAAATAATAATAATTATATATTAATATAATATTTATATTTATATTATATAAAAATATTAATTTATAATAATCATAAGATTAATAGTTAACAATATATTAATATACAAATGTTGTATATAATATATAATATATTGATATGAATATAAATAATAATAAAATATAATTTTTAATAATATGTTATTATTCACATTAATATTAACTTTAAATAAAACTATTTTTATAAAAAAAATTATACAGAGTAAATTATATTTTATATTTATTATTATTAATACAATTTGATAATGATATTATCATGAATATTACTATTAGACTATTCATATTGATATTATAATATTTTTATTATTATTGTTAATGTTATTATTATCCTTATTATTAAATTATTATTATTCTATATTAATATAATATTTATATTTATATTATATTATAAAAGTACTAAATTATTTTTATTTTATTTTATATTATAATATTTATAGATATTATATACTACTATTAATTAATAATAATATATTACTTAAATATTGTATATGTAATATATTTTATTATTTTTTTAATGTTATTATTATCTTTATTATCAAATTATTATTTTAATAATAATATAATTATGCTAAAATATTCTATATATATAATATATAATATTTTGTATGGTAAATAATATATAAGATATGGATGTGAATACGAATAAGAGTATAAATCGTAATAAAAATATAATTCTTTATTATTTTATATTAATATTGACATTAAATAATAATATTAAGTTTTGATAATATTATAAATATTTAATAGTTTATATATTATTTTATATTATTTATTTATCATCATCATGAAAGAAAATGTGAATGGTCTTGAGATTCTTGAGAATATGAATATCATATTATTGGGTGGGATTTAGATTACCCAAAATGAGATAAAGTGAATCCTATAGGATTGAGTTTCCTAGAAATCCAAAAATCATAATTCTCGTACCAAACGTGGGAATCTTATAGGTTCTTATTCCCTCCCTCAAAATTACTGCATACCAAATGCCCATTAGCTTAATTGTTTAGTTCAAAATAATTTCTTTTTGTGTTGTGAAGTTTTGCCAAAACGATACCAAAAGGGAGATTGTTGGGATTTTTGGATTGGCATTATTTTGTCAATTACAAAATTTGATTGAGATTTGATTTTCTCTAATTTGTTATTGGAATTGGTTTTTTTTGGAAAGTTTCAGTTTTTTGATAAAAAGTTGCACTCATTAGTATTTCCTATTTATTAAAGTCAACATTTGACTTGGCTCTAATTAATTTGCAGCAAACGAATTTGTTTTGCAGTTTACTCTAATTGATTTGTAGCAAACGAATTGAGATTTTTTTTTTAATTGAAGAGTTCTCTGTCTTTGGGTGGATGAGGAAACTATAATATTAATTATTATGTGAGATCACCGTATGCAAAATAGTAAAAAGTAGAAAAGAGAGAAGGGATTGCTAAAGTTTATTATTATTGCAATTGCCTTAAATTGCTAAATTCTACTAAAACAAACATAAATATCCTAATTTTTTTGAAAGGACATAAAAATGATGTAAATTCTTAAAACAAATCTACTTCATGAACAAAACTAATTCTTAATATTTTAAATAATTCTAATCCTAACTAATTAATAATTCCAAATAAAATTCCAACACTTTTCTTTCATAAAGTTGCGGTTTATTAATTAATATTATATATGAAAGACATATTCGATTTTCAAATTAATATCCGATTCCTATTAAGAGTAAAAGTTGTTGGAAACAAAGTGCGCAGCGAAATTTTAACAATATTTCATGAGAGTAATTTCTAAAACACAAGTTTGACATGTTATATGTATAAATTAGACAGATCTTACTAACCTCAGTGTGCCGAAGAACCTCCGCAACCTGTGTAGAGAAGTAACGTTCCAGAAGAGCCTCAACTAATTGGTCTTCTTTGCTATTCTCTATCCACAACCGGAGTGAGTGTGGGCTCACACGTACAGCTCTTCCACCGGTGACTCTCCTTCCAACTAATAGAGAGAACCCAAAGCTAGTGGTCGTGATTTGTGAACAAAAGCTCTCAGGGAGTTTTTAGATGCTCACTAGAAGAGTATCACTCTTAATCTCTCAAATTGATCTGAGTAAATCATGAGACTCACTCCCTTTATATAGCTATTGGTCCTGGGGTCAGTACGTATCAGATTATGTCTCAAAAACTCGAAACAGAATCAAGTTCGGATCAATATCTAACAAGATCCGCGTGAAAACGCGTAATCTTATCTTCCGCTGATCGGCAGGCCGAACATTCTGATCGGTAGGCCGAACAGGCCAGTTCGGTAGGCCGATCACGTCATTCAGCAGGCCGAACTCCCGAGAAAAAATCTCCGCGAATCTTTTATTTTCCACCCGAGATTCTAAAGGATAAAGTCTCAGTTTTGATTCAAATAACCCAATAGAGAAGTTATCTGATCAAAACAAACTTTATCAAGATAATCTCTAAGAAAATAATTCAATTCACAATAATTCTACAAGTTTATCTTGATCTAATTTATCCAAAATTAAATCAACCGATAAACAGACAAGAATTATCTGATCGCAATAATTCAACAAGTTTATCTTGAACTAATTTCTCACAAAATTAATTCAACCGATAAACAAACATGAATTATTTGATTTTTACAAATTTTAAACCAATCTGATAATTCCGACATAAGTCACCAGTTATTAAAAAAGCACGCCGTGTCGTTACATGATTTTGTGAGCTAGCAAAGGGGACCAAAATAGACCTATAAAGTTCAAGCTTATGATAATTATGAAACCCAATATCCTAGATATACATTTCATAATTATCAACTCCAACGCTACTCCACTAAAAGCTTGGAGCTGCACTCTCGAACTTTACAGAATTACGAAGCTCATGTAGCTAAGTCTCTATGACATATCATAGTGTATCGTATCCCATATGATCATCCATAATCGGCTTAAGGACAAGTTCTGTCTTACCTTCCCGATTACTTTTATCTCACGTTCCATTGTCTCACCATTAGAAAACTTACCATCCAAAGATAGTATACCATTCGGTTACACCTATGTATCCAAATGGTTGAGCGCTCCAGTTTTTCAATTACAGGACAACGCATATAAGAGGATATCATTACTCCTAAAGAGGAGCTATGGATTCCTTATCTATGAATAACAAGTCTACGCTATCAAGAGTCATGCCTCCAACATACCGGTATGCATACCACTATTGAGATGTGGGTGTCACCCTTTGGCACATCAAAAGACACAAGTCGAGACAATGGGCCCACTATTCATCTCAGGATTAAGATACAATACAAATGACTGTCTAAAGTGAATCGATTTGCCTAGACAGAATTATTAATCCAAATCAATTCACTTTATGTCTCGATCCAACACATCGTCATCTATGACAACGGGCCAATGTTTCTATTCACGTAGTCCAACTCTGATAGCCAAGACAAACCATCTCCCAAAAGGGATATAGACAACATAATAATCTTTACATGAATAAAGCGCCCAGCTTTATTCCCTCAATTGCGGATCATATGTTTTAGACCATCACCTTAAGAATCGTGTCTTCCGCATAATCATCTCATCATATGCCCAATTCTTAAGGTTTAGACTGACAGTCTCAGACTACTGTTTGCTTATCATACATTCAACAAATATGAACGTAAAGAGGACAAGATTTGGTATATATAAAAGAATAAATTCTTTATTGATAAAAATGTCTCCAAAAACGTATTACATTTTTACTCCTTAGGGCATACATGTCTAACAAAAGCTATATGCAACAAGGAAATACGTACAAAATTCAGAAAACCTCTCGTATTTATTTGGATAAATAAATCAACTAACTGATAAAATAAAAAAACTTTATGCATACCAAAAGCTAATCAATATTCCCTACTGAATCAGGACAATCACTAGAACTTTCCAAAAGATCGTCACCGCCTTGAAATAACATCCAACTCAAATTCATATTCCCCCGAAGATCATGAACTCTCTCTCTCTCTCTCTCTCTCTATATATATATATATATACCACCATTCAACCCATAGTCAGAGATCAATAGATTCATTACTGCAAAGTCATACAAGAAACAGATCAAAAGTCAATTTGATTAAGCGATGGTTAAGAAAGCAGGAGATAATAGTGGGAGATTAACCAGTTCTGTTCATAAGCCTACGAAAGGATCGATCAATAT
The DNA here is from genome assembly GCA_025403435.1 of Artocarpus heterophyllus. NCBI lineage: Eukaryota > Viridiplantae > Streptophyta > Magnoliopsida > Rosales > Moraceae > Artocarpus > Artocarpus heterophyllus. The sequence goes on along the minus strand of CM046354.1, from coordinate 6,100,560 downwards.
GCCCATTTCCTGTGCTAATGGTTGCGGCTACTTTGGAACAGCAGAGAACCGAAACATGTGTTCCGTGTGCTACAAGGAGTTCCTCAAGAGAGAGATCATGACGGCAAGTTCGAAGCCGACAGTCGTGACCGTGGATCAGCCCGCTCATCATCATGTGTCGTCTTCTTCAGCGTCCGGAAAAGACATCGTTGTTTCTGAGATCACTGCGCAGTCTGGGCGTTCAACAGGCGGAAAAATCCGATGCAAGAGCTGCAACAGGAAGATGGGGCTGACGGGGTTCCGGTGCCGGTGCGGTGACTTGTTCTGTGGAATGCACCGATTACCGGAGGCTCATGAGTGCAACGTTGATTACAAGACTGTCCGGGGCCGGAATGACGGTGATCTGGCCGAGATCATTAAGGGTGATAAGTTGGAGTGGAGGGTATAAAGATGAAGAATAGTCCTCCTTTTGGGTTAAGGTTTCAGATTAGGGTTTATGGTACTTTTTTTTGGAGAAATATGGTTCCAATTCTGTTGCTTGTATATATTCCATTCTTTTAACTGGAGGTTGTTATAATAAGAGAGAAATATTCCATTATTTTGCGTTTAATTAAACATGTAATAAACGCATTGTATTCAAATCGTTAGTTTTTTTACCATGAAGAATTGCACATGAATATAGAAAAAAAAACTTATAATTTGATGGATCAGAGAAGATAAGTTTTTAACATAACTAATAAATGAATTGACGTAAACACGATCTGTTAGGACGAATTATCTCCCACAAATTATTTCCCCAATGCTAAAAGTATACTGTGTGTTGAAGAATCCGATTTCAGTAACTTGTGTCTGAAATAGCAAGGTCATATGTGGCGAAGTGAAAATTTGCTTCTATAATGGAAAACCTATATTGAAGTGATTCAAAATAACATAACTAAAAAATTCATAGAAACAAAATAAAATATTCAAATTAATGGCGTGTGTTTGTTGCATATATGCCTCTATATTCCACTTAGACTCGTAATATGGTGTCGTCAAAAGGTATGCTTCCATTTCGTGTTACTAATTTTTGTAGAAAAAACTTAGACTCGCTTCAACGTGTTAATTTGGCTAGGTCCTATTTTAACAACCAATTATTCACTTGTACTATTTTCATATAAATTACCCTTAAATTTTCTACTCTATTTGAATACCAACTCTACAAGAGACAGATTTTCCCTTAAACTTAGACAATCAACCACTAATTAACAAATAATTTGCAAAGGGATCTTGTGAATTCATAACTCTGTAAGTTGTGTACGATTGTGGATTAAGATAAGTTGTTATAGGACTTTGCAAGTTGTGCTAATGATAGAATAAGTTATTATAGTGCTTTTATTGCTCATTGACTTTGTATTTCAGAATACATGCAGGAAAAATAAAAACGATTAAGGAAAAAAATAAATGAAAGTAGTTTTTTGTTATTACATTTATAGAACATGTTCAAGCAAACTAATTCCTCATCATGCGCTTCAATTTGATACAGCAATCAAAATCTTGTACCACAAATACTCCTGGAAAAACCAATAGTAAGCACGTCTATAGAATCCATAGAACACCGAGGGAGAAATGACACCCAAGAATCCCACTGCACATCCGACCGCTATGCCCAAACAAAACCAGTACTCTTCTTCGTCTCCATGGCCTTTATTTTGTCCTTCGTCTTCGATACCTGGAGGTGCTTTCCTATTACCTTCTCTGCAGTTATTCAAGAGTGGAGGTCCGCAGAGTTTGTTGCCAATGAAGCTAGAAGGATTCAAGCTCTGCAGCTGGGTGCTCAACGGAATTTCGCCTGATAAGTTATTGTATGACACGTCCAAGTGGCTCAAGAAATTCAAGTTCGACATGCTTGGTGGGATTTTACCAGACAACTGGTTCCTTGAGATATCAAGAGATAGCACCCGGGTCAAATTGCCGATTTTCTCCGGAATGTTTCCTCTCAGGTGATTTCGTGATAAATTTACTGATAGCAATCCTTGAAGGCTCGCAAGTTCTTCCGGGAACTCTACAGATAAGTTGTTGCTCGAGAGGTCTAGGCCAGCCACCAATGACAGTATAGTGTCGTTTTGGTCTTCCCTTCCTCTAGTCACCACAAATACATTCTCCAAAAATTCAAAACCAGATAAAGAATGAAAGATCGGCCTACCTGAAGCTGGTTTGGTGACCATGGCAGTAAAATTGTTGAAACAACTTGGTATGCCTCTGGATAAGTTATTAGGAGCAACATCCAAAATTTGAAGCTTTTCAAGGCTACAAAGCTCTAATGGAATGTCCCCACTCAACTTGTTTCCATGAAGATTGAGAGCCATTCGATTTGAAAGATTAGCTCCACCCCATGATGGTACTCTCCCCGCGAACTTGTTTAGACTAAGGTCAACGACTTTTAACCTCGTACAATTTTGTAGAGAAAGAGGTATTTCTCCAGAGAGACTATTGTTGCGCAGGTGCAATGACTGCAAGTTCCGTAATGATCCTAGGGAACTTGGAATTTCCCCTGTCAGATTATTGTTACCCAACTTGATCACCCTTAATGATGGCCAATACGTCCAGCAGTCAGGAATGTTTCCTGATAAAAGATTTTGCCCAAGATGAAGAATATTTAAACCACTTTCCTCGGTCGGATGACATAGGAAGTGTGAAATGTCTCCATGAAAGGAATTGCTGGAAAGATCGAGCTCTATGACAGTGGCAGAGACACGAGGCAATGGACCCTTAAACTTGTTGGAACTCAAATATATCACGGAGAAACTACCAACATCATGCACATCAGGAATATTCCCATATAGTTGGTTGTGAGATAGGTTAATGGACTGAACATTTGTAGATGAGATCCAAAACCAACTAGGAATAATATCCTAAATTCTAGTATTAGAGATGTCTAAATTGAAATATTTTCTTTGTGATTTAAGCCACATTGGAACTGTGAACCTAAGTTCCGAGAGCTTAACTCTAACACTGTAAGATTAAAGGGAGGAATCCGGTCTGGATGTACCCTTAGACTCAACGAGTTCCCAGAAGCATATATTGAATGCAAATTAGTGAGATTACCTAAGTGAACTTCAGATACCAGACCTTCCAAATGATTTTTAGAAATATCAAGATTCATTAAATTGGAAAGAGAACCAAAGCTTTCTGGAAGAGATCTATTCAACTGGTTTTGAGAAATATCTAAATATTCCAAGGCCGACAATTTTCCAAACGACGCAGGAATGGAACAAGAAAAGCTATTGTGACCCAAATTTAATGACACCAAATTGTGAAGATTTCCAATAGACATTGGCAGTTCCCCATCCAGAGCATTATATGACAAGGCCAGATCAGCAATAGAGGTCAGGTTTCCAATGGCACTTGATATAACACCTTGCAAATTATTTCCTAAAAGGTTAAGGTACTTAAGATTAGGAAGGTCATAAAGGAAGCTGGGAATGGTAGAGCTGAGATAATTCTCACTAACATCAAGGTATGTTAGAGAATTCAAGCTCCATGAACCATTGGGAAATGGGCCTATAAAATTGCTATTGTGTAGTCCAAGTTTGACTAGATTGTTAAGATTGAAAACCCAATCAGGTATTGGAGAGTTTAATATTGTTAGATGACACATCAAGAATTGCAAGGGATGTAAAATTAATGTAGGATAGATGATGAATATGGCTAAGTTCACAGGAGTGTAAATGTATTTCTAACAAAGAAGGAAGCTTGTTTATAGCTAGCAACCAATGATCAGATGCTTTACTTAGATTCACAAAGCTCAAATCTATAGATTCCAGTGATGAAAGACCAGAAAGCCACTGAAGATTTTCAAAACTGAGCTTGAATTGACAATCCGAAGATTCACATCCAAGACTAAGATAGCGCAGACTTGACAGATTCCCAAGTTGTTGAGGAATCTGTCCCCCGAACTTCGCGCCCTTGACGTCAAGATATCTTAAAGCCGCAAGTGAACCAACAAACTCGGGAATTGGAGCCCCTTCTGAACCAAAGGAGGTGAGTACTTAGTGACTCAGATGTGTCAAATTAAGCAAGGAAGGATTTAGCTTGCCCTCCAGTGGACTATTGTGACGCCTCAGAATTTATTTAATGTTATTGTAATATAAATGATGAATTAGTGTACCATAATTAATGTTTCAACATTAATTTGATTACTTGATTGGATTTTGAATTTTTGGTTGTTTTATTAATTTGATGAATTCAAATGATTTCTTATTGTTTTAAAATGATGTTTTGAGTTTTAAAACACAACAATTTGTGAAATGTTAAAAATATTCCATTTTACAAAACCGTGGGTGGCATTTGGTTTTCGTACAATAAAACCGCCCACAAATTTCCTCTATTTATTTCCTTTTTCCCCTCCTCTTTCCTCACTCTCCCTGATCTCACTCTCTCTCTCGCCCGAGACTCTCTCGTTCTCTCTCAAATTCTCTCTCAAATTTTTGAATCAAATTCGAATCCAAGCTTCGGGCTAGCAAGGAGGAAGCTCGGGAATGTGATTTGGCAACCGAAAACGCAGATTGAAGCTTCGATTCGAGGTTAGTTTTGAAATTTCTAAACTTTTTTCAAAATTTTCAATTTTGTACATTTTTGAAATCTAGGTTTGCTTGAGCTTAGAAAACCTTTGATTTGAGTTAAATGAACTTAGAGCAACTAGAATCTAAGCTTAGATTGAAGAAAAACGGATTGGATTCAAGATTTTTCATTTTTCCTCTTTTTTCTCCATTTTCAGATTTTTGAGATTTTTGTGTTTGAATCTTGTTTAAATGAGTTCAAAAGTGTTCTAGTATGTTTTTCTATCAACTATGATTGTTTTCCATGCCTAGAATTTGAGAAAAACAGGTTAAAATCAAGATTTGGATTTTGGGGATCGAAAAACCCGTGGCTGGAATTTTTGGTTTTTCCTAGTTCGGCAGGCCGAACTACGTGTTCGGCAGGCCGGATCAAGGGATCGGCAGGCCGGTGTTCATTTGTCCGGTAGGCCGAACCTGGAGAATGACCGGCCGACCGGACTTGGTTTTTGGCAGGCCGAACTAGTTCGGCCGGCCGAGTATGGAAAATTTTGTAATTTTTCACCCGTTTTCACTATTTTAGACCCTGATTTAAATTTCAACCTTATAGAATAATTTTAAAGATATAAATGACACACTAGGACATCATAAAATAGTTTAGTAACATAGAATTTCTCGAACTAGATATTGATCAACTTAGTGTGTATCTAGGATCGTTCGTGGTTCCGCGAATCTAATGTATAGCGGACCGGGATTACAATGTGGGGCACCAACACGAGTATCAAGGTAGGACTTCTACCCCATTTCTTGGTAGCCTAGTTTCAAAATGATTTGGCTTTGAAAAGGATTTCTATTAAAATGTTTTCAACGGTTGTTTGAAAATGAATTTATCGGTTATATTTTAATATACCGTGAACTGAAATAAACTTCATAATGAATGTAAATGACAATACTCGGTAAATGGGTTTTGAATGATGATGAAAATAAACATATAGGCATGATGCCATATCAGAGATCGGGTTGTGTAGCGATCGACTTTGGGAGCAGGTCCCGAAACCCAGCTGGGCCACTACGGTGGTGATATTCTTATGGTTTGCCTAGGAAAAGAAAATGATATTTCTGGTTGTCCGAGTAAACTGTTTTGGGTAAGAACGATTTTATTCAAATTTATTTATTTATTCAAGGTTTCTCTTAAATAATTCCTGAATAATGAAATGATTCTTTAAATTAAATTATTTTATAAAAATATAGTCCTACTGGGCCTTTCGCTCACGTTTTATTTGTTTTAAATTTCCTCTCCCCCTTTTAGGTGGTTTTCCATTTAGATTTGGAGAGGATTCAACGGACAAGACTCAGGAGCAATAGAGGGACTAGTAGATTAATTTATAATATTTAAATCAAGACATGTAAGATTTTAACTTTATTTGTACTTGGACTGTGATTGTATTTATGATATTGTCAGTACCATATGTGTGCACAAATTGTGGGTCTGTAAGACCCATACTCGCGATGCTTACTCTTTAATATTAATTATTCATGCAATGACTTTCTTTAAATTTTTACATTTTATATTTAACTCAAACCCTTAAACTCTTGATTTTTAATTAAATTCTTCTTTAATTAATTTAAATAATCCGCCACGTCACCTCCCGTACTCCGGGGCGTGACAACTATAGATTCCGTTTAAAGCATCAAGACAAAGTTCTTGGACGTGACCGATAATGTTATTGCAAGCAACACCAGTCCATTTGCAGCAGTCTTGTTCAGCAGTCCAAGACGAAAGATCATTATTGGTATCGTTTCGGAGACCTTGCTTGAAGCTCAAAAGCGCTCGCTTCTCACTTTCAATGCAGAGGATACCATGAGAGCTCTTTTTGGCAAAGCAAAAACTGATAGTTCCTCCTCCTGAGAGAAACAGTACAAGGAAAAGAAGAGAGTTACATGTCTTAAACACAACATCCATTGTTATCATGAGATGTGTTGATGCATTTTATTCCTGTTTTTATAGCATTGTTGTTGCAGGGACAAGAATTGGTCAACTGCTTCCGTTTCACAACGTTTGTGATAATTTGATGCCATCTTTTAGTTATTGTCTCTTGAGCTTGGCTAGGGAATTTTGTTTAATTTTGTTTTATTTTTCTATGTATGATCAGTTCTGCTGTTGTGGCACAAGAAGGAAGTCTACGGTAAGCAGGGAAGCAGAGGAACAAAGGCTGCCTTTAGGAGACTGTCGCTGGCTGCTTATGAAGGCTCTAGAGGCGGAATTTAGCATCTCTACTAAAACTCTACATAAAAGGCCCGACTATATGGGTTATAGACACCTCCTTTTCTTTTTCTTTTTATTTTTTTAAGAGAAAAAGAGCTAAATACTTTTTTTTTTTTTACTTTTTTTTTAAGAAGATAGCATATTTTAAAATGTTAGAAGTAAATAACTTATCTATGGTATAAATTTAGGACTTAGGGGTTCATAAGTCCACCCTAAATCTTAGATTTACAATGAAAATATGCTATTTAATTTTAATATTTTAAAATATGCTTTTTACTTTCAATATTTTAAAATATGCTTTTTACTTCTTTCAGTTTTAAAAAAAATATTATTTACTACATTTTTGTTTTTCTTTTCCGTTTTTTGAGTGTAAATAAGAGACTAGACTTATTTTAAACCCTCAGAACTTTTTTTTTCCTTGTACTGTGAGGACATTTAATTGGAGGAGAAAGGCTTGCGAGTCAACTAATTTTATGCAAAGATTAGTAAAGAACTGTGCCAAAGGCTTTTGACCCGGGATCCTGATTTAAAGGTTAAAAAAAAAAAAAGAACCGAAATTTGTTTGTTAAAGGAAATTTCATCAAATAACACAGTTTTAATTTTTAATGTAAATAAATAACATACTTTTAAAAAATATATTTAAATATTGTATTTTTAAAACCATGTGTTTTTTTTAAATACTTGAGTTGTCAATTTACTTCCTTCTTTTTCTTTTTATTTTTGTTTTTCGTTATCTTTGTTGCTTTGTGTTTCTTTCTTTGTCATTGTATACAAAAACAAATTTTGTTTTAATTTAAATGGTTTATTTACTAAATATTATTGTATTTTATTATATTTATATTTATTCCTAATTAATGATGACCTAATTCATTCCTTCCTTGTCTGTTAATTCCTAAATTTTAAGGGAGTGAAGATCCACAAATTAAGTAATTGGTCGCCAATAAAGCTAGAAGCTTCAATGTTGTGTATAGTTGGGTGTTCAGTGAAATTTCTCCTATTGATAACTTCTTGTTTGACTTTGAGACGTTCCAAGTAATTTAAGAAACTCCAATTTGACATAAATCTTGGAGACTTGTAAGTTGTCTGTATGACATTGAATATTGATAAGTTGTTATATAGGACTTGTCCACTTTCTCTCGTTAGGGGCCGCCCAATGTAGTATTATTAGCCATCGCTTTTATTTCACTGCCTTGTCTAGTTCGGGGCGGCCTAATATAGTTTTATCAGGCATCGCTTTTTATTTCACCGCCTTATCTAGTCCTAGACTTTAGAGCAGGTATTCTTTTTTTTTTTTTCCTATTAATATAGGTTTTTATAAATCTTTAATTTTTTTAAATCATTTTATCCTTTTCAAAACTTCTAGCAATATATATTGATGCTCTGCTTGCTTCACTGGTAATCAACGCTACATGTGGCCAGGCATTGTGGCGGGAGTATGTGCTCTACTTGTCTCGATTTTCTCAGGTTGACCTGCAACAAGAAGAGGGGACGTTTTGGAGATCAAGGGGACACCGGTGCCCACCAAAGATTCTCCGACACTCAAGTCAGGTACCTGTCTGGCCGAGATCGAGAGTAGGGTTAAGTGAAAAAGTCCACGTTATTTTTTTGGTAGAGTAAATGCTCTCTATTTATAGATCACCACTTGAATCAGGTGTTAGGTGGGTTTAACCCGTGACCTTGTGTCCCATCAGGTGATGTCAGGTGGTAGGTGACAAGCGTCATGATCCCAAAAGAGGCCAGTCCTTCATTTGAGGGCTGAGATGAGGCCACGTGTCAACCTTTGGATATGAGTTATTGCCTAATTGCAGGCCATGTCAGTCCGTCCCAAGCACACTTGCCTCTTGAGAAGGAGATGTCTTGTGTGGTGGCCAGCGGAGGCCCTGGGGAGCGCCTCAGGAGGAAGTGTCAATGAGAGGGGAGTCGTGTATATATGTGATAAATGGCTATACATGAGCAAGGTGTCTAGGCAGCAGAGGAGTGCTCTTTGGGAAGGGCACCGAACATACCCCCAACAGTAGCCTCTAGCGCACCCGGTCGATGCTCGGCCTAGGTACACTCTACCTAAGGGGTTGGCCAGCTGAAGATGGTCTTCAGATTTGTCTTAGGATCTTAGAATTTGAGAGGGCAATCAGTCAAGCTCGGCGAACACATGGTCTAAGTGGTAGCCTATATATGGAGAGCATTTACTCCACCTAAAAGGTAACGTGGACTTTCTTACCTAACCCTACTCCTGATCTCAGCCAAATAGGTACCTAACTTGAGCATCAGAGAGCCTTTGGCCTGCACCACACCGGTGCCCCTGATCTCTGTGGCGTCCCCTCTTCTTGTTGTAGGTCCACTTTGGAAAATCGAGACAAGCAGGGCATATAGTCTAACTATCGTACGTAGCCACACATAACGTTGATCATCAGCGAAACAAAGAGAGCATCAACAATATACGCGCTACATTTTGTTTTAAAGCAAACAGCTTTATAACAGAGTACCAAAAGTTTATATTTTAGAAATCCGAAAGGTAACTAGACGTCTTATACAAAATATTAAGGGCCAAATATCTTCTTTTTATTTCTTTCGAATTTTTCCCCTCAAACTGCCGCTCTTTAATTATGCCTAGGTGAGTTGAGAAAACTAGCCCCCTATTTGGCATAGTGGTTTCCACCACAAACTCAGTTATAAACAGTGTAAAGCTCTCACATACTACAGTAACAATAAAAAAAATTGCTACAGTGTAAAAGCTCTCACATGCTACAGTAAAAGTGGTTCCCAACACCTTCCAAACACCACTCTAAGTGGGCAAATTTATAATAGGCAGATATAATTTTCTGAGATATCTGAGGTCTGTTAGAAGAAAACATAGTTTCTCCGAGCTTTGACACGTTGAATACCTCTTTTTTTTTTCTTTTTTTTCTTTTTTTTTTTTTAAGTAAGCGCAGTATATATTGGCCGCCAAGTATTTCTGTTTCTTCAAATAAAAAGTAAGCACAATTTTATAATTAAGAATAAAAAAAATAAAGCAAAGCCAAATTAATATTTTACCAATGTCAATCAAAGACAGTGATCAGTAAAATCCAAATCCCAAGTTCTTTTTTCACAAAGTTGGGTTTAATGTCCGATTCTTATTAAAAGTAAAAGTTCTGCAGCAAAAAGGAAATACGTAGAAAATCTCACGTAAATAGAAAATATATCTAAAATACATAAATGTACTAAAACCCCTTAAAAATACTTTAAAAAATAAATAAAAAAACAACTTATAGTGAAATAGGTCACAGTAATTCTAATCAGGACAATCTCCAATAGTTCCTCGATGAACAAAACCCGACTCAAATTCATACTTAGCAAAAGATCATCACCGACCTATTTATATACCACCATAATACCAAGATACACTATATGGAAGGAATTCAATACTTCAAAAGAGTACAAGGATATTATTCGTCTAACATCAAAGGCCAATTTAATTAAGAGATCATTAAGAAAAATTAAAGGGAAATTAAATAACTATAGTTCTGTACGTCCGCGCGCAAAAGATCGATATGGGGCCGACTTTCTGTGCTAATGGTTGTGGCTTCTTCGGAACATTGGAGAAGCTAAACATGTGTTCCATGTGCTACAGACAATTCCTCAGGAGAGAGATCACCAGGAAGTATACGAAGCCGAAATTGATCGCGACCATTGATCAACCTGATCATCATCGTGCATCTTCGTCTTCCCCAGCGTCCGGAAGCGACGTCGTTTTTCCTGAAATAACTGAGCAATTAAGGGGAATTCTATTTTTCTAAATGGAAATTTCTATAATAAGAGAGATATACAGTTGTGATTTGTTATTTTGTGTTTATTTAATCTATCTATCAGAAATTCTGCAACCGCTTTGTTCCATGACGTATGGAAAATAATAATAATAATAATAATAATAATAATAAGAAGAAGAAGTTCGGAGCTGGCCTGTAATATTGTTAAATTCCCTTCAACTATGCGTCAGAACATAGCAAACGACACGTACGTAATGTGTGTTTGGAAACTGATAGGACGTTTGGGAGATCTGTTGAAACTTAAAAGTTGGTTTAAAAATTATAGCTATACTGCAACAATTTTTTGTTCTTTATTGTAACTGTTGAGAACTTTACATATTATTTATGGTTCCAACCAACATGCCAAACATGCCAAGTTTTAACTTTAAAGTTTTATTTGCTAAAGTGTGAAGCAAAAATATACTACATTATAAAGCTCTCACATGTTAGAATGTTTAAGTTTCAGTTTCATAATTTAACTTGTTATCAAACACCCTCTTAATTTTATGATTTTATATGCCCCAGGTATTTCGATGACGGGTCTAATGGAGAGGTTATATGTGACGAAGTGAAAAATTGCTTCTGTTGCCAATAGGCAGTAAATCAAAACAATCTTAGAAACAAAATGAATTCTCAGATTAATGACCTGTATTTGTTGTAGACTTGAGGTATATTGCTCTTTGAATGTGGGGAATATGCATTATATATTCCACTAATAACCAATAGAGCACGTTGGAGTACATTGTTGTGAACAGAATTTTCCTTTTTTTTTTCTTATTTTGGATAAATAAAAATAGTGTTGTCCATTGTAGTATAGTAAACACAAACTTGGAATATAGTAAAATATAGTGTTGTTCGTTTGGAATATATAGTAAACACTTTGGAGTATAGTGTTTTTATTGGGCCGAGTTTAGAAGCTTCAACAATAAAAGAGATTGACCTTTCGCACAGACTTGCTCGGTCAGCAAAGGACTTGTCTTTCGCAAAGGGAGATGTGCCAGTTTGAGTCTTGTTATTCATTTGTTTCACTTTTATATAAAAAGATACAAAGTGACATCACTTACACTAGCGCTGTCAACACTTTTAAAGCTGAATGGAATTTAAAATTTAAAAAAAAATTATAGTAAATAATATTTTTTAAAAAATTTATCTAAATAAACAATAAATTTTAAAACTGTATATAGTAATTAACAATAAATAAAAGATTTACTCGTTAATTTTTTTCTTTATCTATTTATGAAGAATAAAATAAATTTTTAGTGGTCAATTTTTTTTTCTGCTGTTTACTCTTAAAAAATGTGTAAACGGCGGCGCGACAGAATCATGAGCCTTCAGAAAATCAAAATACCCTTCAATCACATTTCACAAACAAATGAACACTACTGCAATTTTCATAATTTTTATGAGGAATAACGTAAGATATATAGTTAAGGCATGCCTTATCATATTATCAAAATAGAGAGAATGTCCAGGCAAATTTTTTAAGAGAAAATGAGATTTTTTAAATACTTACAGGGCTCTAAAATTTAAACAAAAAAAGGTTCTAACCGCTCTCTAAAAAGACTAGTACATCTGCCCTCTATTTTAAAAAACCCAAAAGCTTTGGGTTCTGTTAGGATTGGTTTCATGTATAGAGTTTACACTCCCACAAGATTGAGAGAGAGAGAGCAGGTGAGCCTAATCGCTACAGGGATGGAGCAGTTAGCATAAACAAAGTTGGTAGCAAAACTTTCTAACCCACTTCGATTGCCCTCAATATAAAGGAACGTTACAGTAAACAGAAAAAAAGCATCAGTTCCAAAATGGCAGAAATAGAATTGATTCAAACTTCCACTACCAGCAAGAAGCATGTCAGGCAACCACCCTCAATTCCATTCCTCTGGGAAGTAAAGCCAGGAATAGCTAAAAAGGATTGGAAACCAGAGTTTCCTTTAGTTAGCTCAGTTCCAATATTCCGGCCTCCAGTTAAGCTGATTGCCTCAGTTCCATTCAAATGGGAGGAAAAGCCCGTGACACCCTTACCATCTTTTTTGCAGTCATCACAAGTATCGGCAACAGCACATTTGCCGTTACCCCTGACTGACGGTTACTCAGACGAGCATGTTGATGTTTATGAAGATAGCGACCAAGATAGCAGCAGCAATGAGGGTGAAGGCGAAGAAGAAGAAGAAGAACAACAAAGTATGTATAAGTCGGATCTTGAAACATTTGGTTCTGAAACGGATGATTCATATGGTTCGGCTTCTTCTCACTTAGCAAACTGCCTAGCTTCATCGGCGGCAATTTCTACTGCTGTTCCAGCTCTGAACACCTCGTTGACCGAAGACAACAGCGGTCTGCTAGAATCCCCTTCTTCACCGTCATCGGAAACAGAGAGCAGCACAAGCCTCTTCCCACTGTTTCCACCCAAATCAGGATTCCTTGAAAAGGTTGGGAACTCAGATGCACCCCTTACACCACCACCACAACGGTGGAATCAAAACTGTGATCATGAAAGTACTGGTAACGTTATAGTGAGGAGGCCACCAACACTAGGAGAGCTGATAATGATGAGCCGAAGGAGGAGTTACCGAAGAAGGGCTGCTCAAATGAGAAAACAGAATCTATCAATGGTAAACCTCCCAGCTCTTGCATCCATTTGCACTGCTATTGTTACAAATTGTGGGAAACTATATGTACTTTTGATGCTATTGTACAAAGAATAATAAATCACATTCTAGCACTACAATTACTATAATGGACAGACTTTTAAAAACCTAACGATCGGTTATTTTGCAAAGGTGATCTTAAGCAACTGATATACTTGCCCGGATGCGACATTGACAGGATTTCATTAAGGAAAGAGCTTTAGGGTGCTGCATTTTCGCAAATGGAAGCAAGATGTTAGATGGATTGTACAGCAAGAGAAAGCAATTGCCACGACTGAAACTCATGTGGTGAAAACAGAGGCTTCATTGGAAGTTTCAAATTGAGATGTTCTCCATTTGTCCTCTTTCAGAGTCATTTAAGTTTTCTGCTACTGAGGCTTGATGTAGATGAAGTTGGAAATGTTTGAAACGTGACCAAATGTGTACCACACAACTAGCACTAAATGAAGGCTCTGTTGGCCTTGGAAACGTGGGACCAAGTTGAGCTACTTGGTGTCCATGCTTGTCACACCCTATAAATAGGTAGATTTGCTGCAGAAAACGTAGACACCTGAAAGGAATACAAGTGAGTGTGTGCATGTAGTGAGCATCCTATTCAGAGTCTTTTTCTCTTTTCTTTTTCTTTTTTGTTCTTGCTTCTCCTGTAAAATTAGTTTGGCGATAGTTGTAGCAAAAACTACACTGTAATTGAATATCAAAATTATGCAAATAACTCCATTTCAAAAAAAATGCAAATAAGAAGTACACCAAAAGAAATTACATGAAATTTTATTAAACTTTAGCAAAGAACTTTGTATATCCATATAAGACTCAAACTTGAACTGTAAGACTTACAAAAAAACTCCGCAAGCAAAAGGAATCCCTGTAAAATTGAAGGACCGAGTACTTCAAGTCTTCAACTCCGAGATTTACTGGTTTCAGCGATTCTTTGGATCCGATCCATAACTACAGGAATATCCTCTCGAGACATCATAGTAAAACAACAGCGGAACCACCCTGGTTCTAAGCAGTGGCAGGCTGACCCGGGAGTTACATTTATCTTTGCAACATTCAAGAGCTTATCCCATAACTCAAGTTCCCCTTTCTCACTGTATGATGAAATTAATTCACTCATATTAGCCCAACAGTAAAAACCAGCATTACTCCCTGAGCATGTGATACCTAATGATTCCAAGCCTGCCACAAATAAGTCATACATATTCCGTATCCTCTTTTTGTTGATCTCCATGTACTCCTCAATGAATCTCTCATCGGAAAGCATCGATACCAAAAGACGCTGAGCCACAGCAGAAATCGAAGTAAATCTTGTTAACTTTTTAGCAGCTGCCAAAACACTCTCATTATAGGAATAAACAACACCAACTCTAAATCCTGGAATTGATAGGTCTTTTGACAGCCCGTATACTATATGAACCCTACTTTTGTCAAAATTCTTCTTTTCAATAACTTCTGCAATGCTCACAAAGCGCTCATGTCCATGCATTGACCCTGCAAATATTTCATCACATAGAACATGTATGTTCTTCTCCTGGGCAAAATCTAAAATACTGCACAGTGTTTCAAGTGGCAAGACATTCCCAACAGGATTTGCAGGGTTAGAAATAAGTAATCCGCGCACTTTTACTCTCTTCCTTGCTTGATTGAATGCTTGATCAAGCACAGTCATGTTCAAAGTGAAGTTGTCAGTGCTACGACAGTGGACAGGAATTATCTCCACTCCAGTTCGCCATCTAATGTCCCTGTCAAAACTGCACATTGTTTTTGCAATTAAATGCCAATTAAGATTTGCCACACAAATCTCGAATTAAAATCGCTTCCTTTCTTGTTAAGAAAAAACTAGTTCTATCTGTAATTAATTACCCAGGATAGTAAGGAGTGGGAACAAGAAGTGCATTTCCACTGTCTGCCAAGCAGAAGCTTAATATCTCAATTGCAGGGGTCGCACCAGCCATCAACACAATCTGCGATGGGTCGAACATGACCGATCTTCCTGTAACCCGAGACATGAAACCTGCAATAGCCTGAAAATTTTCCAAAGGCCAAATGCATCACATATCAACATTTCAATCAACGAATAAACATGCTACACAATAGAAGTTCACTCATACCACTTTTAGTTCAGTCAATCCATCGAACGGCTGGTACGCAGCAATGCCGCTGATATTCAAGCCTGCCCCTTCAATTCCGATTACCGAATTGGTCAAATTCTCCGAAGTCCATTTCTCAATCAGGTCAAAACACAGCTGCGCCGAATCTAAATCCAGTCAATTCACAACCAAATAAACAGAAAGTCATACAACCACGAAAAGCGACAAAGATTCTCACCCTGTTCTCGGCCAACCCAAGCTGAATAACTCCATTAGGGTTACCGAACCGGTCGTACGGATCCAGCGCAGCCTTATCCCGGCCAATATAATACGGCGAGTCGTTCGGCCTGGCGATGGAGGTGGCCCGGGAGGATATCTGGACGCGGCCAATGGACCCTCGGGTGGAGAGGTTGGAGCGGGAAGACGACCTCTGGAGGTCGGAGGAGGAGGGCGACGGCGAGGGAGGGTTGGAGGAGGGAGAGGGAGGACGGCGTCGTTTGAGGTAGAACTGGAGGAAGTAGAAGAGGGCGCAGGGGATGAGAGAGCCCCAGATGAGGCCTCCTCTTCCTTGGACCACGCCTTGGAGAGGCACTATCAGCCGCATGGCGGCAGTTCTGGCGGGCAAATAGGGTCGGAATCCGTTCGGGGAGATTTTGGTTTTGGTTTGAATGGGACGTGTGGGCCTTGGGATGTCCGTGGGGATGGGATTTGGTTGGTTGGTTGGTAGTTGGGGAAGTAAGAGAGAGAGAGTCTGAGACTGCACGTGAGCCGGTGAGAGGTCTAGTGGAAATGTGGAATCTACTACTTTTGCGTGCGAGTTTTACGTCATGAATCAAATAATCCATCGTAAGCTCATTGACTAATTATTAGAAAGCTGATTCACATTAACGTCCCTGAATTTCACACGTGTGGGTTTCTCGCTCTTTTTGTTTTTTTTTTTTTCTTCTCGATTTTCTCTTTTTGCAATTCTGTATTAAAAAGAATTAATTTAGATTAAATCTGACGTTTAGAAACTGAGCCTATAAGATCCACGCTATAGAAGAACTCTTTAATTCTAATGAAGTTTGGGCGCAAGTTTGTCATGAACACGACTCCTTCATCTTTCTTACATAATTAACTGTGGTGGACACCCAAGTTTTAGCCTAAATTTTTGAGATGTTTGAAAAGTATGGTTAGAATTGAAAACTTTTGAACTGAAACTGTAGCATATTAAAGTATAGTTAAAATTGAAAACTTTTAAATTAAAAACTGTAACATGTGAAAACTTTATATTATAATTCACTTTTTTTTAATAACTATAGTATGTAAAAATTTTACAATATATCAACTAAAAGTTTTGATAAAAACTAATTTTATCAAACACCTTTTTCAATTTCATCCCTTGGCACTTTTTTAGGGCATTTTAACTCGTTAAACTTTCGTAAGTGTGGTGCCGAGTTAGTCCTGATTTGATTCCTTGATATATGTGTTCTTAGTATTCTCATTAAGGTTTCTAGTGATAAGAGAGAAACCAGGGTGTTTTGTTCGCTTTGAATTTTATTCCCAAGTGCATCAAGACGTTCCGCCATTAATGCATGCTTGTTGTGAGGTTTGCAACTTCACTTTCATGTCATGCTTTTGATATAGTAAACCGGTGATTGACGATTGAAGCCATACACAAAATGATCGTCAAAGTTGCCGAATTCTTAAGGTGTAGTGTTCATGTTTGGGTTTGGAAGTTCAGGCTTGGTTTCGCTAGTATTGGTCTCCCGCAGCAGGATTTATTACTTTCTTATGGGCTAAAAATTATTTACTGGTTCGTGTGTAGGATAAGTTGTGTTTTTATTTTTAAGCAGTAAAAGAAGAGAAATATAAATTAAGATTTTTTTAATTAGTGTTTACATAGTATATGAAAAAGAGCTTTTTAATCTTGAGCTTGTTTGATTAAATAAGTCAAAAGCTCTTATTGGTATGAAAAGTAATGTAATTCAAAAATAAAAGTAGAATTCTTAATTTGTTATTCTTAAATATAGAGTAAAAAACGTAAATAAAAAGCTTTTTCATAAATACCAAAAGGTTGGCTTCTACCAAAAGTGTTTATAAAAGTCAAAAGCATTTTTCTATGGCTCATTTAAACATGTCAAAAAGCAGCTTTTAGAATAAATAAGCCAAAAACAGCTTTTTAAGCCATTCCAAACAGGCTTTTGAGACTTAGGAATGGACACTTTTCACTGGTCTGCTCGTTATGACAAGAATTTCACAGTGATATATCCCCGTAGCGTGTGGTTTAACTTGACATTTTTGGTTTAGTGTTGTATGAACACAAAACGTGTTAAAGATTTCAAGTATATTTAGGAATCAAATTCTAACTCTAAAGTTCCAACTACTATAATGTAAAGCTCTCACATGCTATCAAAAAACAAAAATATGTTATAGTATAAAACTCTTATACGCGACAATATTTAAGTTCCAGCTTCAAGTTTTAACCTTGTTTACAAACATTCTCTTTGATATATTGTTCCATGCTTATCCTGCGCAGAGATTGTCCAGGACTCCTATTGCTGAGACCAAGGCTTCTAACTAATGAAACGACATTTTCAAACGTTGTCGTTCAAAGACGAATTCTCTCTCTGCTTATTCAGTAATTTTACCCGATTTTCACTTTAACGAATTGAAATAAAGACAATTTCCAATTATGCATAAAGAACATAAAACTGATCAAG
The DNA here is from genome assembly GCA_025403435.1 of Artocarpus heterophyllus. Classification (NCBI taxonomy): domain Eukaryota; kingdom Viridiplantae; phylum Streptophyta; class Magnoliopsida; order Rosales; family Moraceae; genus Artocarpus; species Artocarpus heterophyllus. The sequence goes on along the minus strand of CM046354.1, from coordinate 6,082,555 downwards.
CTTAGTCACTTGGTCAGTATTTAGCTTCTTGAATCCTGTCTTCCTGATAATAAGATTGCCGTGAAATAAAAAGAGAAACCAACCAATATATTTCCCTCACTTCACACAGTTGGTTTCAAAAATAGAAAATTGTTATTTTGTGACCCAAAACCCATTCAAAGGCAAAGGCAGAAAAATAGGGCCGCGGCGCTTGAAAGCAGCGCCGCGGTGCTACAATCCAGCGCAACGGCGCTCCAATTTGAAGAAACCAGCGCCGCGGCACTCCGATGCAGCCTAATCATGTATTTTACGTTTTTACGTGTTTTTGAGTTATTTTAGACTAGGGTTTGAGTCCCCATATATATAAATATGTTATATTCTTCATAGTTTAGAGAGAGACACATTAGAGAGTCACAAAGAGTCATAAAATTTCATAGCGATTATAGTGTTAAGAGTGATACAGAGAACTCAGTCTTGTGAGTTTGTGAATGATTGAGTGAGTGAATTTCTGTATTTGAGCGCTCTAAACACCGTTGTAATTTTCGTTTTGTGATTAGTGGATTGCTTCTTCTCTACTCATGGTTTTTTTACCCTTTATTAGGGTTTTTTTACATAAATCTTTTGTGCAATTTTCTCTCTATTTCTTATTGCTTATTGCTTTGATTTCTAACAAGTGGTATCAGAGCTTTGGCTTTGATTTGCAATGGCAACCATGAAATTCGATATTCCACTATTGGATCACACAATGAGGTTTTCTCTATAGCAAGTGAAGATGCGGGCTGTTCTGGCGCAGATGGACCTTGATGATGCGCTATTGAGTTTCGATAAGATGCCCTCATCATGGACGAAGGAGGAAAAGAAACATAAGGAACGAAAGGATTTATCCTAAATACACATTCTGTAATGACCAAGAAAATTTCATTAATAAAACCTAATATTTAATTGGGTTTAATTAATGAATTTACTTTTAAAAATGTGATTTTTGTAAAAAAAAAAATGGTAATTTTTGTAAAAATTATGATAAAGAATGAATAAATGACATTGATTGTAAATTTCATGGCAAATGTGATGGAATATTGGATATTACCGAATACAGATTTTATGAGCTTAATTACTCATAAATTTGTAAATAATATCTATAAAATGAATTTTATATCACAATTAATTATAAAATTATGATATAAACACATGGGTACAAAGAATGTAAATATGATATAGAGTCCACCGAGACCTAACCTAGTGTAAGAAAAAGGCCAATGCAATATAAGAATATTGCTAAATGAAAACGCAGATATAGAAAATGTTACGATTGGCCTCCAAAAGTGAACGAAAAGGAAATCAAATATTTTTATACAGTCTAAGGATAGAAAGTACACTGATTTGACCACAACAGTATAGAAAAAATACTGTGTGGTGAAAAATTACATAGTATAAATTTTTAACTCCATAAAGTGGACACTCCTTGATTTTCTATTGGGCCACAAGTCTAGAAAAGTGGCCCAATCACCACATGACACCTAGGTGGTATACTCATGGGTTACCATGAGTCACCAAATGAGATAAAGATGCATTTATGGCATGGTTATCACAATTTTCTTCTTCTTCTTCTTCTCCAAGTTTCGGCAGCCATTCTTGAAGCTTTCAAAAAAATTTCTCAAGCCCAAAACTTTGCAAAAACAAGCACAATGATTTTTCACAAGTTTTAAGGTAAAATCCCAAACTTTTTAGCAAGATTTCAAGGGATTTTTCATGGGTTAAGAAAGAAAATTAATCCATGGTATTTTTGTATGAAAGGAAGCCTAATAGGGAGTTCAAAGGAACTTTGAAGGCTAGAAATAAAAAAAAAGTGTCATTTGGGTAAGTTTAAAGTTTTAAAGTTTTAAAATTTTATGGATTTTATTTTGATTTCTATTCTTTCAAACCCATGTGGGTTCTTGAGCATGTATTTGATGAAATTTCATGTATATGTGATGAATGGTAAGTTTAATTTGTGAAATTTTGGTTTATAGTGCAAATTGGTAATTTTTACAAAAAGTATTATTTTTGTAATTTTGATGTTAGACTTTGTAAAAATGATGTTTAAGCATGAGAATGATTTGAATAAGGCATGAAATGGTTTCTGCAGGGGTAGATTTACAATTTTGAAATGGATTTTTATAAAAATGCCATAGGGACTAAATTGAAAGAAAAAGATTTCTCTCGGTAGGATTAAAAAATGGCCAAAAACACCCCTGTATAGTGAGATTTTGGGATAAGTTAAAACATGAAAGTTATAGATCTCGACAAAATTGTTAGACCTTGTGAGCGGTTCATCAAAAAACTCAATCGTTTGTGAAATTTTGATTTTTCAAAGAATTTACAAAATTGTGAAAAATTTTAAAAAGGGCAAAACGTCATTTCTCAAAATATTTTGAATATGGTACTTTGAGAAAAAATGATCCTTGAGAAAAATAGAAAATTTTGAGATTAAAAGGGCAATTTTAGCCCCGAGGACAAAATTGTCAAAAATTTTAATTTACGGGCTGAATTGTAAAGTTTTATAGACATAGGGATAAGTGAGAAATAAAGGGATATGAGCTACTAGAGCATTTCTTTAAAGTTAATATGTGGCTATTTTTATTAAAATAACGAAATCGAGCTCGGGTAAGTTAGTAGGTTCACAGAGGGCAAAATCGTCATTTTTACCCAAATAACCCAAATAGCTCAGAAAAGTTTTCAATGAGATAAAAAGATGATTTGGAAGATATCCACCATTCGTAAGTAATGATAAGGTAGAGTAAGGTAGAAATAAGGAAACCAGTAGTTTCAGAGATGTATACGGTTATGCAACTTGACTAGTTAAGCAACAAACGTTTTGTAACAAAACATAGTGGAAGTTGGCTAATAGTTTTGAAATTGGCTAACAGGATCCTAGGAGTCTAGGAGAAAGGAGAATCGAAGTCGATTTGACGGTACACAAAAACAAGTAAGTACCCTTCCCACCTACAGTATGAAAATGTAGGTATAGGATGTATGTATATGTACACTTGAGTGTATATTACGGTGTAAACTTGTATGTTTGCCATGATATGAATACCTAAGGGTATAGTCATGTATGGATACATGTGCGCGTACGATTAAAATACCTGAGTGTATAACATGTTATGTATCGGTATGAACAGTATATTACGTACCTGTGTATACAATGATAAATACCTATGTGTATTGAATGTTATGTACCTGTGTGTATAATAATGAATACCTATATGTATATAATGTAAGTACTTGTATGTACTATACTATGCAAGCGAATTTATGTGTTATGGATAACATGTGAATATCACATCATGCATGGTATGTCAACCATAATAAATGAGCTGGTAAATATGTCACCAGAAATTAAGAAAAGTGTCGTATTGACTCCTGACTCAAGGGGAGTTTAAAGGATATAGTATGGTCACGGTGTTACGTAGACCTAAATGAAATTGCGCAATGGTACGAACACTTGGGCCCTAGTAAAGATAAGAAATGATGAAGATAAGGAAAGTTTATAAGAAAGCATAATTGATTCATGCATTTATTTGAATGTCCATGTGGGATTTATGGGACTTACCGGGCGTTAGCTCATTAAGTTTTTCATGCTGTAGGTATTCCGACGAGAAGGTCAGAATAAATCGTAATGATGAGCTGACAGACGGATGATGTGTGCAGACTGGGTATGGTTTCCGCCGCAGTATGTTTTTGCTGTATTGTATTTTAAGATATTTTGAAAGTAATGTTTGATAAACTATATTGCAAAGGAAAGGTGGTTATGTAAATACAAGTATATGTTTGTATTTCAAAAGTTGTTAAACCAGTATATGTAAAGTATTAATTAAAAAGAAAAAAAAATTTTCTAAATTTTTGCCTTAAAGTAAGTAAGAAAAGGTTTTATCATAGCCGAAAAGGCGGGTTGTGACACCTTCATCTGTTAAATCAGATTTTGTAGGATGTACTGAAGAAGAAGACCGTTGCTGCTTTATGGCTCAAGCCAGAGCAATTGTGCATAACCAAGAGTCTGACTAGCAAAATTCATTTAAAGCAGCATCTATACTCTCACCGAATGTCTGAAGGTACGTCTCTTAATGATCACTTAACTGTGTTTAAGGAGATTGTGTCTGATTTGGAGGCTATGGAAGTTAAGTATGATGAAGAAGACCTTGGGTTAATTTTATTATGTTAACTGCCTTCATCGTATACCACATTTAAGGATACTATCTTGTATAGTCGGGACATTATTACCCTAGATGGGGTTTATGAGGCTTTGTTTTCTAAAGAAAAGATGAAGTAGTTAGTGACTAGATCCAAAACACAAAGAGAGGGTCTAGTTGTTAGAGGTAGAACCCAAGAGAGAAGTTCTAGGACTAATATTAGAGGTAGGTCTAAATCCAAAAATAAGGAGAAGTTCTGTAACTATTGCAAAAAAAGAAATGGCACATTAAAACTGAGTGTTATAAGCTGCAGAATAAAAACAAGAGGGTTGAAAATCAGAAAGAGAAGAAACCGAATGCTGGGGAGGCTAGTGTCGTTGAAGAAGGCTCTGGTGGTGAGCTTTTTGATAATTTCTGATGGTGATTCTAAACCCTATGAGGATTGGGTTCTTGACTTTACATGTATGTTTCATATGTGTCACAACAGGGACTGGTTTTCAACATATGAAACGGTTCCTAAGGGCTCTATTTTGATGGGAAACAATGCCCTATGCAAGGTTGCTGATATTGGTACTGTCAGAATTAATATGTATGATGGTGTAGTGAGGACACTAAGTGATGTAAGGCATGTCCCCGATCTTAAAAGGAATTTAATTTCCTTAGGTACTCTTGATGCTAAAGGGTACAAGTACATCGGTGAAGGTGGAGTTCTGAAAGTCAGTAAAGGTGCTCTTGTGATGATGAAAAGGCAGAAGAAGACTACTAGTTTGTATGTTTTGTAGAGTACTCCAGTTGTCGGTGATGTAAAAGTTACTACATCCACTATGTCTGATAGTGATCTCACTAAGTTATGACATATGCGACTGTGGCATATGAGTGAACTTGGGATGGCAAAGTTGAGTAAGCGAGGGCTTTTAATAGACGTTGCACGAGCAAGATGGAGTTCTGTGAGCATTGTGTTTTTAGAAAGCAGAAGAGAGTTCGATTTGGCAAAGGCATTCACAATACAAAAGATATTTTGGAGTATATTCATTCTGACATTTGGGGACCGTCTACTGTTCTTTCTTATGGTGGTGCTAGTTAGATGCTTACCATTATTGACGACTATTCCAGAAAGGTATGGACATTCTTTTTGAAGTAGAAGAATGATGTCTTTGCTACATTCAAAGATTGGAAGACCATGGTAGAAAAGTAGACCGGTAAGCTTGTTAAACGTCTCCGCATTGATAATGGCTTGGAGTTTTGTTCAAATGAATTTAATGCCTTCTGTAAATTAGAGGGAATTTTAAGGGACTTAACAGTCCGACATAGTCCGCAGCAAAATGGTGTGGCCGAGAGGATGAACAAGACGTTGATGGAAAAAGTGCGTTGCATACTCTCTAATACTGGGCTACCTAAGCCATTTCGGGTTGAAGCAGCTTTTACAGCTTGTTATTTGGTCAATCGCTCTCCTTCCATCGCTATTAACAAGAAGACACTACAAGAGATGTGGTCAAGAGAACCAATAGATTACTCAAATTTAAGAATTTTCGGTTGTCCTGCTTATGCTTATGTTGACAATGGAAAGTTAGAGCCTAGATCCATGAAGTGCATATTTCTTGGTTATAAGCCTGGTGTTAAAGGCTATAAATTATGGTGCCTGGAAACCAAGAAAGTTATTATCAGTAGAGATATTGTGTTTGATGAGACTCCCATGTTACGTGGAACATCTTCTACGAGGTCTAGTGATGTTGCTCGGGAGAGATCTGGCAGGCAAGTGGAGTTTCAAATAGAGATAGGTACATCATCCAATCCGACTTCCCAGTCAAGTTTAGAGAGTCAAGGCGATAGTGCTTCTCCATCGCCATCACCACCGCCGCCACCACAGTACTCATTGCTAAGGACAGGTCGATGAAAGATGTTAGGCCTCCATAGAGGTATGCTGAAGCCGACTTGGTGGCTTATGCTTTATCAATGGCAAAAGGTATTGAGTCTAGTGAGGAACCTTCTACCTATTCAGAGGCGGCTAATTCAGTTGACTCTGGCAAGTGGATGATTGCTATGCAAGAGGAGATGGAATCCCTACATAAGAATGGCACATGGGATTTGGTGAAGTTATCCAAAGGGAAGAAAGCTGTTCACTGCAAATGGGTATTTAAAAGAAAAGAAAGCACACTAGGAGTTGAAGATGCTAGGTACAAGGCTAGACTGATTGCAAAAGGATACAGTCAGGTTTCAGGTGTTGACTTTACAGATCTTTTTTCTCATGTGGTTAAGCATAGCTCAATTCGAGCCTTGCTTGGTATAGTGGCCACTCATGATCTTGAGCTTGAGCAGATAGATGTGAAGACTGCATTTTTGCATGGAGAGCTCGAGGAAGACATTTACATACAGCAACCCGAGGGTTTCATTGTTACAGGTAAAGAAGACTATTTTTGCTCGTTGAAAAAGTCTCTTTCCGGTTTGAAATAGTCTCCTAGGCAGTGGTATAAGAGATTCGACTCATTTATGATCGCTCATGAGTTTAAGAGGAGTAGCTATGACAACTGTGTCTACTTCAATAAGGGTGATGATTGGTACTTTGTTTATTTGCTCTTATATGTTGATGATATGTTGATTGCTATTAAGGATGAAGGAGAGATTAAGAAGTTAAAGGCTCAACTCAGTAGAGAGTTTGAGATGAATGACTTGGAAACTGCCAAGAAGATTCTCAGCATGGAGATTTTGAGAAATAGAAAGGTAGGTGGGTTATATCTGAGTCAAAAAGGGTATATCAAAAAAGTTTTGCACAGGTTCAACATGCAGAAAGAAAAACCAGTGAGCACTCCGTTAGCAACACATTTTAGACTTTCAGCTGCGTTAGCTCCACAATCAGACGATGAGATTGAGTACATGTCACGTGTTTCGTACTCTAGTGTAGTCGGTTCTCTCATGTTTGATATGGTATGGTCTCGCCCATATTTATCATATGCAGTTAGTGCAGTTAGTAAATACATGGCAAATCCAGGTAAAGAGCACTAGAAAGCGGTGCAATGGATTATTAGATACTTGCATGGTACTACTGATGTTTGTTTGCACTTTGAGAGGACTAGAGATGGTGTTGTGGTATACGTTGATTTTGATTTTGCTAGAGACTTGGTAAAAGGAGATCACTTACTGGGTATGTGTGTACAGTTGGTGGTTCTGCTATTAGTTGGAAGGCTACCTTGCAGGCTACTATGCTTTGTCTCCTACTGAGGCTAAATATATGGCTATTACAGAGGCTTCCAAAGAAGCTATTTGGTTGAAAGGCCTATTTGGAGAACTTAGTGAAGATTTGAAGACTTATATGGTGATGTGTGATAGTCAAAGTGCTATTTTTCTCACTAAAGATCAAATGTTTCATGAGAGGACAAAGCACATTAACGTTCGTTATCACTTTGTTTGTGATATTATTGCTTGTGGTGATATTGTTATGAGCAAAATCAATACACATGATAATCCTGCCAATATGATGACTAAGTTGTTACCTATAGCTAAGTTTGAGCATTGCTTGAACTTGGTTGGAGTTCATGCTCGTGCCAGTTAGTTGCCCGTGGGGCTTTGTGGAAGAGGTGGAGAATTTGGTTAATCACATGTTGGAGTTATTTATGGTGAATTTTGTGTCAAGGTGAAGATTGTTATTTTGTGACCCAAAACCCATTCAAAGGCAAAGGCAGAAAGGTAGGGCCGCGACGCTTGAAAGCAGTGCCGCCGCGCTACAATCCAACGCCACGGCGCTCCAATTCGAAGAGACCAGCGCTGCGGCGCTCCGATGCGGCCTAATCGCATATTTCATGTTTTTATGTGTTTTTGAGTTACTTTGGGCTAAGGTTTGAGTCCCCATACATATAAATATGTCATATTCTTCATAGTTTAGAGAGAGACACGTTAGAGAGTCACAAAGAGTCATAAAATTTCATAGAGATCATAGTATTGAGAGTGATACAGAGAACTTAGTCTTGTAAGTTTATGAGTGATTGAGTGAGTAAATTTCTGTATTTGAACCCTTTAAACACCGTTGTAATTTCTGTTTTGTGATTAGTATATTGCTTCTCCTCTGCCCGTGGTTTTTTCAACCTTTATTAAGGTTTTTCTACGTAAATCTTGTATGTAATTTTCTCTCTATTTCTTGTTGCTTATGTTTTGATTTCTAACAATAAAATAAAGATAGGTGACTTGTCAAGCTTTCATAATAATAATAAACGTCTGTGCTTAAATTTAAAGGTAACTAGATTAGAAATGACGATTATTGGAAAGGCGCAGGATGGAGATTTCTCATCCACTGGGGAAGAGACCAGAAGAACACCAAAAAAAAAAAAAAAAGCCACACCTCTATCTGGATATCTTATTTTCAAAAATAAATAGATCAATAAATAAGGATTTTTAGTCTACCCTCTAAACTCTTTTAATTTGGCAATTTCCAACCTTGTAATTTGGTTTTTGAACCCATTCAAATCAGTTGTGGCAGGTTGAAAAAAAATAGTATGTTTGGTTCACCACTTTGAATAAAAAACAGTGTCAACTCGAATCAGCTTTGTTAAAATATTTTTTCTTACAAAACTTGAATTGCTACAGTATTTTAATTTAAAGTGATGATCTAAACTTTCTCTAATCTACTCAATCAACCTTACTAGTTTGAATAATAATATATTTAGTTCACTCATTCAAATAAAAAAAATTTCAGGTCAAATCAGTTTTGTTATAATTTTTTCCTCACAAATTTTCAATTATTATAGTGTTTTTACTTCAAACATATGATCTTAACTTTCTCCAACCCACTCAATCAATTCACAATTAAAAGGAAAAAAAATCAACCTACCAAAATAAAATTTGGGTTAGATACGTGGGTTGGGTGATTAGTATATTTACTCACCGGCGTCAATGAGACTACTACTGCCAGTATTCATAATTCAAGGTTTAAATGACCAAGGAGTTATTTTCAGGGTGAAATTGCCAAATTGAAAGAGCTTGAGGGTAAAAGGTGCCAATAAACTCCACAAAAGAGAGAGAGAGAGAGAGACAGATTTTGGGCTAGGAACCTCACTAGATCAAGGCCCTACGGCCCGGCCCAGTGTTCACTATAGTCTCCACGGCAGAGTCGTCACTCTCACACGGCTCAGTCACCACCATCGTGAGCTTCGGACTCTGAGAGTCAAACGCACACTACGCAACATGTGCGAGTTAGCAACTCAGCTTGTTAACGTGAGCTTCTTCTTCCTTCTAGCCCCTGATTTTTCCTGAAATTCAGAATTTTTTTGTCTAATTTTTTTTCTTTAGAATAAGAACTTTTTATGATCCATTTGCAGTATTATTTCAGAAGAAACCCTGTACCTCTTCGCAGTGTTCAGCCACGACGAAATTTTTCATCCCTCAATGGAAAAGTTTTGTCGTTCTGAGATAATTGAAAAAATTGAAACTTTATGATTGCAATTAAAAGAAAGTGAAATACTCTGTTTTTTTTTTTTTCTTCTGAGATAATTGAAGAAAATGTGAAATAAAATCATTTGCAGATGAAGTTGCTCTCGAACAAGATGCTGAGAGAAAAATCGGATGGCTATTGAAATTGTTTTTTGCTGGGACTGCCACCTTTATTGGTTACCAGTTATTTCCATACATGGGTCTGTATAGTTATTTATATAATCTTTTTTTTTCAAGTATTTTAATTGTTTTTTTTTTTAAGCTGAGAAGATTGTTGTTGTATATAATGCAGGGGATAATTTAATACAGCAATCTGTATCACTTTTACATGTGAAGGATCCACTGTTCAAGAGAATGGGAGCTTCAAGGCTAGCCCGCTTTGCTATGGATGGTGACTTCTTCTTGTTTTTCTATTTCTCTGTGTGTGAAAAATGTTTATGAAAGGGAATATTTGATACTCACTTATGATGAAACTGTAATTTGATATGTTGGAGTATATAAACGTGGACCAAACGGCAACTTTAATTTCATGGAACTTGAAATTTTTCGTGGCATGTATTATTGCACGTGAAGGAAAGGGAAAACATATGGATCTAGCGTGTTTGGTTTCTATGATTGTTTTTAACAAAGCAGAAGAACACTAGGTAATGCCTCGGGTTTTCCTTCTTGTTTGGTTTTTCGGTTGGTTCTAGTTTGGTTTTAGATAAAAAACTATTGGTCGTTGTTGGAGGAGCGGTGACATCAAGTTTCGTGAATATATCCGGGTTAGGTTGTTGCTATCTTGCCTTCCTAGTAGGGAGGAGAAATGGTGGTCTAATGAAATTGGATTGTATGTAAAACAAATAGTCATTTGTATTTGTCCGAAAAAAAGTAAAAGGAAGAGCTATGTTGGTTGATTGTTAGTTTTTTCTTAATGAATTTTCAAGCTTAAGCCATGTTTAAGGATTCATATGTCTTTGTAATGTATATAAATTGCGTTATTTGTTTAATGTCTAGATGAAAGAAGGATCAAAGTAGTGGAAATGGGCGGTGCTAAAGAGCTTTTAAATATGTTGGAGGGTGCTAAAGATGACCGCACTCAAAAGGAAGCTCTGAAGGCTCTTTCGGCCCTCTCACACTCAGGTCAGACTTTTTGTGTGTAGCTAGGGCCATATCTTTTTATACTAGCCTCGCTTCTGATTTCCTAAACTTGTTTTCTTTTATTGTATATCCACTTTAACAGTTAGAAATCGTATTAGATTTTCTAGCAGTATTTGTAATAAGAATGACTGGCTGTGCTACCATGCTTGTAGCACTCTCAGTTGGATTGGCTTGTGCATCTTACTGGTAATATGGTCTTTTACATCCATTTTGGTTGGAGAGGAACATACAAACTCCTGTACTCGTCAAGATGATTCTGTGTAAATTGATTCTAATTGTGAAATTAGCTTAGTTTCAATCAAGCTTACCTTATTATTCTATTATGTTTGTATTAGAATCAATTAACTTGACAGTTTTAATCAAGCTTACCAAATTATTCAATTATGTTTAGCTTAGAATTGGCGGCTTTAATAGCCATTATTTCAATTTTCTTTTCCATTTCCGTTTCTTGTATTACAGGTCTAGCTGCTGAAGCTTTACATAATGCTGGGGCGATCGCTATCATCAGGTCTACTCCAGATTCCTTAGAGGATGTTGACGTGGGGAGATACAAGTCTAGCCTGTTGCAGAGATTTCAAGATCTGAAATATGATGTTTTACCGTGAGATAAACAGAAGAACTGATTTTTATGGTAGGTTACAAACACTACAAAGATTGCTAAGCATCCTGACTCGGGTGCATGAGGATGCGAGAGGGGTGCACAAACGCTAGTGTAAGCTTGGCATACAAACTCGTTTTTGCAAGGACATGCAATACGTCCATAGTGGTTGGCTGTTTCATTGTAATTTCTTCAATCTACGTCATCAAAAGAAAGCATTTTTACTTCAAGTAGATCACACTCATCATCTTAAACAGGTACCTAAGTGGTTTAATATGATGTTTAGTTCACCGGTTTGAATTGATTTTGCTGCAGTATTTCTCTCACCGAATTTAAATTGCTATAACGTTTTCAATTTGAACTGATTGTTTAAATCGGTGATCCAAACGCCTTATCATGGTTGATTCAAATATCTTGACTAAAAATTAGATCCCCTCAAACGTAAAGCAAAAAACTCTGTTTCTTTGTCTGTGCAGTCACAAGTATGCATGTCAAATGCTCGTAAAGATACTTATATTAACTTATAGCCATTTATATCACCTCCCTATTGACGCATGTATTTGTACATTCTGTCAGTATTCTAAATTATGTAACAGGTTAGGAAGAGAATATGCCAGTATTCTATCCGGCTATGTGGGGACAGTTTGACCCTCTGAGGTGAAGGTATATATTGTTTAATAGGCCGTTTGGAAGAACGGTTGAAATTAACAGTTTTAGTTTAAAAACTGTAGCATGCAAGAGCTTGATATTGTAATTTTTTTGTTTTTTACTACTACATGTGAGAGTTTTACACTGTTAACTAATAGTTGAAACTGTTCAAACGTTCTATAAATCTGACAATTAACAACATTAATTTATATATATATATATATTTATGTTGATTTTTTAAGAAGAAAATTGAAGTTCTTAAAAGTTTCTATTCATAATATACTCTTGCATGTATCTGTAGGTAACTATATTGTATGTTTAATTGGGTAATTATACTTTGTTCTAAAATTTCTTCTGTTGTTTATTCGTGTTTTCCGTAAATGCTTCCGAGTACATTTAGAGCTTCATTAGTTTGTGTGTGTTTCGTACTTTTCTTCTTATAGTGCTGTTTTCAAGCCACTCTTAGCTCTCTTTTTTGTTTTTTTTTGTTTTTTGGGTCTTATTCTAATTTTGATCAAATCAAACTTTCCTATTCTGTCCTCCCTACTCTTTTGTTTCCCTTGTTACATTTCAAAACTGTACTTCGTTTTTTTTTTTTTTTTTTTCCCTCGTTGTTATCATATCTTAAATGGTGCGTTTTGTTTATCACTTTCTTTTGTCATTTCCCAGGAATAAAGGGTACAATTTTTTGTCCGCGGTTCATCGGTATCAATCGTTTCTCAAAATTTCGTTCTTTCGAGCTCCATTTTTTTTTTTCACTGTATCAGAAATGTTGTCGTTTCTCACCGAATGCTGTTTTCTTTTAACGTTTCGTTTCTATATCTTCCATTGCTCACAAGATATCTTCGTTTTCAGTTTTTTGTCTTTTATGAAATTGTCGTTTTTTATATTTTCTGCAGTGTATACGATACATTTGTTTTCAAGTTTTTGTCGTTTTACAAAGTTGCCGTTTGGTAACTATATGCTGTTTTGCCTTCCGTTCTCATCGTGATTAAATTTTCTATGGTTTAATTGTTGGCGTTTTTAGGGTCTTGTTGTTTATCAGTATTGCCGTCCGTTCATCCTACGGTGTCTTCATTTGTTGTTGTCGTTTCTTTAATGTCATCGTTTATTCATCGTCTTTTTCTTCGTCCTCGTCGTTCAACTTTTGTTCAAACTTTAAAAGTGTACTATTTTCTTACATTAAAAATTATTCTTGTATTATTTGGTGTAATTTTTCTTTTTTTTTTTTTTAATGCCCGAGTTGTTTTTACAATTGAAAGATAGCCTTGAGTCCTAACCATAAGAGCGGAGAATTATGCCTCTCACATGATCGAGATTCACTTTACAAGTTTTGTTCGAGCAACACACGTGCAATCACATGAGCTTAATTCAATTTATTTACATGGATAAAAATGGCTAAATGAGAAGTTTTGAGTGTTCAGAGAATAGAGGGGTGATTTTTAAAGTTTAATAGATAAAGTAAGAGAGACCTCAAAATTTTAAGGCTATTGGTGGTAATAACTTTTTCATTTCACATACGAATTCATTTCCTAAAGCTATTTTATCAATACAAAACCAAACCGCCAAAAGAAAAATTGTTACTTGCTTGCCAACAGATTATATACATTTATCGAAATTGCAATTATACTTGTGACTACTGCCAAGACTATCATTGTTGTTGCCAGGATCCTATCCTTTCTTGTAGATATACCATTAACATCCCTGTAAACAATTTCATAAAATAATAAATAAATAAATAAATAAAATTTATGAATGTAACATAGTTTTCAAAGCAAAAGGAGATAGAGAATAAAATTACAAAATGGGTACCTGAGAGCAATACAGCCAGGAAATATAAAGGCAAGGCAAATAGCAGAAGTTGAACCCAGAAACTGAAAAATATACCAAATATTTGGGACGGCCATTGAAGCCAAGTATGAGAAGACCAATAGAACAAGTGTGATGATCACAAATCTTTTGGTGTCATTGGCCAAAAGGGGCTTCATTGGGAACAAAAACTCATCAATATTTGCCCTTAAAGAGAAGTTGAGCAGAGGAAAAACCAGCATAAGATGAAGGGCATAACTCAACCGAACTGCATCATTTAGCACCGAGCCCATTGCCGTACCAGAACTCTTGTCAAAATTCACGAGTATGTCTGGCATGATTGAGTCTCCATGTTAGAATTATGGCCCACAAAATTCACGAGTATTTCTTCAGTCCAACTTATCTAGGGGCCCATAGATATCTTTCTCCTAATAAATGAGGGACAAATTCATTCGTAATCACTCATATTTCTCACATGATTCACTCTATATCCAACAACAATCCATTCCATCATCCTGCTAAAGATAATATTAAAATGTGTCAAAATATAGAACTTATCATGTAGGAAACAATGGTGATTTAAGGTCAGAGGACTAGGATAATACTATTGTAATGAGAATCACTTATGACAATTATCCATGCAGTATTCTCATAGTAGGTCGATCCAATACATCGTTTCTCAAATATTTATCTATGAGTTAATTCTTGCTAAACTAAAGTTTTGGAAATGGCCGTGTTAACGATGCGCAATCGTTGCAAGTGTTGCCACGTCAACGATTTTCACATGCCGTTTACACACATTGCCAAACAATTGCAATTCAAAATGAAATCTATTAGCTTTGAAATTAAAACTCAAAAGAACTTTGAGTTTATCTTAAAAAATCCCTATAGAACTCGCAGATATTGTTAAGTTGATTTATCAAATTAATCTAGATGCAAGTAATTCCAAATTAACTTAACTTTAAATTAGAAATAAAAATAAGAAAATCTTGCAAAATTTCAAATTCAAATGCCACACCATCTGTAGCCAACACATTTGGATTATTCAAAAAATATTTCTTTTTTCCAATCACAATGTAATCCAAATAATCACAAGAAATAAGATAATTTTCAACACAAGCAACCAACTGGATCAATTTTAAATTTCAACTTTCTCAAATCTGGATGATCTCATCTTTGCACATAATGACGACATAATGAGCTCACAATGAGCAGGAAATAAAATTGAAATTTAAATCCTTTTAATCCCATGATGTCAATCCAATATACACGTGTAAGGTTGTGACACCCGTTATTCTCCTAACGGGTATTGAGGTAATTAAATTAATTTTTAGTGTATAAAAAAAATTGCTTCATTTAAATTTATTTTATAATATTTATTTTTATCTATTTTTAAATTTTCTAAAATTCTCCTATATTTATTTAGTATGATTACTAAAAAGCCTTAGAACTTCTAATAAATCTCAAAAATGTCATATTGGCATTATGTGTGTTAAAGTCTTTAGATGAGACATAAGGATATCTTTTCCAACTACTCTTGACCCTCATTTTCTTTATTTCCTCCGTGACATGCTTCAACATGTCTCCTCTATAATTGTTTCCATCACTTCTCTTCAAAGACTTCATCTTTTCTTCCTTTCTCTTCCACGGTTCCCACACTCTTCTTCTCATTTCTTTGCTGAAGCAAAATACTTAGAGAACTTCTTCAAGGCAGCCATAAAAATCAGCCACCATCACCTCCATTTGAGCAAGAATTTCAGTCATACCGAAGTAAAGGAACCTGTTTTGAAGCCATTTCAAGCTTCCAACTAACCATAATCCGAGGTTAGAATCTTATGAACAAATTTAGTCTTTCATTTATAAATTTTCTTTTATACTAAAGGATTATTCAAATTTGCGTTCTTAAACCTAAGTATATGTTTGTTGCTATTTTGGAGCATATGTATGAAGTCTAAGTGTATATGCCCTAGACAGAAAATTTATATTGTTAAACTTTGTAATACCTCTATGGGCAGTGGTTATTTCTTGAAATTCTAAGATTAAATTAAAATGAATTTTATGAATTGGTTTGCATATTTGAAAAGTAGCATCCTAGGCTTTCTAACGAGCTATCATAAACCTAAATCGGAGTTGTATTTTATTTTCTAAGAATTATTCAATTTTTGTATTGGAAACTAGTAAATCTGCCAGTTTGTTATGGTATACCAACTACTAACCTGAACCAAGAACCCATCTTTGCTCACCACCTAATTCTTTAATGTCTTGCAACCTTTCCAATATTATCCTAAGTGATTGATGAATCTTATTAGGGACTAAAACATATAGATTACTTGTTCACATTTTATATTGTGTTAAGACAAAAATTGTTTACTGTGGTATTCAAAAGAGATTTATATAAAAGCTTTAATGGCATACTAGTAAGATAGGTTTACACATGATTTATTTATGAGTGTAGTTGTATGTTGTGCTTTAGTTTTAATTGTCCTTATGCACGCCTTAGGATCAAGGGAGTATGGAGCTAACGTTAATTGATTCCAGGATTAAGAGACTGTTGATAAGCTTAAAAGGTAGGGATTCTATTACTCATCTTTTGTGAGGTTTTTATAGAATTAAAATTGATTGTTTTGCCGCAATATATATATATCTATGTTGAACTGATATTATATGATTATCACATATGAAACTATGACATGGACTCGTCTTGTATTGTACGGCGAGGAACATAATGAATTGACACATGTTATAAATTGAGAAGCATGGTTAGGAAAACTAACTCTATTGATAATGATTCAATATAGAGAAATTGTGAGACATGAAGAGGGCGACGGTTACGTCCTTGGGCATGAATACCCTAAAAGGTAAAATAGGGGGAAGGCGATGACGCTTCCTTGGGTTGAAAGTCCCATAACACACTGTACAGGAATCGATTTGGTGAGGACTCGGGGCTTGATGTCCCCTCACCGGAACACCCTTGGAATGTTTATAGGGTGATCAAGTGCGCCCACTTGGGTTTCGATGAGTTGAGTGATACTCAATTTAACATGGATACCTAGGAACAATGATGATTGGTAATATTTGTATAAATGTGTAATTATGACACTTGGTAATGATTAACTACGGTATCCATAAGATGTGATCATAATAAACCTCATAATCTGAAATATGATGTGACTTACTAACCATGCAGATTTTAATGTGGTAATGATAGAGGTGAGTAATGGCTTTCTCTACTGAGCATAGTGTTGCTCATCCCTTATGTTTATATCTTTTCAGGACTCACTAAGTGTGAGGTGGCTACGAGAAATATAGTTGAGGAAGTGATGTAACTATATTACATTGGGACTGCTTCAATCGTTGAGAATGTTCTTCATGATAATGTAAGCATCAATTGTTACTTTCTGTGACTGTATTATAATGTGTTGAGGGTTAAAATGATGATGACAACAGTTTATTTTATTAAATTTAAGGTGCTACATTTAAAACTGTGGTTTATTTATCGTTTATATTTTTATTTTTGAGTTGAGAGTTTTCATTTAAGTCCCGGGCAAATTTTATTTTTAAGGTTTTACTTTTATTATTTATTTTTATTTTATCTCATTAAAAACTGTTAACCCCCATATAGGGGCGTTACAGAATTTTTGGTATCAGAGCCTAGGTTCGGTTAACCTAGGGAGTGTAGCACCACTTTAAAAAAATATATTTTTGAGATGGTTTTGAAGCTGAATTTTCAGTGTCATCATCAAAATGAACCTTCACATTGATTTATACAGTCTAGAAGGATGTAACATGGAAAGGCCATAGAATGAAAATATTAATAGTTATATGAGTACAATAATTATATAGAAGGAAAGTATTAATAGTTATAAGAGAATGATAATTATATGGAATGAGTTTATAAGTAGAATGCTTATGAGAGATTCGTATAATATTTGGATCTATAAGCATATTTAATTCGTATAAACGATGAGAAATTCGTGTAGATACGAGGATTTAAGAGCCTTTTGTCTCGTGAAAAACAATAAGAAATATAAGGCTTGACTTATTGATTTTAAAGTTTGACATAGATATGCCAAATTTTTCGTAATTGATTCAAACTTAAGTAATGATTATGTGTGGATTCGATGGAGCACATAAGTGTCAATGTCTTTTCTTAAAAGTTCTATATATTTGAGGAATATGATATAAGTTGGGAATCATGGTGTTGAATTTTGAGAGAGATAAATGTTAGACTTTTGGTCTGTTGAGACTGTGTAAAGTCTAGAATGCATGAATCTCAAAATTGGAATATTTTGTTACGTACATTGTATTTAAGTGTATCAGTGAATCTTTTGGTTACCTAAGGTTTTGTTATATGAGGAAATTATATATTGTATGAGTAGAATTGTGGGGATTGTAGATGTTCTTAAGTAGTAACATCTAGTGTCTTTGTTCACTGATATGGTCTATGTTGAAAGACGTAAATCGTATTGATTTCAAGGTTAGTCACATTCTAAACCCTTGGTAGTAATGATGATGAATCCATTGATAGATGTTAAGTATTATCAATAACATATGGGTGTATGCATTGTTCAATAAGGTTTTGATTAAAACAAAATTATTTGAGTTGCTGGATCATTCAGGAAGATCCTTGTTGTCGTTAAATTAGATTTGTTGTTTATAGTTAACTTTATCTATAGTGGGCTTTGAATTGGGTTTAAGATTCATACGAATTGGTTTTCAATTTTATGTTTGTTATTTAACTCGTTCTAAATGTGTTAAGGCCGAAACAACCTGATCATTTTCAACTAAGAACATTTGGGCCTAGTTCAAATCTTAAATCAGTTTGATTCACACTGTCTCTCCCACGTGGTTTCTATACGTGTCATATACAGTGGTTTAATTATTGTTTACAAATACGTTTACTGTGCATAGGAGCTTATTTCTCCGAGTTCACTTTTTCTCTCTTAATTTGTTATTTTCTCTCTAAATCGTAAATCCTCTTCTTTTTCATTAAAAATTCTTCTTTTTCTCTAAAAGAAGAAGGAATTCTAGGATTCTGTAATTTACTATCTTAATTTTTCCTTTCTATTTACTCTTCTTTCATCTCATCATGGACCCAAAGTACCAACATCTGAGAAAGTATTTCCCATCACTCTCCCAAAAGATTCTCATAAAGAAATACAAGGCTAGAATTACTCGGTTGTGGATTCTTATGCATTTTGGCATCCCTTGTGATGTGAGAATGTTGATAGAGGGGAAGATCCGTCCGAGTGACTTTAGTCAAGATGTCGGTTTACCAGGAACAGGTACCAGTCGTAGTGCAATGAAAAGAAGAGCTCGTGCCATCGTGGTCACTTGTAACAAATGTGGAAGACAAAATTGTAACGGTAAATGTACTTCACCTGGTTATATGTCTACGAATAGAGAGGATAAAATAAGGTTTTGTAGGGATGGACTTTCAAAGGAGAACTTGGATAGCATCCATCCTCCTCTCCACGGTCACCCTAGTGGATATGTTCAAGGAGCTAGTTTTAAACTCTGGCCTAAATTTTATACAGAAAGACAACGCCTCAGGAATATGGTATTTCTAGATCCTGTTTGCCAAGCCATAAGAAAACTGGATGGGGAATAAGTCATCGCTCTATAAAGGTTATTCAGTCTTTACTTATTTGAAGCAGTTTTAGCTGATGTTCAACAGTTTGTGTTTTTCTTTTACTCAGAATATTTGCTTTTGTGTTTGAAATAATTGTGATTATTAGATTGATACAGTAAGTGTTAATATCTTATTTAATTTATGATTTTCTTAAATATATATATAATAAAATATATATCTTATCAGACACGTTACATACGGTACAGTAATATGTTTGAATTTTGAAAAGCTTATCCAGATATTTCAAGATTTGTGTCTCAAATTTCAAAAGTTCTACAGTATTTGTCGTTTATATTAAATTTCTAGACTTGGTGTATATTTGTCAAAAAGTCTACAGTTGTGTCATGAGGGTTTTTTGTCGAATTGTTCTCAATTGTCAAAAGTTATACAATTAGAGTCTAATCTTTTTCAAAAAGTGAATCAGATTTTCTGTAAACTATCAATCACCTTATCTTACTTTCTTATCCGCACAAGATTTTGTTTAAATCTTTGGATTACCTTTTCATTACCTACTCGTCTATCTCTTTAGCCCTTTTTGTATATTTCTCATCTTTAAAATCTCATGTAGAACCCGAAGTCTAAGTGGAGCAGACATTAAGCAACCACTTCTATAAACCAAATATGTCTACCTCCCAGTCCACGAAGAAAATAAAGAATGTCTGTGTCTTTTGTGGTTCCAGCCTTGGAAAAGATAAAGCTTATTTAGAAGCTGCAAATCACTTAGGGCAAGTCCTAGCACGCAAGAAGATTAACATAATCTATGGGGGTGGTAGTATAAAAATGATGGTAAATATGGCACTAGCATCTAGGTCTAGTGACGCTACTGATGTAAGAATTTGGCCTCATATTCCAGTTGAAGGAAACCTTTGTAAGGAAGCCATAGGTAAGGGAGAAGGAGTCAGGAGTATCCCTAAAAATTTTAAAGACATAATCTATAATTCTGATGCTTTTATAGCATTACCTGGTGGTCTAGGTACTCTTGAGGAAATATTTATAGTTGCTTGTGGGCAATTGTTGGGCTTTTATTCCAAACCTTTGGGACTGCTGAACGTAAAGGGTTTTTATGACGGTCTTTTGAAATTTCTAGATTACGCTGTGGAAGAAAACATCACTACAGAATCGGAGAGACAAATCTTTGTCACTGCTTCAACAGCTGAGGAATTGATAGATAAAATGCAAATCATACATCCAGAATCCGACACTGCAACATCCAAGCTTGAATGGGAAAGGGAAAGCCGGGAGCGGCCAATTGATTTGAATCTCCATCTGTAATCTTTTTGTTTTATCTTTGGCATGTAGGCATGTGTGTCCGTATTTCGTGTGTTACGAATAACCGTTTGCCTTGTATTCTGTGTTTCTTGTGGTACGTCGTTGTTAAATCTTTTAGATTCATTGAGCCTAATGCCGGGATGGCTGGATACGGAGTACTTGATGCTCTCGAAACGCATCCTTCTTAAGGTCCGATCTTTTGTTTATCGATGTTTTTGTATCCTCTAAGCATGCATGATATGGATAGCTGGTATACGGAGTGCCTTGTACTCTCGAAACGTATCCATATCATGTTTGTAATGTGTAATATTCTGTTAATATTATGTGGAAGTACCAGAGTCAGTTATGGGGATATTTCATATGAAATATGAGTATATTATTTGGGTTGAATGTTTGTGTCATGAGGATAGCTGTTTAATGAAAAATATGTCGGGTATGTTTGCAACCAGAGATTCCGCTTAATATCTCTATGAATAAGTTTAATGTATGGTTTTGAATATAAGTGTTTGTGATATATGTTTTATGATTATGTTTTAGTTTATTAGTTGAGGTATGAAATCAAATATATTTGACTTTTCCTTACTCAAAAAGGAAAAGGAACCTAAAGATGAAGTATATAAAATTTCTCTGGCAATCTCCTTAAATGTGATTGTAAATCACAGTCCATGGACAATGAAGGACTGGAATCATGGTATGGTCAATATGTATGCCTGATCAGATTCTTAGACTATTATACGGTGTTATAAGTTGAAACTTGTCAGAAATACTCTCATTGAGGGATTTAGAATTTAGAGTAAGATTTATTATGCAAGTAAATAAGTGGAGATACGATGACTTAAATTTGAAGGACAAACAACATTAACAGTTTAGACTCGGAATTGGAATCATAATGGAATTAAAATTTTTACTAGTATTGCTAGAATTGAAATTTCGAGGACGAAATTTCTTTAAGGGGGGTAGAGCTGTGACACCCGTTATTCTCCTAACGGGTATTGAGGTAATTAAATTAATTTTTAGTGTATAAAAAAAAATTGCTTCATTTAAATTTATTTTATAATATTTATTTTTATCTATTTTTAAATTTTCTAAAATTCTCCTATATTTATTTAGTATGATTACTAAAAAGCCTTAGAACTTCTAATAAATCTCAAAAATGTCATATTGGCATTATGTGTGTTAAAGTCTTTAGATGAGACATAAGGATATCTTTTCCAACTACTCTTGACCCTCATTTTCTTTATTTCCTCCGTGAGATGCTTCAACATGTCTCCTCTATAATTGTTTCCATCACTTCTCTTCAAAGACTTCATCTTTTCTTCCTTTCTCTTCCACGGTTCCCACACTCTTCTTCTCATTTCTTTGCTGAAGCAAAATACTTAGAGAACTTCTTCAAGGCAGCCATAAAAATCAGCCACCATCACCTCCATTTGAGCAAGAATTTCAGTCATACCGAAGTAAAGGAACCTGTTTTGAAGCCATGTCAAGCTTCCAACTAACCATAATCCGAGGTTAGAATCTTATGAACAAATTTAGTCTTTCATTTATAAATTTTCTTTTATACTAAAGGATTATTCAAATTTGCGTTCTTAAACCTAAGTATATGTTTGTTGCTATTTTGGAGCATATGTATGAAGTCTAAGTATATATGCCCTAGACAGAAAATTTATATTGTTAAACTTTGTAATACCTCTATGGGCAGTGGTTATTTCTTGAAATTCTAAGATTAAATTAAAATGAATTTTATGAATTGGTTTGCATATTTGAAAAGTAGCATCCTAGGCTTTCTAACGAGCTATCATAAACCTAAATCGGAGTTGTATTTTATTTTCTAAGAATTATTCAATTTTTGTATTGGAAACTAGTAAATCTGCCAGTTTGTTATGGTATACCAACTACTAACCTGAACCAAGAACCCATCTTTGCTCACCACCTAATTCTTTAATGTCTTGCAACCTTTCCAATATTATCCTAAGTGATTGATGAATCTTATTAGGGACTAAAACATATAGATTACTTGTTCACATTTTATATAGTGTTAAGACAAAAATTGTTTACTGTGGTATTCAAAAGAGATTTATATAAAAGCTTTAATGGCATACTAGTAAGATAGGTTTACACATGATTTATTTATGAATGTAGTTGTATGTTGTGCTTTAGTTTTAATTGTCCTTATGCACGCCTTAGGATCAAGGGAGTATGGAGCTAACGTTAATTGATTCCAGGATTAAGAGACTGTTGATAAGCTTAAAAGGTAGGGATTCTATTACTCATCTTTTGTGAGGTTTTTATAGAATTAAAATTGATTGTTTTGCCGCAATATATATATCTATGTTGAACTGATATTATATGATTATCACATATGAAACTATGACATGGACTCGTCTTGTATTGTACGGCGAGGAACATAATGAATTGACACATGTTATAAATTGAGAAGCATGGTTAGGAAAACTAACTCTATTGATAATGATTCAATATAGAGAAATTGTGAGACATGAAGAGGGCGACGGTTACGTCCTTGGGCATGAATACCCTAAAAGGTAAAATAGGGGGAAGGCGATGACGCTTCCTTGGGTTGAAAGTCCCATAACACACTGTACAGGAATCGATTTGGTGAGGACTCGGGGCTTGATGTCCCCTCACCGGAACACCCTTGGAATGTTTATAGGGTGATCAAGTGCGCCCACTTGGGTTTCGATGAGTTGAGTGATACTCAATTTAACATGGATACCTAGGAACAATGATGATTGGTAATATTTGTATAAATGTGTAATTATGACACTTGGTAATGATTAACTACGGTATCCATAAGATGTGATCATAATAAACCTCATAATCTGAAATATGATGTGACTTACTAACCATGCAGATTTTAATGTGGTAATGATAGAGGTGAGTAATGGCTTTCTCTACTGAGCATAGTGTTGCTCATTCCCTTATGTTTATATCTTTTCAGGACTCACTAAGTGTGAGGTGGCTACGAGAAATATAGTTGAGGAAGTGATGTAACTATATTACATTGGGACTGCTTCAATCGTTGAGAATGTTCTTCATGATAATGTAAGCATCAATTGTTACTTTCTGTGACTGTATTATAATGTGTTGAGGGTTAAAATGATGATGACAACAGTTTATTTTATTAAATTTAAGGTGCTACATTTAAAACTGTGGTTTATTTATCGTTTATATTTTTATTTTTGAGTTGAGAGTTTTCATTTAAGTCCCGGGCAAATTTTATTTTTAAGGTTTTACTTTTATTATTTATTTTTATTTTATCTCATTAAAAACTGTTAACCCCCATATAAGGGCGTTACAAAGGTGCACATGTATAGGGTTCCAAAAACCCAAACATACATTATGACAAGTAGTACATCTACAATGGTTTCCTCCAAAATCAGGAGAAGACTAAGACACCATCACAATTGTATTGTTATCATCCTTTACGTCAAATTAAAAAATAAGAAACAATAATAATATGATAATAATAAAACAGAAAAGTAGATTAAAAAATAAGTACATGTTTGCCAAAACCTTATCATGGGATCCACGATGGCTTAGAGCTTTGAGGAGGACAATATAGAAAATCCGGCCTTTGACTGAATTTCAGGCTTGAAAACCGAGTTGCTAAGAGTGTTGAGCCACTTAAACAAGTAAAAAGAAACATTTAATAGCAGCAACGACTATTTATTAAAAAAAAAAAAAAAAACCGATGTGCTGGGATGTTACTAGACACGTGAGATTCCATGCAAATTCCCAGTTACAGACATGTTAGTATGTTATTCAAAAACTTCAAGAACAATGGAAGTTATGGAACCAATGGAAGCCATACTTAACTAATTGGGCTTGCTTAACACACCGTATTGTATTGTATTACATTGTATTTTTTGTATATAATACAATACAATATAATACAATGCAATACAATACAATACAATACGTCGTGCCAAACATGCTCTTAGAAACATGTCTTCTACACTAAGTACATCCCGAAAGGCTTCAGCCGAAATTTGTTTCCTTATTTTAATTCAATAAGTAATCTAATACAAGTAAATTAGCATAATGAAGTTGCAAATTTTTTATCCATAAGATACGTCAGGTGATGCCTTCACTCGATTCAAAATGCAAGCTGAACAAGAAAGCAGAAAAGGTGAAAATTTGCCCTGCCATGGTACGCTCTAAAAAAAGAAAATGAACAAAAAGACAATAATATGTTTCCGTTGATTAATTCTAAGAACAAACAGAAGAGGACATCTATATTAAAAAGTGCAGGAAAAGACAGCAACATATAAACATTATAGACCCCAAACAAATCCAACTAAAAACCTGCTCTGAAATAACAAAAATCAGATAGGTAAATTGCAAATTCATATTTGTGATTCATCTGAAATGCAAATCCTCTTGAGTGACTTGGCAATAAATTTAATTACTCACTCGGTTCTCGGTTGTTTGCAAAATCCATGAAGAAAACTTTTGAAGATCAACAAGGAATACCCCTGAAACAGGCTTTAGAAGTAACAACAATGAGTCTCTTAAATAAGTCGATAAAACAAGAAAACGAATATGTAAGACTACACTAAAATGTGATTCACACCTCTAATTGAAAAGATCTTGAAAAAATTGCATCACGAAGCCTCCCTTACCCGTCCTTGATTTAGTAATCTCTACTTCAAAACACAAGCAATGATATAACCGAAAGCTACGAGACAACACAAAATGCATCAATTGTGGTTTACCAATCATCCCGGAACAAGATTGAATGGAAGACCCATAACAAAGTACATCAAATTGACATTTTTTCTAACTCAAGACGATGATAATGGTGATTACTTTTGTAGCTGACATGCAATCTAAGAAACAAAAAGTTTAAATGCAATTCTACACGAGATTGGATCGAAGAGCCTCAACTAAGTAGAGTATCTCAACATGTTGTCTTTGTCGTGAAGTTGCAGCTCTTTTGTCTTCTAAACCCTTATCTGAATTTCTACAAGTTGAGGATTGCTTTACCTTTTGCCTTGTAAAGAGTATGACTTTTGGGTTTAAAAGGCAAGTCATTTTTCCAAGTTGTTCCAAGTCCTCGATATGATTATTTTTTCTTCCACTATTTACTGTCCTTTGCTAAATCACCTTCTCTATCTTTTTCAGTTATTTGCTTTTACAAGAAGCACCTACTTTTAGTCACTAGCATGGCCTTCCAAAAAACTGTTAAAACTGAAGGAGTCTTAACTATGAAAAAGTTTGTGGTTTTTGTTTTTGTACCTATGTCTCAAAGTTGTTAAGCTCACAGACAATTTCAGTTTGTTGGTTGTCAAAGACAGCAGCCCCTTAAAGATATCATAGGTATTAGTCATGTTAAAGCACATCTTTTTTGTCAGCTTCCACCAGGTAACCAAAATTTTCTCCTTGAATTCAGGTCTTTACTCATAACTCAAGTCAGGTACATAACCAATAGATTTGATCGTCGTCCTCAACTCTTCTAACTTTCCATATATGTGGTCCTTTTGTGGATGCAATTGATCTCCTGCATAAAATTTATGGACTTCGCCTTTGACTGAAATCCAGCTACATCCTGCTTCCTTTCTTACACCCCGGTCTTTCATCATATGTCTTAAGCTAATTCCATCTTCATAACTCCCTGCCTCCATATATGCATTTGAAAGTAGAACATATGTAGCTGAATATTCCGGCCGAATGGAAAGAATCTTCTCAGCAGCAATCTCTCCCAACTCAACATTTCCATGGACCCTGCATGCTCCCAACAGGGTCTGCCATACCATTTCATTGGGCTCAACCGGCATCTTTTCTATGAACTCCATGGCATCGGCAAGGCGACCTACCCTGCCCAAGAGATCAACAATACATGCATAATGCTCCATCTTTGGCACCAGACCATAACATTCCTTCATCCGATGAAAATAATATAGACCTTCCTCCACAAGACCCCTGTGGCTGCAAGCAAATAGAATGCACAATAAGGTAACAGAATTCACCTCCATACACAATTGCTCCATTCTCCTAAAAAGTTTTAGTGCATCTTCCACCAAACCATGTTGAGCATAACCTGATATTATTGCAGTCCATGAAACAGTATCAGGGCTAGAAATTCTTTCAAAAATTCTTTTTGCCTCAATTAAGCAACCACATTTAGAATACATGTCGATTAGAGCACTTTCTGTACACTTGTCAGCATCCAGGCTAGCCTTACATAGAAGACCATGCACTTGACGACCATAGTCAAGCAAAGAAAGGCTAGCGCATGCATCAAGTACAGTAGAATAAGTATATTGATTGGGTATAAAGCCTTCTTCCCTCATTTTTGAGAAGCTGATAAGCGCCTCCTCGTACTCAAAAAACTGAGAATAAGCAGCAACCAATGTTGTCCAAGACACTAAGTCTCTCTCTTCCGTCCTATCAAAAACCCTCCTTACATCTTCAACCAACCTGCATTTAGCATACGCGTCAGCAATTGCATTTGCAACACTTGTCTTGAATTCTAATCCAAACTTCATAACCATTCCATGAACTCCCTTTCCAAAACGTGTACATTTTAAAGCAGCTATTGCATTGAACACACTACAGTAAGTGTAAATGTCTGGTTGAACACCGTTTTCACACATCGTTACAAAAAGTTCCAAAGCTTCTTGGCTATACCCACTTTGTGAATACCCTGAAACCATCGCATTCCATGGCGTATTGACTTCACAGTTGGCAAAATTCGAGTCAAAAATAGATCTTGCATCAGATAAAGACTCACATTTTGAGTACATGTCTATTAGCGCAGTTCCCACAAGAACACTAGAATCCAAATGAAGTTCAGACGCATAACAGTGAACAGCTCTCCCCTTGTCAATATCACCCAACTTACCAACTGCTTTCGATACACTAATAATTGTGTATACGTTGGGTGAAATTCCTCCATCCTTCATTTCAAGAAAAAGGTCAAATGCCTCCAAGTGAAGACCATTCGATGTATACCCTGAGATCATTGCATTCCATGATACTTGATTATGTTCTCTCATGAGGCTGAACACTTTATACGAATCGTCGATCAAGCCCAGCTTTGCATACATGTTAAGAAGAGATACATTGACGAATGCCTCAGATGTAAATCCACTTGCAACAATCTGGGCATGCACCATTTTGCCCAACTCAACACAATTCAAACCAATACAAGTCTGGAGAATAGCAGAGTAAGCAAATTTGTCCGGCGAAATTCCCCGATTCACCATCTCGTAAAAGAACTCGAACCCCTCAAGAAATGAACCATTCTCTGTAGACGCAACAATCATGACAGTATAAGAGAATATATTTCTCTGGGACATTTTATCAAACACTTTACGGGCAAGGCTAAAATCCATGCACTTTGCGTAGGCATGTGCTACATGATTCAACAAGACTAACAAGTCCGAATATTCGGATTTCAAAACAAGCCCATGAACAGCTTTCGCCGTTTCTAAGGACTTTTTGTCCATACAATCACGTAAGATGTCAACTAATGATTGTCTGTGAGACTTCAGGTGTGTTCTCTCTATTGCAATTGAGCTCGAAAATTTCGCATCAAATGATCCATCTGATTTCTGGGCATTAAAAATCGGCTAAGTTAGAGCTGATTTTATCAGATGGGAGTCTATATCTGCCCTTTTTTTTATTTTGGTCGAAAAGTTATGAACTTACAAAGACTCTAAAACCATAAAAACAATATAGAAAAGCAAGAGAGAATACAGAATAAAGAATAAAGCAACTTACTTTGATGTTAAAAGTTGGAGTGCGAAATGCAGACGAATGAAGAGATGGAACGACGCCCAGATTAAGAGATAAAGTCATGGTCGTCTGGTCGATGGCCACAAGCCAAAAATGTTGGACTGTTCTTCTTGCCTGTTAACACCAGTGTGAAAGACAGAGCCAGTCCGCTAAATGCCCTTCATCAACAACACGACGTATCTCGTAAAAACAAAGAAACGACATTAAAAAAATCTTAAATAGAGTCTTAAACGAGGAACACTAATGGCGTTTTTATTTTTTATTGTTATTAAATTTGCCGTTTGTAAAGTACGATGTCAAAGCAAATCAGAGATTGGAACACTATGTGTTTCAAAACACAGTTAAAACTATATACAGTTCGTTTGAAAAATATGTTAGAAATAATAACTTGCAATTACTATAGTATAAAGTTTTTATACGCCATAATAAATAGTAAAAATTTGTTACAATGTAAAGCTTTCACATACTATAATGTTTAAGTTCTAACTTGTTTTTCAAACGAACCCATAATTGGAACCAAAACACTGTAGTGTGTGTGTTTGGGAATATGGTTGGAACTATATGGTTGGAACAAAAACATTATAGGATGTAATAGTTTTGCCCAATTATAACATATAAGAGCTTTATATTGTAACATATTTTTTACATTAACTTTAAGTTCTAACTTGTTTTTCAAACAAACCCATAGTTGGAACCAAAACATTATAGTGAATGTGTTTAGGAATATAGTCGGAACTATATAGTTGGAACAAAAACATTATAGTATGTAATAGTTTTGCCCAACTATAACATATGGGAGTTTTATATTATAATATATTTTTTACATTTCACTATAACGTGTGAGAGTTTTATACCATAAAAGTTGAAAGTAATAAGTTGTAACAAATTGCCAAACAAAACCCAAATGTCCTTTTCCATTAGGACACAATAGCAAAACTTTAACTCTCATCGACTTATTGTCCTTTTTTCATTTGTGGAATGTGGATCAATTTTTTTTTCTCATGCTTCACTTTGATGTAGCATCTTTATGTTTTTAAATAAATAGTGTCACATAAAGAGTTCTTGTTTTCCAGGACATACCCCTTTTATCTTATTTATTTAGTTTTGGTCTTGATGATGACGTCGTTAGTCTATTTTATTGTCATTTTCCTGACTGTTGTTTTTGAGGTATTGTTGTTTTCATAAGAAATAATGTCCTTCGTAGAGTGTTTATTTGATCCCCTTTCCAGGACGCAGTCGTGTTTGCTTTATTGTCGTCTGTTTCGCTTGGAGCCGTTTGACAGTTTGACAGTTGTTTTTAAGTAATGTCGTATTCTTTCGAACTTATTGTCGTTTTACTTGTTGATGCTTCTTGTATTTGGTCGTTTTATTCACTCATGTCGTTTTTACAGCCATGTTGTTTTCAATTTGTCGTTTTCTTATATAGGATACTTTCGTTTACGTTTTTGTGTGCTCTGAAGGGTGCCCTTTTATCTTACCGCTGTCATTTCTCGTTTTCGTGTATAAAGATGTCCTAGATTCCTTTTTTTTTTTTTTTTTTTTTTATTTTAAGCACCTTATGTGCCCATCACCACTCTACTAATAAATCCTATTTTTACACTTCCTAAAGATTAAACAGAGACCTAATCTTTTAACCCCTTCCCACCATTGGCTAATCCCAGCCGCTTCATGTCCTGCATTCATTAACTTTTCATCTGACGTCTCTTGAAAAAGAAACCCAAAAAAAAAAAAACCATCGTCGTTTTCTAATTTCTAACATTGTGTTGTTTTCTCATGTTATTTCTAAAATCGTTTTGAACATATAATGTCGTTTATACTACATTGACCCTCTTTTTTGGAATACAATAAGGGTGAACGGGCGGTTTGACGGTTTTTGGGCAGGTGACGTGCGGTGCGGTTTTTTTGATGGCGGGCTAGCGATTAACTAACCCACAAACCGCCCTCCACATGGCGGGTGGTTTCGATTTGGTTTTGGGTGGTTGCGGGCGGGTGCGAGCGGGTTGAGGTGGTTTAAACCTATCTCTTCGTCTGATTCAAACTCCTTTTGAAGATCAACTAGATTTTCTTTTTTAGAAGCACTATCAATAATGTCAAACTTGAAGAGGTTTGAGATTGACTAGAACTACCAGCCATTCTTCACCCATAGTACATCATTGAAAAAGAGAAAATCATACATGGATGCGAGGAGGAAATAAATTCCAGAAATAAAGAAGACAACAAGTTCAGTCAATTAGTGGTGTTATTAAAGTTAATTGGTGTTATTGAGTTATGTGCAAAAGACTTTCAGCTCCTCCAAAAGCAACACCAACCTCCCCTCAAGTAATGAACAAAATTGCAAAGGAATTTTTAGAATTTTCTTACTTGGCTCAACAGATCTCGATTAAGGCAGTTACTTGAGGATTTATGTTAGCCGGAATCTCAAGCCTTCGGTTGTTGAAAACAACTACTGCTACAACCTGAGAAATGTTGATGTATCATATTGAAAAATCTTCTATAGTTTTCAAAAGCAATAAGTTGCTTGTATGAGACTTGCCAAAATGGCCTAATAAAAACAAAGAAAAGAAAAGCCATTTTAACAGCAAGCTCAGGTCAGCATGGAAAAATTTAATAAATTCGTAAGGGATGAAACATGCAAAAAAGGATTACTCTAGGCTTTTAATAAATTGGTATGATAAACATCCATAACATGACATCTCAGCCTCGCATGATGTACATATGATAGAAGAAAAAAATAATTATAGTTCGTTAATGTTAAACTATTTGAGCCGAGAATTCCAAATTTCCATTAGATTCCCTGCTAGAAGAATAAAGTCAACCAAACCATCACTTCCATTGCACATACTTTTCACAAAAGTGGCAATTGGCTATGACGCTATGTGGTGAAAGTGAAAGCAGGTCCGGTTGTGGCAACACCAGATATAGACCCAAGTTGAAAAAAGGATCATGCTTAGAAACCAAGATTATTGCGTTTAAATTTAAATAGTTTTTATACTTTTTAAAATACGGAACCATATGAATAATGGATGTAAACAAATAGCATGTCCTTCTACTATTGACTGAAAACCCCTCAGCCTTGTTGCTTTGTTATTGGTCAAAGGCAATAGTTTCTTCTTGTTTAACTCTCTGCTCTAGGAAACAGTGAATTACAGTAACCAATAATAGCTGAATTACAAACTATAACTACAATGGTAGAGGTCCTGATAACCCTGCCAGGTGGCAATTCTATATGAAAAAAGAAAAGAAAAGAAAAGAAAAACACACACACACACACCACTCTTGGGTCAGATTTTCTCCATTTCAAGCTTGTGAATTACAGTGGATTCCCAAGTATGTAGAACATAAACACCAAGATTTTTTAAAAAAAAGAAAAAACAAACATTAAGATTAACATTCTTGGCTTTTCTCATTAAGGGTATAAATTTCTTCTTCTCAGCTTTTTAAGTTGACCAGCGGACCATATATAAAATTCAGAGAATGCTACCAATTCTTGTCCCCCGTTTGCTGTAATGCTTCTCAATCAAAATTGCCCAAGTTCAAGCGCATCCTATTTCATCATGTACATTTGAGTGACGCTCAAAAAGTGCAACTTCAACCAAGAAAAAAAAAAGGCAGATAAATAAAAGAAAAGACATTCATCTAGAAAGAAGGGAGGAAATAAAGAGGCAATATGGTAGGAGGAAAGACCCATAAAAAATGCAGTACTTATACCATATCATGGACTTACCCGATCCTTTGATAATTGATGTGCTACGGCCTAAAACCAAACCCATCCATGCTCCCACTCCAACTTTTGCACATGGCTGCCTTCTTGTCATTGCACTCATAAACCTCCACGTTTCCAGACTCACGTCCCAGCCATTAGGGAGAATTGGAAGAAGAAGAGGGCGATTAGCGAGCAGAGAACTGGGAAGAACCGAAGAAGAAAAGAAAAGAGGGAAAGAGAAGAGGCGCAACGCAGAGAATTGGGAAGAAGAAAAGAAAAGAGGGAAAGAGGAGCGGCGACTTAGGGCTGAACTGAAGGGCTCGTGTCGTGAGGCTGAGTGTAGATAATAGGTTTAGTTTTTTTTTTTTTAAAATATATAGGCGGGCGGGTTCAACCCAAACCCGCCCGTAAAAACTTAAAACCAAACCCGCTCACCCGTCAATGAGTTATTAAGGTAAATATGCTTTTTTCATGATGGACGGGGCGGACACAGACGGTTAACGGGTGCGGGACGATTTTTGTACAGCCCTACTACAAAACAAAAGTTAGGGTTTATTTGCCCGTAGCTTAACGACCCACCCACCGTCCTTAAACCACACAGTACCGAAGGAGAGCATCAACACTGAGACTTAAAGGGAGAGAGAGTGGGAGAGAGAGAGAGGGAGATGAGAAAGAGATCAAAGAGCTCGAGAAAGGGAAAGAAGGCTTGGAGGGCCAACATCAGCGCCGAAGACATCCATGATTTCTTCGAGAAGTCCACCAAAGACGCTCTCTTCAGTGCCAACCTTTCCTTGTAGGAACAAATTTTACTAATGAAAACCATCATTATATCTCAAGACTCATGTTAATTCATCAAGAAGTATAGCGGAAGCATACCTGAATCCATTAGAACGATTGAATTTTTGGTTCTTGATCTTTTGAGTCAAGAAAATATGATGTCTGTGAGAAGAAGTTTTCTCTTTATCTTTTCCAGTAATGGGATGCCAGAAAATATCACATTACATTTTGACTCAAGGATCACAACCATTTATAATATTTTAAGTTTTCCTTATTTTTATTTTGGCCAATCATAAAAATAGAAATTATACTTTAGGTTTCTACACATAATTTTATATCCACACTTTACGAGATGCTTTAAAACCCAAATCTTTACACTTTATTAAATCACTTTATTATGTTAATCTTATTTGATAGCAATAATACACATTTATTTAATATATTAGCCCACATATTATTGGAATTAATTCCAACAATCTCTCACTTGGGCTATATATGAAACTTTATAAATGTTAATTATATTTTATGAGCTCATGAATTGTGCTATCATTACCAAAAGCATCTCCAATCAATCCGGTCCATCAATCATATTAATATAGGATCAAAGCGGTTTTCGTTACATTCTACGTAACTAAACCCATCAATGGTCACATATACTAATATAATGAACGACATAGATCAAGTATGGATGTGTAGCAAGGAAATTTCATGCAATGTGATCTTAACATGCCTATTTCCTACTGGTCCAACCTTATTCTTTAGTGAGATCAAATCAAACATATACATAGTGAAAATAAACTATAAACTTTATTTCTGTAGAAAATAACCATAAAATGTGTCTACAACAAGAAAGTATCTAAAATACAAACTCCCACTAAAATGACATATCCTCAAGAAATACAACACCCATTTGAGCAGTGTGCTCATGAAAGACCTTAGGTGGTACTCCTTTCGTAAGCGGATCCGCAACCATAGAGTTTGTCCCAATGTGCTCTATAGACACCTGACTACTTTGTACTCTTTCTTTAACAACAAGGAACTTAATGGCTATATACTTCGACTTTGTTGAGCTCTTATTATTATTGGAATATAGCACTGCTGACTTATTGTCACAAAATATCTTAAGTGGTCTTTCAATTCATCCACAATTCGCAGCCCAGTGACAAAATTTCGTAGCCATATCCCATGGTTGGATGCCTCATAACATGCTATAAATTCTGCTGCCATGGTGGAGGAAGCTATCAGTGTCTGCTTAGCACTTTTCCAAGAAATAGCTCCTCCAGAAAGCAGGAAGATATAGCCTGATGTGGATCTCCGACTGTCTTGGCATCCAGCAAAATCAGAATTAGAATACCCAATGATCTCCAACTGATCTGATCTTCTATATGTAAGCATGTAATCTTTTGTTCTTTGTAAATACCATATGACTCATTTGGCTGCTTTCCAATGATTCATCCCTGGATTACTTAAGTATCTGCCCAACATCCCTGTAACGTACGCAATATCTGGACGCGTACAAACTTGAGCATACATTAGACTCCCTACTGCCGACGCATAAGGAATCTTCTGCATTTCCTTAACCTCAAAATCATTCTTAGGGCACTGATTGAGACTAAACTTGTCTCCCTTAGCCACAAGGGTATCACCTAGTTTACAATCCTGCATGCCATATCTCTTAAGAATCTTCTCGATATAGCTCTTTTGTGATAATCCAAGTATACCCCGAGAGCGATCCCGGTGTATCTGTATACCTAATACAAAAGAGGCGTCACCAAGATCCTTCATCTCAAATTTCTTTGATAGAAATCTCTTGGTTTCGTGCAATAAGCCTATATCATTGCTGGCAAGCAATATGTCATCGACATACAAAACCAGGAAAATATACTTACTCCCACTGAACTTATGGTATATACAATCATCAACCATATTTATCTCAAAACCGAACGAGATGATAACCTGATGAAATTTGTAATACCATTGACGAGATGCCTGCTTAAGCCCATAGATGGATTTCTTTAATTTGCAAATCATCTTCTTTGAGTCTTTTGACTCAAAGTTTTCTGGTTGCACCATATAAATTGTCTCATCAATGTCGCCATTGAGAAACACAGTCTTTACATCCATCTGGTGAAGCTCAAGATCAAAATGTGCCACCAAAGCCATTATAGTCCTGAAAGAGTCTTTCGAAGAACCCGGAGAGAAAGTCTCTTTATAGTCAATGCCTTCCTTTTGAGTAAAACCCTTTGCAACAAGACGAGCCTTATATCTCTCTACATCGCCTTTTGAATCCCTCTTGGTCTTAAATATCTATTTGTAACCAATGGGTTTCGCACCTTCAGGCAACATGACAAGATCCCAAACGTCATTGTCTTTCATGGACTTTATCTCCTCATTCATGGCATTAATCCACTCTTGAGATTTAGAACTTTCCATGGCTTGATGGAAGTTGATTGGATCATCTTCCACCACACCAATGTTAAACTCATGTTCTTGGAGAAATACAATGTAATCATCTGGCACCGCACTTCTCCTTTCTCTAGTGGATCTTCTTAATGGTATAGGTTCTTGAGGTGGTAGAGTTTGTTTTTCTAGAACAATTTCTGGAATGGGAGGTTCTTCGACATTGTCTTGATTTGGATTTGCTTCTTGAACAATGTCAGGGATAGAAACCTGATCAATGTCAATAGCAGCTGTGGGAACATTAATGTATTCCTCTTCAAAGACAAAGTCCTTCACTTTATCTCCCTCGTAAACTCGACATCCTCAAAGAACCGAGCAGTTCCTGTCTCAAAAATCGACTTAGTCGTGGGATCATAAAATTTGTAACCCCTTGACCTCTCAGAGTATCCAATAAAATAGCAGCTGACAGTTCTAGAGTCCAGTTTCTTTTCATTTGGCCTATAAGGCCTTGCCTCAGCTGGACAACCCCAAATGTGCAAGTGCTTCAAACTAGGCTTCTTGCCTGTCCAAAGCTCATAAGGGGTTTTGGCAGTTGCTTTAGTTGGAACTCTATTGAGTATGTAAGCTGCAGTCTTTAAGGCTTCTCCCTAGAGAGATTCTGGCAAGGTAGAGTGACTAATCATCTTCCTCACTATGTTCTTAAGTATTCTATTTTGCCTCTCAGCAACAACATTTATGCTAGGTGATCCCAGCATGGTGTACTGTGGGATGATACCGCACTCCTCCAGGAACTTAGCAAATGGTCCTGGACGTTGTTCACCTAATCCACCTATCTGCCATAGTATTCTCCACCATGGTCAGATCTGATGCCATTATTCCTTTTGCTGAGTTGGTTCTCAACTTCAGCCTTATAATTCTTGAACACATCTAGTGACTAGGACTTCTCATGAATGAGATACAGGTAGCCATATCGTGTGAAATCATCTATGAACGTAATGAAATATTGTTGACCATTCCAAGAAGCTGTAGGGAATGGCCCACAAATATCCGTATGAATTAGTTCTAAGACGTCTGAAGCCCTGTTGGCACCTAATCTCTTTATGTTTGTCTGTTTTCCCTTTATGCAATTAACACAAATTTCAAAATCTATAAAATTAAGGGGATCAAGAATCCCGTCTGACACAAGTCTCTCTATTCTCTGCTTGGAGATATGACCTAATCTCTTGTGCCATAATGAAGCGAAATTCTAATTGGTTAATTTTTGCTTTACACCACGTGTACTTATATGCAAGGTTTCATTAAATGAGGCAACCATATCAAGTAAATAAAGGTTATCATAAACAGATAAAGAACCAGAACCAATAACTTTTGAATTCTGAGAAAGACTAAATTCACTATTTCCAAACGAACAAGAATAACCAAATTTGTCCAATATAGAAGCAGAAATCAAATTTCGTCTAAACGACGGTACAACATAAGCCTCATTCAAATCCAAATAAAATCTAGTCTTTAATAATAACCTAAATATTCCTATTGCCTCAACTTTCACTGATTTGCCATCGCCCACATAGATGTATCTTTCACCATCACTTGGCTTTCGGCAGCTCAAGTAACCCTACATAGACACACTTATGTGAGTAGTAGCACCAGAATCTACCCACCAAGTGTGTCTTGGTACCGAAGTCAAATTAACCTCAGAACAAACCAAATGGAGAAGCGTACCTTTTTTTGCACGCCATGCGTGATAATTGGTACATTGCTTCTTCTTGTGTCCCTTACCTCCACAAAAGAAACAGACAAATTCATCACCTTGTCCCTTTTGTTGTTTCTTCTGTGGTGCCGCACCTGCAGCTTCCTTGCCTTTCTTCCTTTTCTTTTTCTTGTCCTTAGAGGTTGTAGCCAAATGAGCACTCTTTACCTTCTCTTGTTTAAGTCTTTCCTCTTCTTGCACACAATATGAGATGAGCTCATTAAAGGACCATTTGTCCTTTTGATAGTTGTAGCTCACCTTAAATTGACTGAACTGTGCAGGAAGAGATATCAAAACTAAATGCACAAGTAAGTCCTCAGACAGCTCTAGCTTAAGTGCCTTTAGTTTTGAAGCAAGATGAGACATCTCCATGATGTACTCCCTTATATTTTCTTTTCCTTTATACCTCATTGAAATAAGGTTTGTCAAAAGCATACTTGTTTCAGCCTTTTCGTTCTTAACAAACCTCTTTTCAATTTCCTCAAGAAAATCTTTGGCTGTAGTAACCTTTTCGGACATAGTTCCCCTGAAAGTTTCCAGAATAGCACGCTTCATGATCATTAGACTCATGCGATTCGAACGATCCCACCTTTCCATATCCCTCTTTTCATCAAGGGAACTGTTTTCTGTAAGGTCAGGAGGTCGTTCAACCCTCAGCGCAAGGTCTAAATCCATGACTCCGAGAACAATCATAATGTTCTCTTGCCATGCCTTGAAGTTTGTGCCATTAAGCATGGGAATAGAATTGATGCTAGTAGAAATATTAGAAACAGAACTTGTAGCTGAACAGATAACAAAACAACAAAACAGAAAAACAAAAGCTCACATAAATTCCATATCATACTTAAAATAAATTCAAATAATGGTAGGGCCCATCACAAGATACCTAGCACAACATTAATATTTAGTCTTTGGATAGAAACATTAACTTGTAAGTGGTACTCTTGGTGTAGTAATCAAACATTGATAATAAGTTCGAGTCAAACAATAAATCTTCTTTTGGGCTGATTTATTACTCACATGTAAAACCAAATAATCATCACATGTTTATTACCACAGGTGCACATGCAATTTTGCAAATATTAACCTTCCTTTGGGCCGGTCAATATTCACAAAGATGTTACATGGACATAACTATTTATGTTTTAAAATAAATTAATTTCCACAAGAGATGTCACTTTGATGACATGTTGTTTCAATTAATTTATTTTAAACTACATATAAAATACCAATATTTGAATTTAAAATTGCACCAAAAATTGACCAAAATAAAAAAATATATATTTTTGGTCAAAGTCAAAGTCAACGGTCAATGGTCAAAGTTAGACCAAAAGTCAACCTAGGATGGGTCCCTGCGGGTCGGGTATTGTACGGACGGATTACTCTATCCAGCTTTTTCCCCAAACCCAATTACCCATTGTTTGATCCAATATTTAAATCAACCCAAAATTGACCCAGACCTGATCTCTCCTCAACATACCTAATGGGCTTGACAAGCTTTAAGCCCAATTAAAACAAACCTGATTTAATAAAACAGTGTAATCTCACCGTTTACCAAAACGACCTTGCCAATTTAATATAATTGGCAGCCATTAATAATTGAATGGCCGCCTGTCGCATGACTTTTCCAGTACAGTCGCAACCTTATTTCTTTAAACGGTTTCAAGATTGATTGAAGATTTTTTTTTTTTATTAATCTTTTCGGCAGCCATGTCATTGATATAATAATAATAATAATAAAAGTTTCTTCAATCGGTTTGAATATGTGCGAAACCTTACCAAAAGGCCGGCCACCAATTGGCCTTTTTTTTTTTTTTTTTTTTTTAATAATCGGCATCCATTGATGCCAAACATGGTTGCATTCTCAATCATCTGTATATATACGCACATATATCCAATTCACAAACTGATAAACTTTTTTTTTTTTTGTTCTTCTCTTTTTGGTACAAACTGCCGTATTCAACATAAAAAATTTATATATACACACATTCAACCAAATTCAAAACCCGTGCACAGACATACATACATACATGAGAACTGAATTCAATGAAGTAAATGACCATCATCGTTTCAACGTAATATTTCAACCGAAAATTTTGAGAAAATATTTCTCAATGATTCAACATGAGAGGCTCTGATACCACTTGTAGAAACAAATTTTACTAATAAAAACAATCATTATATCTCAAGACTTATGTTAATTCATCAAGAAGTATAGCAGAAGCATACCTGAATCTATTAGAACGATTGAATTTTTGGTTCTTGATCTTCTGAGTCAAGAAAGTATGATGTCTCACGTAACATTCTGACTCAAGGACCATAATCATTTATAATATTTTAACTTTTTCTTATTTCTATTTTGACTCATCATAAAAATGAAAATTATACTTTAGATCTCTATACATAATTTTATACCCATATTTTATGAGATGCTTTAAAATCTAAATTTTTATACTTTATTAAATCACTTTATTATGTTAATCTTATTTGATAATAATAATACATATTTATTTAATATATTAGCCCACACATATGATTGGAATTAATTTCAACATTCCTCCGCTCCCGCCGAATACCTCTTCTTCGTCGACAAGTCCAAAGGTTTTTCTTTCTCTTCTCTCTCTCTCTCTTATTATTATGTGTTAAATTCTGAGTTTTTATTTCAACGCTTTCCATTGTCAGGTTGAGTGGATGTAAAAGGAGATGTGCCAA
Source organism: Artocarpus heterophyllus (assembly GCA_025403435.1). Taxonomy (NCBI): domain Eukaryota; kingdom Viridiplantae; phylum Streptophyta; class Magnoliopsida; order Rosales; family Moraceae; genus Artocarpus; species Artocarpus heterophyllus. The sequence goes on along the minus strand of CM046354.1, from coordinate 6,042,793 downwards.
TTTGGTTTGAGCTCGTAATTAAGCGTTTTGTTTGGTAAATGGGTCTACAAAGAAACCTTTTTATTTTGAAAAAATGATAATAAAAAAATCCGTGTATAATAAGCCCATGCTTTGGATATTCGTTAATGAAGGAGCATGGTAATGTGCAGGGATATCGAGTAAAATGGGTTGTCATGTCTGCTCCCAATGATACATTTTTTTGGCATTGATTTGGGGGCCTGGTTAAGACCCACATTGCTATATCACTTGACCTATATATATATATATATATATATATATATATATATTCTCAATTTTGAGCCTTTTTGTTGTCCAAGTTAAGGTTGTTAAGCAAGAAATTTTTTTGGGTGCATTTTCAGATCTTTCAGTGAAGCGCAAGATTGAAAAACATCGCGCAAAAGTGCTCCGGTCTGAGAGTGCGCTAAGCAGGAACCCATTTGTGCAAGCTGTTTCAGCTTCGGTACCAAAAAAATTCAATAAAAAACATTAAAAAAATTGCTAAAGCGGAAGATGGAGTTGGAGATGTTGAGAAGGTTAGTAGGGTAACTGCTAAGATATAGAAATGGATTTTAGAATGTTTTCTTCTAGCTAGGCCCTATAAAAAATGCAGTTATTTTTAATCTGTTTTTGTACATTGCGCAGGATTCTGCCACAGCTTCTGACATGGTTGACATCTGGGATGACAAAGGTTTTCTCCCTGGTTAATGGCTTCTGCTTATTCTAACTTTTGGCATGTTGTGAGAAGACATGTACATTAGTAGTTTATATTATCTTTCATAGGAATCACATTTTGTTGTTCTTTGACACTCTTTCAGGTGATGATAATGTCAAGATCAGAAAGGTAATTGAGATAATTTAAGTTTAAATAGGTGATAGAACTCTTGATTGCTCTCTTTTATGCTTTGGAAACAAAGGATTTTTGATACTGCATTTTGAGCTGCAAATCTTGAATGAGATGTGTGGTTTTGATTTGTTTACTAGACTGTAATTGTTATATCTTAACTCACCTGTCTTGCAGATAGCGAAACCTTCAATTATTCCTGCGGTAGAAGTTGATCCTCCCGGGTGCTCATTTAATCCCTCATTTGATAGTCATCAGGTATTCTCTTGATATGTCTTGCTTCTATATTTTTTCCATGGGATTTTAGGCTATTATGAAGTTTAAAATAGTATCTTTTTAACTTTTATTTCCTTTATCCAATTTAGGATGTGTTGGCTTGTGCTGTTGCAGAAGAAATGCAGAAAGTCTACAAAAATGAGTTGGGACCTGAACCGGTTCCTTTAATGGTTACAGGAGAAGCCATCAATGAAGAGGATGTGAGTCTCTTTTTGCCCCGTCTTTTGTGTCCTTTCTCTGCCATCGAAGTTTTTAACCTTTTATGCGTTTTTCGGCTTAAATAACCGTTTTTTGTGGTTATAAATGATACTCGTGAGGCTTCATGGCCATGTTTTTTCATTTTACTTTTGAAATTTGTGCCTAAGCATATTTCTCTTTAACTTTTTGTTCTGTTAGAGGTATTTTATTGAGGTGGATGATGGGAGTGATGAGCACATGGATCCAGAGAATGCGGATGAGTCTGACGCTGCTGCGGCTGAGAAAAGGTTAGCTTCATTTCGTTGAGTTGTCTATATTTTGATTGCATGTTTTAGTTTACTCTTCCTTATCTTTAATTTTGGTCTTGCAAATTAATTTCTGAGGAGGCGCACAAATTGGTGCGACAACACGAATTTCTTTCTTACATGTTGCTAATTTAGTTATTTTACACGTGACATCCTTTTTTTTCTCTGAACACATGACATCTTTCTAGAACAGCATGAATTTTAATTTTGTGTTCTTTGTCATTCATTCTTTTTTATTAAAATTCTGGATTTTCTACCATATTATCTGGCATCCATGGCTTTGTGGATTCATATGTTTGATGACACTGCTACAGGATTCACAAAACAAAGAGGGTGACACGTGTTGAGTTAAATAAGAGAGCCAGACGTAAAGAACAGCTTTGAAAGGAAACAGAACTGAAAAAGATAGAAAGACTATCTAAAGAAATTGACAGGTTAGTCGAGAAATAACTTGTTACTACTTCGTAGTCAGCTACGTTTGTGAATAAGAGACTATCTAAAGTTTAACGTTATTTGGTTATCTGTTCACAGCCTACCAGATATTCTTCAAGAAATAGAAAAAGAAGATGAAGAGAAGAATAAGAGACATATTTGGCAAGCTGTAGCCAAACAAGAAAGATTAAAGTCATTTCCACCACGCTTGGGGAAGCACAAGTATGCAGCTTATTGTCTGGAAATTTTTTTTTTTTTTTTAAACTGCTTTTTGCACAAAATTGGAAATATGTTATTATTAGAGGTTGCAATTTGGAAGTTTTATACTGGACGGTGGCCTCAAATTCTTTCTTTTTTGCGCCCCTCTTTTCATTACTTATGCTTCTCTAGCTATACTGTCTTTGCACTGTGAAAGTAAAAGAGTGAATAATGTAATTTTATTGTGATTGCTTCCCAAAACATCCCTGATTATATTGGAAAATTTGTTTTTCTTTTTACCTGAAAAATGAGAAATTTTAGTAGTTACTGCAGAATTTCATGCTTACATGCTGTAATTTTAGCTTTTGATGAAATAGAGATAATTTGTTATCTTTGCTCCCTGCAGATTTCAGCCTGCTCCAATGCAAGTCTTATTATCTGAAGAAATTACTGGATCGCTCCGCAAGATTAAGGTACATTAGAATTTATGCTTTTAAGGGGTGGCTATAGATGACTAAATTGCGATATTAAGCTAAGAAATCCAAATTTCATTTTGCATAAGGCTTGTTCGACCCTAGCCAAAGATCGGTTCAAAAGTCTCGAAAAAAGAGGACTGATTGCTCCAATAGGCCGGACCAGAAGGCTAGTTGAATCTCCTCTTCATGGATTATGTTTTCACGTTATGTTACCTTTTTGTTACTCCTTTAATAGATGGGCTTTTTGTTCATGATTATCTTGATTTTTAGCCATGTTGAACCGTTCAAAAGTGATTCCATGACTAAAGCTTAAAAAAGCATTAGCTTTGAGTTATAATATGTAATTCCTCATATTCTGTGGTCATTTAATTCGAATTTTTGTAGGAGAAAATACTGTAGTTTAACTTTAAACTAATGAACCCAAACGAGGGCTTTGTTTAAAGGGTACTTTTATGGTGAGAACCTTAACTGGAGGTGTACATTATTATAAAACCGTTAGATCTACAATACCTGCCGATGGGTACATTTTCTGGTGTCCATGAGAGATTGCCTTGTTTAAGCTTAAAAATCTTTCACTTTCCTGCACATCTAATACAGTGGCAATTTACACAGATTTTGATTAATGGCGTTTGGATGTTTTCTTGAACAGGAAATAGAGCGATCTCTCTCCTTCAAATTACAGCTTAGGCTTAGTCACGATCTCCAAATGATTTTTAGCTTTGATTATATATATAAGATCTTGTAACATGTCATCCCAATGGGATAATTGAAATTTTGGTCGTTCTAGATGTTCCTTCCGAACTGGAAAGGAATTGGATTCATCCTTTTGAGTAAAATATTGTAATCCTCTGTTTTGTTTCCTTCTTGATTTTTTTTAAATCTCAAATTAGATGCTTTCGGCAAGAAGATTCTTTCGTGGAGGACACTCAAAACGGGTTATGGCGAAATTAAGCATGTAATTTTAATTTTGAGGATGACAGATGGTATAACAATTAACAAGTTCTTTCTTTAAATAAACAATAATAATAACAATAATAATTATTATTATTATAAAAAGAGTGCTTAAATTTAAAGGTAACTAGATTAGAAATGACGATTATTGGAAAGGAGCAGGATGGAGAATTCTCATCCACTGGGGAAGAGACCAGAAGAATACCAAAAAAAAAAAAAAAAAAACCAACCCTCTATCAGGGTATCTTATTTTCAAAAATAACTCTATCCTCTAAACTCTTTTAACTTGGCACTTTCCAACCTTGTAATTTGGTTTTTGAACCCATTCAAATCAGTTTTGGGAGGTTGAGAAAAATAGTATGTTTGGTTCACCACTTTGAATCAAAAAAACGTTTCAACTCGAATCAATTTTGTTAAAATATTTTTTCTTACAAAACTTGAATTACTACAGTATTTTTATTTGAATCGATGATCTAAACTTCCTCTAATCTACTCAATCAACCTTACTTGTTCGACTAATAACATATTTAGTTCACCCATTTGAATAAAAAAATTTCAGGTCGAACCAGTTTTGTTATAATTTTTTCCTCATAAATTATCAATTATTATAATGTTTGTACTTCAAACCCGTGATATTAGCTTTCTCCAACACACTCAATCAATCCAAAATTAAAAGAAAAAAAAATCAACCTACCAAAATAAAATTTGGGTTAGATAAGTGGGTTGGGTGATTAGTATTTACTCACCGGCATCAATGAGACTACTACTGCCACTATTCATAATTCAAGGTTTAAATGACCAAGGAGTTATTTTCAGGGTGAAATTGCCAAATTGAAAGAGTTTGAGGGTGAAAGGTGCCAATAAACTTCACCAAAGAAGAGAGAGAGAGAGAGAGACAGATTTTCGGCTAGGAACCTGACTAGATCAAGGCCCAATGGCCCGGCCCACTGTTCACTATAGTCTCCAGGGCAGAGTCGTCACTCTCACACGGCCCAGTCACCACCACCGGGGAGCTTCAGACACTGAGAGTCAGACGCACACTACGCACCATGCGCGAGTTTGCAACTCAGCTTGCTCACGTGGCTTCTTCTTCCTTCTAACCCCTGATTTTTCCTGAAATTCAGAATTTTTTTGTCTAATTTTTTTTCTTTAGAATAAGAACTTTTTATGATCCATTTGCAGTATTATTTCAGAAGAAACCCTGTACCTCTTCGCAGTGTTCAGCCACGACGAAATTTTTCATCCCTCAATGGAAAAGGTTTGTCGTTCTGAGATAATTGAAAAAAATTGAGACTTTATGATTGCAATTAAAAGGAAATGAAATACTCTGTTTTTTTTCTTCTGAGATAATTGAAGAAAATGTGAAATAAAATCATTTGCAGATGAAGTTGCTCTCGAACAAGATGCTGAGAGAAAAATGGGGTCCATTTTGGCCTTTTATAAAAAATAATTATTTTGCTCTTATCGAGTCTTAAAAAACTTTCGAAATCCGTTTTAAAATAAAACTTACATTTCTTTACTTCTCACATCTTTAAGAAAAACCAGACATTGAGTTCCTTTTTTGAAAAATCCTTTTTATTAAAAATTTACAATTTTGATCTGTAATATGAAAATCTTGACGATTATGCCTTAACGTTTTTTTTTTCATTCTTGCTTGATAAAAGCTTTAAATTCTTTTAAGCTTGACATTTGTGGTTACTTATTGCACATAGCAGTTGGTAACGTCCCAAAATGTGTTTCTTTAAACGACAAACGTTTGTAGTATAGAAACATTGTTGTATCCACAGGGAGGTGAAAATTTGTAACTCAACAAATTGATAAAAATAAACGTTCAAAAAGACAAGCACTTTTTCAAATCAAAGTTTAAAATGAAAGAAATATTTTTGTGTGATTTTTTTATTTCAAAATTCAAAGCATAAAATTAAAACTATGAAGCTTTAAGAATCCCTTGTATGTTTTGCAATTAATATAGAATTTTAACTCTAATTAATAATTATCTAAAGCATTTGATTTATTATATCTTTTCTCATTAATTGCAAGCACTTTTTACTAATTATACAGGTCAACCGAGAGCGACAATATAGCAAGCCATAATGCTGCAAGGGTTTTCCTATAAAAACTAGCAAAATAATCATCTCTCACTAATGATTTGGTGCACTAATTATGAAAATTATAACCGTTGTTACTCAATTATAACTAACATAATTTTAAAATAGAAAAAATAATAACAAATCAAAAATATTATATTTTAATGAAAAAAATTATTGCGTTAATTTCGATAATATCTCATTTTATTAAATAATTTAAGAATACACTATGTTATTCTCTGTCGACAATAAATTAAGAATTACTAAGTATTTACTGTACCAATTTATGTCTATAATACAACAGAAACTCAACTTAATAAATGAACATGACTTCAGTATTATTAATATTGATTATACAATACAATTAAATTACATAAAAAAAATATGACTGAATTTATGTAAAAATTAGCAACATAACAACAGTAACAATAATTATTGAAACCATAAAGATATAATTTATTCACAAAAATATAAGCATTACAACACAGATATAGAGTTAAAATCCATATCAAAGTACTATACATACAAGATAATCTCTCTGCCTCACCAGACTCTCTATACTAATTCAAGCATTATTTTATTATTATTTTTTTACCTAAGAAGATACTGCTGAGTCTAACTTAGCAGAAAGGAAAAGAAGAAGAAAGAGGGCCAAAGGCCCGGAGGGATGCTTCGACTGAGGCAAATGCCTCAGTATTTATAGAGCTTAAATTAACTATTTTTCATTTGTAATTATTATTTTCTTCTGTTGAAACATTGACAATTAGGATCCTTTTTCTCTCTCTTTTTTCACACGGAGGGCCTTTATCAGTGGGTGGGAATCTCGCTGAGATTCTCTATGGCGCAACGACTGGAAGCTTCAATCAGGCGCGATCTAGGCCGTTGAACACGCAATCTAACAGCTTCCAGATGCGAATGAGAATGGGCCCAGGTGGGACCAGTGACACCAAGATTCGAGGCCGTCAGATTGGTCTTAGCCAGCTGATCAAACGACTAGAAATAAGGATGCACGTGGAGTCGATCGCACGAGATCCAACGCGGTCTAAGATACTCCTCTGACGCGTCTGCAGCTTGTCGGTGCGTGTGTGCACGCGCCAATCAGAAAATGATACGTGGACAACACTGTGAGATTGCGCTGACGCACAAGATGACGCGAGGACACACGTCCCTCTGTTCGACAGCTGAGATCGTTCTGTCAGTTGATCTGACGGTCAGAAACATGCCACGTGTCCCCTTTTTTGATGAATTCCAATATTTTGATGCATTTGATGTCTGATTTTTGCCCCTTTTTACGCCGTTTTGCTCCGTTTTTCCTCCAAATTTTAAATCTAAAAATGACAAAAACACTAAAATTAATTATTTTACAATCATAATATTTACAAAAATATTAAAATTATTTATTTTACAATAAAACACACAAAAATAGATAAAAACTCCTAAAATTTTCAGTCTCTTACGGTTTAACACAGATATAATTTTTATGACTTGGAAATATTTTTAAAAATTACTAAAAATATAATAGAATATATTTACAAACTTAAAATACACAATCAAACACTCTAAAACTTGAAATAAAATAACCGTATTATTTTTACGGTTTTAACTATTTACAGACTAGACACTTATTTAACATACATAAACGACTCCAAAAAATACTAAAAATTCTTTTAAACATAAAAACACACTAAAAATATATTTTTAAACACATTCACACACTAAGACACAAAATAACTAATTAATACAAAATGCTACTAATTAGAGGATTTAATGAAAAATAAAAGCATAAATAAATGATTTAAACCTTAAAAAATGTATACTTTTATAGTCTCATCAGCAGTGTAGAAAACCAACATTCCTTAGTGAAAATTTAGTTTCACATGGTTTTATGCTTTTGACCCGAAATACAATATCTTGACTTTTTGCCCCTGTGACCAAAAATGACCGCTTTTTACCAAAATGTTTAGTTTTGTCAAGGATTAAAACTTACAAAAGCTCCTTGGTAAAATTAAAAACATTTCATAATGTTTTTCTTTTTTATAAAATTTTGTGCTTAAAATCTCATAAAATTCATAAAACAATCGAGCGGAATTTTGGCAAGTTGTCTATAGTGTTTAACAGTTTTGATGAGATCTACAACTTTTTTGTTTTAACTTTCTTTAAATTCCAATGTTATAGTAGACTTTCTTGTTGATTTTCAAATCTACCGAGTTTTAAATGGTCTTTTCAATTTAGTCTTTTTGGAATTTCATAAAACTTTGCTCATAAAAGTTGTTACCCTTATAGTTTTGGGTAGACCTGGTATTTTTCCTAAAACTTAGGTTTCTTTAAAGTCTAACAAAATCACCATTTTTGGTAAAAACATCAAAACTTTATTTAAGAGCAATGTTTTTCAAACTAGGTTTTTAAACACATAAAACCCTAGTTTCTAGACATGCTTCATCTCCATCATGCATACCTCTCATATCATAATCATACCATAAAGTTTTTTTTATATGCCATAGTCCATACATGCACCAAACTGTTGAAAAATAGTACACAATAGAATTTTAAAAATTTTATATCATAGTATTTTTTAAAACATAAGTTTGACACGCTATATACATAAATTAACCAGATCTTACTGACCTTTGAATACCGACGAACTCCAGCAATCTGTGAAGAGAAGTAACGTTCCAAAAGAACCTCAACTAACTGGTCTTCTTTGTTATTCTCTATCCACGATCGGAGTGAGTGTGGGCTTACACGTACAGCTCTTTCTTCAGATGGCTCTGCTTCCAACCAATCCAGAGAACCTAAAGCTAGTGTTCGTGATTTATGAACAAGAGCTCTCAAAGAGTTTCTAGATTCTCATCAGTAAAGTATCACTCTTAATTTCTCAATTGATCTCAATAACTTATGAGACTCACTCCCTATTTATAGATGTTGGGTCTGGTGTCAGTCCTTATCAGATAAGGTCTCAAAAATTCGAATCAGAATCAAATTCAAATCAATATTTGATGAAATTCGCATGAAAATACGTGATCTTTTTATCGCGCATTGGCAGGCCAAACTTGCCCCATCGGCAGGCCAAACTTAAGGATCAGCATGCCGAACTGTCAAAAAAATCTCAACGAATCTTTTAGTTTTGACCTTAGATTCTATAGGATAAAGTCTCAGTTTTAATTCAAATAACCCAATAGAGAAGTTATCTAATTAAAACAACTTTTTCTAGATAATCTTTTAGAAAATAAATGAATTCATAATAATTCTACAAGTTTATCTTGATCTAATTTATTCAAAAATTAAATCAACCAATAAACAGACAAGAATTATCCAATCCTAATAATTTAACAAGTTTATCTTGAATTAATTTTGTCACAAAATTAATTCAACCGATAGACAGACATAAATTATTTGATTCTTCCAAATTTCAACCAATCTAATAAATCTGACAAAAGCCACCAATTATTGAAAAGCATGCCGTATCATTACAAGATTTTGTGAGCTAGCAAAGGGAACTAAGAGGACCTATATAGTTCAAGCTCCCGATAATTATGAAACCCAATATCCCAGATATACATTTCATAATTATCAACTCCAACGTTACTCCACTAAAAGCTTGGAGCTACACTCTCAAACTGCATAGAATTACGAAGCCCATATAGCTAAGTTTCAATGACATATTATAGTGTATCATATCCCTATAGGATTATCTATAACCGGCTTAAAGACAAGTTCTGTCTTACCTTCCCGATTATTTTTATCTTATATTTCATTATCTCACCATCGAAAAACTTACTATCCAAAAACAATATATCATTTGGTTATACCTATGTATCTAAATGGTTGAACGCTCCAGTTTTTCAATTATAGAATAATGCATATAAGAGGATATCACTACTTCTAAAGAAGAGCTATGGATTCTATATCTATGGATAACATGTCTACGCTATCAAAAGTCATGCCTTCAACGTACCAACATGCATACCACTATTAAAATATAAGTGTCACATTTTGGTACATTAAAAGACACAAGTTAAGATAACGAGCTCACTATTCATCTCAGAATTAAGATACAATACAAATGATTGTCTACAGTGAATCGATTTGCCGAGATAGAATCATTAATCCAAATAAATTCACTTTATGTCCCGATCCAACATATCGTCACCTATGACAACATGCCAATGTTTCTATTCAAAGAGTCTACCTTCGATAGCCAAGACAAACCGTCTCCTAATAGGGATATAGACAACATAACAATCTTTACATGAATAAAGCGCCTAACTTTATTCCCTCGATTACGGATCTTATAATTTAGATCGTCAACTTAAAAATCGTGTCTTTTGCATAATCCGTCGATCATATGTTTAATTCTTAAAGGTTTAGACCGACAGTTTCAGACTATTGTTTCATTAACATACATTCAATAAATATGAACGTAAAGAGAACAAGATTTGGTATATAAATAATAAATGAATTCTTTATTGATAAAGATGTCTTCAAAAACCTATTACATTTTTACTCCTTAACGCATACATGTCTAACACAAACACATGATATGCATAAAAATAAACTGTAACATAGCTTGTGAAACTAGGATTTTACCTAACTATTCCACAGTGCTTGTCCTTACTTTATAGCACTTGAAAGCTTCAAATTCCCTCAACATTAAGTGTAACACCCCTATATGGGGGTTAACAGTTTTTAATGAATTAAAATAAAAATAAAAAATAAAAGTAAAACCTCAAAAATAAAGTTATCTGGGCTTAAATGAAAACTCTCAAATCAAAAATAAAAATATAAACGATAATTAAACCACAGTTTAATGTAGCACCTTAAATTTAATAATATAGACTGTCATCGTCATTTCAACCCTTAACGTTTTTAATACAGTCACAGAAAGTAACAATTGATGCTTACATTATCATAATGAACATTCTTAACAATTGAAACAGTCCCAATATAATATAGCTACACAGCTTCCTCAACTATTTTTCTCGTAGTCACCTCACACTTAATGAGTCCTGAAAAGATAAAAATATAAGGGAATGAACGAAACTATGCTCAATAGAGAAAACCATTACTCACCTTTAGATCTTTATCATTACCACATTAAAACCTGCATGGTTAGTTAATACTCATCATTATCCAGATTATGAGATTTATTATAATCATATTCTGTAGATACAATAGTTAATCATTACCGAGTTTCATACATATACATATATACAAATATTACAGTTCATCATTATTCTTAGGTACCCACGTTCAATAGAGTATCACTCAACTCATCGAAACCCAAATGGGCGTGCTTAATCACCTTCTAAACATTCCAAGGGCAACTAGGAGATCCACCTCTAAATTTCTAGCTCATTCAGTTATATATAGTAATTACACAAGTCAAATCTCTAACCTCTTACATACTTGTAGTAAGCAACCTTCACATAACAAGAATTTTACGCCCTCTGAAAGAAAAAGATGTTTGTAAAAATCAATTCTAACCAAAATTTTTAGTTATTACAGTATAAAACTCTCATATACTACAATAATTAAAAAAATTAAGCTACAATATAAAGCCCTTAAATGTTATAGTTTTAATTTCAAAAGTTTCAATTCTAACCACACTTCTCAAATACCCTTAGTTAAGAGATAACATTTTCATAATTGCAGACCTGCTGCTACTTCCAAAGAAATTTCTCGCCCCAACCTTGACGCAAGGAAAGAAAGTAGGACAAAAGGAAAGCATAAAACATAACTGACGAAAATTGAGAGGAAGGAGAGTTTCTCTTGTCGTGTTTAGTATGGATTCTCTCCACCATATTAAAAGGGATTAAAATTGGCATAAATGCCTCAACTAATCCATTCTCTCCTCTATTTCCCCATACCAATACTAATAAATTGTTTAGCAACGTAACTAAAGTTGGTTTGAAATTCAAATTTTACGACAGAAAATACTACCACAATGTTGTGGCTTGAGCTTCATTTCCAAGCACACTGCAAATAAATCCCGAAATTCTCTCACTAATCCCTGCACCCTACCCCTCCTTCCACTTTTCCCTCCTACCAAAAAAAAAAAAAAATGTCTGGTAACTCGAATTTCATTATCCTACTCACTTAATCTCAATGTAACATAAAAGCATGAACAAAACTCTTTAGTCATTATGGATGAAATTTATCAAATCTAACACTTGAAAATCTATGATTTTCACATCATATAATCTTTGGCTCCAAAGAAATAGTTGAAACAAAGCGTTCAATGCATGATAAAAGATTCATAATTAACGAGTATAAGTTCACAATAAAAGAAGCGAGGCCTAAAATCACCAAGAACCACCTCTGGCCAAAACGTTGGCGTTAAGACGAAGCAGCAGCATTACACAAGTTGAATCCATACCAAATATCGCTTGGAATGAAAGTGTTGTAGTAAAAGGTAACAGCCTTGGAATAAGGACCGTAGATCTTCACCGTCCCCGGTTTCCAGCCATCCGGTCCGGTTCGGTAAAGATACACATAACAGATTTGGTACGCACATGGGCCGCTTATCTCGAATGTATCAGATGAACATCTTTCGAATGCTTTTGATGATGGGTCGTCAATCCTCGGTGCGTAAATCTGATTTTCCAATTTCACTTATTTAGAATTTAGAAAAAAAGAAATTTTTTTGCCAAAAAAAAGGAAAAAGGAAAAGAACGAACCTGATTGCCATAAGCATCACCAAAAGAGATACTAATCTCATCCCTTGTGTATCTAGTTGAGGAACAGCTTGTGGTTATTACAACGTGATAAGAACAGGTCCTAGCATTCTTTCACCAAAAAAATAATAATAATAAATAATAAATAATAATAATTGACCTAAAATTTAAGAAGAAAAATTGGCAAAGAAAGAAAAATATATTTTTTGGCACAAATTGAGACTGACACCTGGACAGAGCTGATGTTGAAAGATTTAGCAGGTTGAGGCTGTATGATGCTTAATTTGGCACCTGAAAGAGCGAAGAAGAAGGCAAATTGCAGCAGAAGATAGAATCCCCTGATCATTTTTAACAACGAGACCCTTTTTTCGCTTGAAACAGAAAGAGAGAACTTGAAAAAAAAAAAGCCCCAAAAAGGAAGAACTTGAAAAAAGTGAAAAAGAAAAAGAAGAGTACGGGCTGAGGAAGGAGAGATAATTGAGGTTTTTGTTGTTTTTTTTTTCCTTTTTTTTAATTGTTATGAGACAAAAGTTTTGGTAGTGTGGGGACCAGTGATGGGTGGGACGGCGAAGGGCGGACAACGCCACGGAAGGATCGAGAGGGTTTGTTAAAAGCTCTTTTTGATTTTTTTAATTGAAAAGTTGTTTTTAAAATGGTTTAGGTGAACTCTTTTTTGCTTTTTAAAAATGCCTATTATCAAAGTTTTAAAATATAATTTTTTTAAAAAATATTTTTAAAATAAGTTTAAAATTTATATTAAAATATTAATAATATATTATAAGCTTAAATATAACAGTTTTATATTTTTTTAAACATAATTAAAACTATTTTAATTCATTAAAATTTTTTAAAAAATAATTTTAAATATTTTATAAAAAATTATATATTTTGTTTTTCTTATTTTATTGATTAAAATCACGAGCAAAACAAAACAGTATCAACTGGCTTGAAGTGGATTATTGCCACACGTACATCTGATTCACGCTTAGGATTGACACGTCGAGGCATTCAAATGGAGAAAACGACAACAATATGCGTATAAAGGACAAAAATATAAGAACAATGACAAAAATATAAGAACAATGATAAGAAGCAAACAACAGGAAAAGTATAACAACAAAAAAAAAAAAAAAAATTAAGAAGGACAATATTCAAACGAGAGAAAGTAAGAAGCGGGGTTTGATATGAGACGACAGGCACGTTTAAAAACGACGCCAAAAGAAACAAACGACATAAGCCTGGAAAGCAACGACAAGTTTGAAACGACATTTATTGAAAAGACAAATGGTTTAAAAAACTAAAACGAAATAAGCAAAAAAGACAACAAATAAATTTGAAGGACAGGAACATATAAATGACGTGAAAATGCGATCGACGAAACACTAAAGAGCAACAAGAATATAAAGAAAGGGTATGAAATGAAAAAATAACAACGTTTTGAAAACAATGATACCTGGAAACGACGCCAAATAGGAACGACAATGCGTTCAGAAACGATGCAAAAAAAATAAAAAAAATCAAATGAGATAACTCATAAGCCTTCGGACGGCAAGTTTAAAACAACATCTATAGAAAACGACACACAATAAAATAACTAAGCAGAAAAAAAAAAAGGGAAAAAGAACAAAACAAAACAATAGAATCATTAAAAAAAGTCAAAACGATAACAAATGGACGGGAACATCTAAACGACCTGAACGTGCAATAAACCATATTGCTTAACAAACAAGAACAATCTAAAAAAAAAGGTGTTGCTCCAAAAAACGACAACGGTTGAAAACAATGAAAAGAAAACGACAGGAAAATTAAAAACTACTGAAATTTGAAAATTAACATATGGATTGAAAATGCTATCAATGATAATAAGAAGGCTGATTAATACATTAGAATATGTACATGAAAATTTCAGCCTTTTCGAGGAGAAAATTATATAACAAAATAAAGTTGAGTAATATAAACAAGAAAAATCGGCTTGGGAGAACAATAACAAATCAACATTCATTTTCCTTTCACTATAACACCAAAATGCATATGCATAAAACATTTGTGATATCAAAACCCACTTCTTTTTTCATTCACGCTTTCCCTAAATACGATGTATCGGACATTTTCCATCTTCCTTTTCCCCTCACCCCAAACAAAAATTGTTGGTAGTATCACTTGTTAGAAATCAAAATCAAACCAGAATACTACCAAGATAGTTCATGTTAAATCATTGAGAGAAATAATTCTAAATTGCAGAAGCGTACCTTGATTCATGATCTTGGATTGTTGTGGGTTATTGCCTTCCAATCCAATACGTACTCCTTGTGATTTTCTTGAAGATGGGATTTCAGAGAAAACAGGAAAAATAAACGTACGTCTGGATTGGGGACCATAACCAGAATAAATAACTTTAGTTATTTTAATGTATTTTTAGTTTTGCCCATCATAAAATCTAGAAATTACAAATTGGTATATACACATATATTATTAATAATAATGACCCATACTTTATATTAATACCCAAAAGCCTTTCAACTTTATCTTAATTATATCACTTTAATTTAGGCTTTACCTTAAGATAGCATTAAACAACACATTTAAATACATATGTAGGCCCACATGAAAAATTAATTTCCAACAATCTCCCACTTGGGCCACATATGTTTCTTTGCAAAAAATGTGTTTACCTTAGTGAGCTCAACTTTTGCTATCACAAATAAGGGTATTCCTGAACAATCTCGTCCATTGATCATACTAACATAGGACCAAAGCAGTCTTTGTCACAAATATAACGTGACTAGACCCATCAATGATCACACATATCGATATAACCAAATGACATAGATCAAGTATGGATGTGTAGCATGGAAATTACATGCAAAGTGATTTAAACATGTCTGTTTCCAACTGGTCCTACCTTATATCTGAATGAGATCAATACCATACCAAAATCAGAGTGTAAGTAAACTGTATTCTTTATTTCTGTAGAAAACATATACAAACACACAATGTCTATATATAAAGAAAATTAGCATTCAAATACAAACTCCCACTAAAACTGCATATCATCAAATAACTGAACACCCATGTGAGCAATGTGCTCATGAAAGACCTTGGGTGGAAGCCCTTTGTAAGCGGATCCGCTATCATGGAGTTTGTACCAATATGCTCTATAGACACCTGACCACTCTGAACTCTTTCTTTAACAACAAGAAACTTAATCTCTATATGCTTTGACTTTGAAGAGCTCCTGTTGTTGTTGGAATATAAGACTGCAGATTTATTGTCACAAAACAACTTAAGTGGTCTTTCTATACTTTTCACAATCCGCAGCCCAGTGAAAAAGTTTCGCAGCCATATTCCATGATTGGATGCCTCATAACATGCTATAAATTCTGCCTCCATAGTGGAAGAAGCTATGAGTGACTGCCTAGCACTCCTCCAAGAAATAGCTCCTCCAGCAAGCAAAAAAATATAGCCCGAAGTGGATCGACGACTATCTTGACATCCAGCAAAATCTGAATCCGAATAACCAATGATCTCAAGTTGGTCTGACCTTCTATATGTAAGCATGTGATCTTTTGTTCTCTGTAAATATCCCGTTTGGCTGCTTTCTAATGATCCATTCCAGGGTTACTCAAATATCTACCTAACAATCCAACAATGTATGCTATATCTGGACGAGTACAAACTTGAGCATACATTAGACTCCCAACAGCTGATGCATATGGGATCTTTTCCATTCCTTAACCTCAAGGTCGTTCTTAGGACACTGACTTAAACTGAATTTATCTCCTTTAGCCACAGGGGTATCTCCTGGTTTACAATCCTACATGCCAAATCTTTTAAGCACCTTTTCGATATAGCTCTTTTGTGATATCCCAAGTATACCCCGAGAGTGATCTCGGTGTATTTTAATTCCTAACACAAAAGAGGCGTCACCAAGATCTTTCATTTCAAATTTCTTTGATAGAAATCTCTTGGTTTCGTGCAATAAGCCTATATCATTGGTGGCAAGCAGTATATTATCAACATACAATACCAGGAGAATACACTTACTCCCACTGAACTTATGGTATATACAGTCATCTATAGTGTTCATCTCGAAACCGAATGAAACTATCACTAGATGAAATTTGTAATACCATTGACGAGAAGCTTGCTTAAGCCCATAGATGGATTTCTTTAATTTGCAAACCATCATCTTTGGGTCTCCCAACTCAAAGTTTTCTGGCTGCACTATATAGATCGTTTCATCAATGTCACCATTTAGAAATGTCGTCTTAACATCCATCTGATGTAGCTCAAGATCAAAATGCGCTACAAGTGTCATAATTGTCCTAAAAGAGTCTTTCGTTGAAACCGAAGAGAAAGTCTCTTTATAATCAATGCCTTCCTTTTGAGTAAAGCCCTTAGCAACAAGACGAGCCTTATATCGCTCTACATCACCCTTCGAATCCCTCTTGGTTTTAAATATCCATTTACAACCAATGGGCTTCGCACCTTCAGGCAATGGAACGAGATCCCAAACGTTATTGTCCTTCATAGACTTTATCTCATCTTTCATAGCATCCATCCACTTTTGAGAGTTTGAACTATGCATGGCTTGACAGACATTGATCGGATCATCATCCATCAATCCAACACTTTCCTCATGTTCTTGGAGAAATACTATGTAATCATCCGAAATAGCACTTCTCCTCTCTCTAGTGGAACTCCTTAATGACACAAGTTCCTGAGGTTCTGGTTCTTGAGGTTGTTGAGTTTGTACCTGAAGGAATTGAATGACTATGTCTGGTTGTTCTTGATATGCAATTTGATCAACGTCGGGGATAGAAGCCTGAACATTATCAAAAGCAATTGTAGGAATAGGAACCAATCCTTCTTGTACAAAAGGAACAGGATCAAATTCATCCTCAAAGACAAAGTCTCTAACCTTATTTCTCTCCCCAAACTCAACATCCTCAAAGAATGTTGCAATTCCCATCTCAAAAATAGCCTTAGTAGTGGGATCATAAAATTTGTAACCCCTTGATCGTTCAGAATATCCAATGAAATAGCAGCTCACTGTCTTGGAGTCCAATTTCTTTTCATTGGGCCTATAAGGCCTTGCTTCTGCTGGACAACCCCAAGTATGTAAATGCTTCATACTAGGTATTTTGTCAGTCCAAAGCTCATAAGGTGTTTTAGCTGCTGCTTTTGTTGGTACTCTGTTAAGAATGTAAGCTGCAGTCTTGAGTGCTTCACCCCAGAGGGATTCAGGTAAGGTGGAATTACAAATCATACTCCTCACCATGTCCTTAAGTGTCCGGTTTCGTCTCTCAGCTACACCATTCATGCTAGGTGAACCTGGCATGGTATATTGAGGGACTATTTCGCATTCCTCTAGGAATTTAGCAAAAGGTCCTGGACGTTGTTCACCTGATCCGTCATATCTGCCATAGTACTCACCACCACGGTCAGATCTAACGCCCTTAATTCTTTTACTGAGTTGAAGCTCAACTTTAGCCTTATATGATTTGAACACGTCCAAAGTCTGTGACTTCTCATGTATGAGATATAGGTAGCCATACCGGGAGTAATCGTCTATGAACGATACAAAATATTGTTGACCATTCCATGAAGCCACAGGAAATGGTCCACAAATATCCGTATGTATCAATTCTAAGACATCCGTAGCTCTATTGGCACCCAATCCCCTTTTGTTTGTCTGTTTCCCTTTAATACAATTAACACAGGTTTCAAAATTTGTAAAATTGAGGGAATTAAGAATTCCATCTGACACAAGTCTTTCCATCCTTTTTCTTGAAATATGTCCTAATCGCTTATGGCATAATACAGTAGAATTCTCATCGGTTAATTTACGTTTTATGCCACGAGAACTAACATGCAATGTTTCATTATAAGAAGCAACTGTATCAAGCAAATATAGGTTATCTTGAAATGATAAAGAACCGGTACCAACAACATTTGAATTTAAAGAAAGACTAAACTGACTATTTTCAAATGAACAATAGTATCCAGATTTGTCCAAAGCAATAATAGAAATTAAATTCTGTCTAAACGACGGTACAACAAAAGTGTCTTTCAAATCCAAATAATAACCAGAACTTAATAATAACCTAAAATGCCCTATTGCTTCAACTTCTACAGATTTGTCATCTCCCACATAGATGAATCTTTCAGCATCAATTGGCTTTTGGTAGCTCAGGCAACTCTGCATAGACACACTTATATGAGTAGTGGCACCTGAATCAATCCACCAAGTGTGTCTTGGCACTGAAGTTAAATTAACCTCAGAACAAACCAAATTAAGAAGCATACATTTCTTTGCACGCCAAGCATGATACTTGGTGCAGACCTTCTTCATGTGTCCAGGTTTACCACAAAAGAAACAAGCAACATTTCCATCATTTTTATCCTTATCTTGTTTCTTTTGTGCTGGACCTTTAGCAGCTTCATTACTTTTCTTTCTTTTCTTCTTGTCCTTAGAGGTGCTAGCCAAGTGAGCACTTTCAGTCTTCTCTTACTTCAGTCTTTCTTCCTCTTGCACACAATAAGAAATTAACTCATTAAGAGTCCATTTCTCTTTCTGGCAGTTGTAACTGATCTTGAATTGGCTGAATTGTGCAGGAAGAGAAATCAAGACAAGATGCACTAGAAGATCCTCAGAAATTTCCAGATCTAGTGTCTTTAATCTTGAAGCTAGATGAGACATTTCCATAATGTACTCCCTTATGTTTCCTTTTGCTTTGTACCTCATTGAAATCAGGCTCGCCAAAAGCGTGCTTGTTTCAGCCTTATCATTCTTTGCAAAGCATTTCTCAATGGCCTCAAGGAAACCCTTGGCAGTAGTAACCTCATCAGGCACAGTGCCCCTGAAGACTTCTGGAATGCCTCTCTTAATGATCATCAGACTCATTCTGTTAGAATGATCCCATCTTTCAAGTTCCTTTTTATCCTCAGCGGAACTAGAATCCGTAATAGTAGGACGTTCAACCCTTATGGCTAAGTCCAGATCAAGGCAACCGAGAACGATCAACACATTCTCTTTCCAGTGTGACGACCCGCCTTTTCGGGCAGTCACTTTACTTACTTAAATATCGTTTCGTAAACAGTAATCTTACTTACTTAGTAAGAAAATACTGTAGTAAAATTTTTTTTTTCTTTCCTTAAACGTTCTTTAAAACTGACGCGACCTCCGTCGCATTCAAGTGGAGACATCGCTCAACACTTGACCTTAAAATCATTTCAAATCGTTTCTCAATACTTAATAAGAAACACTTATTAAATCATAGTTTAAAACTTTACTTTATAATTACATAAAACAGTTTATAAACTGTATCTTAAAACTTTTAATACTATTCATAAAACTTATTTTCTTTAAACTTTGAAAACACAACATTAAACAATGGAAAACATTTTCTTTACGTAGCGGAAGCAAACAGTGATGGTATCCATACCCAAATCTTCGCATCTGTCCTCCGCAGCACCCAGCTCTTCTAGCGGGTCCTATTGGTCACCCATACATTACCTACAGCATGAAAAACTTTTAATGAGCTTTCGCTCAGCAAGTTCAAACATATTCTCACAGAGCATTTAAACATGCTTTAAAAACTTTTCTCATGAAAACCTTTCTCTTGAAACGTTCTTCATGAACGTTTTCCATAAACATTTATGAAAATATTTTCCATAAACGTTTTCCTTTAACATTTCTAAAAACGTTCTTCATAAACGTCTTTCATAGAACATTTCTGAAAACGTTTTTCATAAAACATTTCTGAAACGTTTTGCATAAACGTTTTTCGTAAAACATTTCTTCAACGTTTTTCTTAAAACGTCATTCGTAAACCTTTTCTTGCAAACATGAAATGTTTTTCATAAACATTTAATGTAAAACCTTTCTCTTAAAACATTTCTTGAACGTTTTTCTTAAAACGTCGTTCATAAACCGTTTCTTGAAAACATGAAAATGTTTTTCATAAACATTTATCGTAAAACATTTCTCAGAATGTTTTCCATAAACATAAATAAAAAAAAGCATTCAAGTAACCCTCAGAATGCATGACTCCATTTATGCTCAATTATTAACTTCAATTATGAGCATTTTATGAACATTCTATAAACTTAAATATTCATTTCTTTCTCAACCTTTATTCTTGTTCCTTAACTTTCTTTATCTTGTAACCTTCATTTTCCTTACTTTACTTTAGTGTTCGTACCAACTCATTAATCATGAGATCATATACATGATGCTTCCCTTGTGGAAGACTTGAGACCATCAAACATTGAGGTCTTACCTCACCTTTAGGAGGTCAAACTTTAATTTCACTTTCATTACCTCATAACAAAGAGGCTGGTACGACACTTTCTTTTTATCTTAACGTTACCTTCTTATTAACTTTAGTGAGCATTTCAAATGCAATCACATCATATGCAATACACTTGCAATTCATATCTTGTACTATAAAATTTATTGCATAACAGATGCAACATATTGCACAATAAATGCAACATAAAATGCAAACATATTTTACTAATCATAATTTGCATTCTAACACACATTGCATAACAAATGCAACATATTGCTTAATAAATACATCATAAAATGCAAACACATTTTGCAAACTATAACTTTTATTCTTAAATTTATTGCACAACAAATGCAAATTATTGCATAGCAAATGCATCATTAAACCTTTAACTTAAACTATAAAACATTATGCATTGTCATAATGCAAAACATACTTTCAATACTTTGAAAATCATAACTTAGACTTTTAAATAACGTTATGCATATCAATATGCCAATAAACCTTTAACATAACGATTGCAATTTCATTGCAATTCTTTTTCTTGAACTTTAAAACTTTTTGCATAATAAATGCAAATATACTTTAAAAGAAACTTGCTTAACAATTGCAAACACATTTGCAAATCATATAAATAAACATTTAAAAATCATTTACTTCATGCTGTAGGTGAGGTTTGAAACTTACCCGAACTATGCTCTAGCGTTCTCTATTCCGTTCCTTTCTCGTTCCTTTTCCTTCCATTGGTCGGCTTTTGTGTCCTGATCATACGACAGCCGACCCATTAATTAACTTTCTTTATTATCAATCCACTCGATTGATAATAAAATGTAAACATTAATCATTCTTTCCTTTTTCATAACTTGACTAGTATACTTTCGGTCTACCGTTCTGTTTACTCAACCTTATAAACTGTCAGTTTACATTTCCTTCAATTAGTCTTGTAACCCACCGGGGTTACTTTTCCTTTTTAACTTTGTAACCCATCGGTTACCACTCGTTTACTTAAAACATCTCTTATGAAATCTCTGATCTCATATGACCGTAACGTTACTTAACGTATTACGGAACATTTTCCATCTAATAACATTATGCTAAATCGGAGTGTTCGACTCCGTTCTAGCCGTTTCCTTAAAAATGACGATTTTACCCTTAACGGGTTTTTTCGTCACCTTATAACGTTATAAAACCTATTCTTACATAAAACAGTGTAACAATCACTGATCATGCATTTCATAAATTTCTATGAAAGCATCTAAAACAATTCATACTGCAGTCGAGATTCCTACTTACTTGAACTCCAAGCTAAGCAGATCCAGTTGTATCTCGCTGCATCTACAGTATGTGAAGCATCCTCTGCAGTGCTCCTCGAGCTACCATGAATGGCTAGGAATGCTTCCTGGAGATCATTCATTCTTGAAACTATCATTCTGGACTCCGATATTGCTGCTTGAATCGCCTCGATCCGCGTGCAGTCGGTACCGGACGATTTTCATCGGAGTGGAATTAGCTCGAACGGAGGTCACCATTGCGTTCAGAGCGTCGAAACGAGTCGGGAGGCGGTCTCGGATCTTCGATCGGAGGTCCGGATCACAAAATCCCATTTTGCCCTTTGACCGGCCGTTGACCGGCGGCGGTTGGCTCCGTTGAGGGCTGAGCTCGAGCCTACCCCCCCTAATTCGACCCTCCTGAGTCGATTGGTGGGGTCAATTTCACCCAATTCGGCCTCCATCTGCTCCAATCGAGGATGGATTTCTCGGCTAACACCGGCGGCTCCGATCTCGGTCCTCCGGCGACGGTAGCCCAAAATTGACTTGGGCGTTTTCTTCCCCGTGACCCTCTGAGCATTTCCCCTATGGTGGGGCAGCTCAACACCGCGTGGAACGGCGGCTCCACTAGCTCCACGGCGGTGCACGACGGAGATGCCGTTCTCCGTCCTCCGGCCATCATTTCGTGCAATTGAGGTACCGAATTTCTTCCTCTCGGTCCTCTGAAGGTGTTTGTGCCTTCAATTTGGCACAAAACGGCCTAAAATGGCCAACCCAAACTCACCCACGGCGGCTCACGGCGGGTGCCTTCGTTCTCCGGCGAGGGGCGGCGGAATGGAGCAATTGACCGAGGGGTCTTGCTCGCCGTCGCCCTCTGATCGTTTTGGCACCGGCGGTGTGCCACACCGCCACCAGGCACGACGGCTGCGACGGCGGCTCCACGGCGGCGACGGGGCAGCTCCGGCGAAGCTGTTCCAGCCAAAATTGAGCTGGAAAATTGGTACCATCTTGTTCCTCTCCTCACACTGAGTCCATAGACACCAAAATCACGTTGATTGGTGGTCGGACGGCGGAGAAATGACGTCGGGAAAAAATGGGTTTCGCCGCCACTTTGGGCGGCGCGTGGGCCCTCCTCCGGCGGCTATTTGGGTGGCACGACACCTCGTTGGACTCAGCTCAACGAGAGCTTCCCACTGGTATGGGAGGTGTCGAAAAATAACGCCGGAATCTCAAACGAGATTTGAGGAGAGAGAGAGAAATTCTAGAGAGAGAAAGAGGAGAGAGAAAGTCTCGAATTTGCCTAAATTTTCTGATTTTTCTTTTCTTTTTTTTCTTTTATAAAAAGTATAAGATAAAATTGTGGTCCACACAATTCAATTCTTATACTGCGTTGCTCTAACACTGTATAATTTTCCATCGTATTATACAATATTTTCCTTTAATTGTACTTTGTCTTAATATAATCTTTAATTTAATGCATTTTTAATGCACTAAAAATCTCGGGTGTTACATCCAGTCCTTAAAGCTAGTCCCATTCAACATAGGAATAGAATTAACATTTGCAGATATCGAGGAAGATGATGGTACAGCTGAACAAATAACAAAATCACATATTCACATAAGAGTTCATATAAAACAACCAATAACATTCAAACAATGATTAATCCCATCACAAGAAACCTGTAACAACATTAATATTTAGTCTTTGGACAGAAATATTAACTTGTAAGTGGTATTCTTGGTGTAGTGATCAAATATTAACAATAAATCATATCAAATAATAAGCTAATCTTTGGATCTACTTATTATTTATATGCCAAAAATAACCATATAATTGTTACATATTTATCACCACAGGTATGAATTTAATTTGGCCAAATATTAAAGCTTCCTTTGGGCCGATTAATATTCGCATGAATTAAATTCATACAACCATCTTAATATCACAAATTAATTAACATCCACAAAAGAGGCTACTTTGGCAGCTTATTGGTTCAATTAATTAATTTGTTAATATTAATTATCTAAAAAACACAATTTAAATTTTAAAGTTGCATCCAAAATTGACCCCAATTTTTTTAAAAAAAGTCAACTAGATCAAGTCAACAGTCAAAGTCAACATTGACCGTTGATTGTGCGGGTCAAAGGGGACCGGGTCAGATTTACCCAACTCGGGTCCACATTCAGCCCCCCCTTCGGTTCTCTCCTTTTTTTAAAAAAAAATCTCGGGTCACCCAGGGGTTGAGGCCCTGGGTGTCCAACTGGTCACGGGCCGAAGACCAGTTGCCAGTTCTAGGCCGAAGCCCAGAACTTTCCTCACGCCCCATGGGTCACGACCCCCCTAGGTATCGACGCCAGGCGGTTGGCAGCCAACCGCCAAAGTTGCTTCGCTGCCCCGGCCGCGGCTCTGCTCGCCGGCGCGGCCTGACGTCCGCGCTCTGAAGATCCCGGCGCCGGTGGCGGAACAACGGACTGCCGGCAAAACCCAAAAACAGCCATAGTTTTGTTTTTTTTTTTATAAACTAAGAACGCCGGCCGAACAGCGGCTTTAGGCAGCCGTTTTCACTCCTCCGTCGCGGCCAGAGACCGCGTCTTTCCTTCTCTGGTGAGGCCTGAGGGTCTCGGCCGGATTTCCTTGCCAGCGGCAGTGAGATTGCCGCTGGTAATCGCACGAATTACTTGGTTGTTTTTAACGGAATACACGATTCAAAAAAAAAAATGAACCCAGAAAGAAAATAATCTCACGTGCATTGAATCCATAATCTAGTCAAAAGTCAAATACACATATATGTTAATGGTTATAGAATTGTATATTCCGTATTATTCAACAAATACCAGGCATGCATCAATGAATCAATAATTATAAATGGCAAGCATGCTCGGCATGTGTGCAGACAATTGCATTCAAATAAAAAATCAAACAACCATAACCTTATTCAACCGAAATTTTAACCAAAAATTTGAGAAAATATTTCTCAATAATTCAACATGAAATGGCTCTGATGCCACTTGTTAGAAACCAAAATCAAACCAGAATACTACCAAGATCGTTCATGTTAAATCATTGAGAGAAATAATTCCAAATTGCAGAAGCGTACCTTGATTCATGATCTTAGATTGTTGTGGGTTATTGCCTTCCAATCCAATACGTACTCTTTGTGATTTCTTGAAGATGGGATTTCAGAGAAAACAGGAAAAATAAACGTACGTCTGGATTGGGGACCATAACCAGAATAAATAACTTTAGTTATTTTAATGTATTTTCAGTTTTACCCATCATAAAATCTAAAAATTACAAATTGGTATCTACACATATATTATTAATAATAATGACCCATACTTTATATTAATACCCAAAAGCCTTTCAACTTTATCTTAATTATATCACTTTAATTTAGGTTTTACCTTAAGATAGCATTAAACAACACATTTAAATACATATGTAGGCCCACATGAAAAATTAATTTCCAACATCACTTTGATAAGGTATTTGGAAATTTAACTAGAACTGAAACTTTTGACTTAAAAAAAATAACATGTAAAAGCTTTATATTATAACTTACTATTTTTAATAATTGTAGCGTATAAAAATTTTACACTGTAACAACAAAAGGCTTTGATTAAAACTAATTTTTCTAAAAAAACCCTATCATTTCTCAATTTAAAGAATTGTGGAGCAACAAAACAACCATAGTGCCCCGTAGTCCATTTGCCTCCCCCAAAAAAAAAAAAAAAGGTTCTGTTCATGCTGCCTTCATTCCAAACATCTTGGCCTTGACGTTTTTACACCATCTTCCTAAAATTTGAATTGACAGCAGGAGCGTGCAACCTTGTTACTATACTTTATATGCCAAAAAGAAACTATGCCCTTTCAATGGAATAAAAATAATTCGCTTCAGGACACAGTTTTTTTGGATTGGTATTTTGGGAGGAACTTGCCAGCGTATGGACAAAAAGGATCTGCCTTGTTGAAGTTGTACTGTTGTACATGGAAATAACTCTTTGTCATGTCATACATGTTCATTTCAAAATTCAAAATGATTTGTTGTCATCAATGAACGAGCAAACCAAGAGGCCCAAGACTAGGGCTATTATGCATCTTCCTAAGAGAAGCGCTATCTACATTCTCCTTTTCACTTTATAATTATTGTCTGACACGTGAAAATTTTTAAACATTATAAATTATTATTTAAATAAAAAATAAGATAGTAGAGTCTACGTGTTGAGCAATGAATAAAAAAAAGTATAAAAAAGAGTAAAAAAATAAAATGCAACTATCACTCCTCTCTCCAGAAATGGTATGGCCCATGGCAAATGCCAAAAGCAGGAGGCATTAAAAAAAAAAAAAGTTGCCATAAGTTTCTGTAATTTTTTTTTAAACGTAAGTTTCAACATCAAATATCATACTTTCCATCCTCTTTGAGGCACATGGAAAAATGTAATGAGTGAAAAGGATGGGATAACTAGCGGGGAGGGAAATATGGTCTTAAAAATTGTATATATAAATTTTCTCAAAAAAATTGTATTTATAGATTAAAAATTATCCCAACTGCTTTCCTTCTTTTCTTTTTCTTTACGCATAATTTCATTTTTTTCCCCTGAATTTGTCTCTTATTCACCTTAAAAAAAGAAGTTCCCCTATAATTGACAATGACCTTCTCATTGTTCCTTGCCTGATGGATACCAATTAGCATCCAGTTCAACATTTACATACAACTTGTGAAGAGCACTTTTGTGTTCTCCTTTCAAAATTCATTGAAAACATAAATTTAAGAAATACGAGTGCACGTTCTTTTCAGTGATCAATTTGATTTTGAATACTCAATTATTAATAAGGAATATGAAAAGTTTGATGAAAATAGTTGTATTGTATTAGACCTATATTGATTTCTAATACTCTAATTAATTGGTTGTTTGTTTTTGTTTTTTTCAAATCCAAGTTATATTCACTGTAAGCGGAAAAGCAACTGCTTGGAGTTTTAACAACGCATAAAATACGCGGTAATATTTGCTAAACATCATTATTACGAAACTTTTCTCTTTACCTCGTTGTTATTTTCTATATTCCTTGCACCATGATTCTTACTTTCGTTGGATTATTTGATTATTTAAAGATACCAGGATTGAAATGCTCTTTTGCACATATACCTACATATATATATATATATATATATATATATATGTTTTTTTTTATAAAAAAAAAAGATTATACCATCACTGTTAAGTTGGAGTGAAAGAATTTACCATTAATTAAATTAGCCTCACTTGTCATATATATATATATATATATATATTTGCTAGTGTCTTCGTGCCTCGAAATAATGACACTTTAAAAATCTATTGGTTTTACAGATAGAATGGTAAAGTATCCAACATAACAACCCACGTGTCCCAACTCATAGCCCAATTCCGAATCCTAGCAGATAGACTGGGCACCGAAGGTACACTCTCCTATCATCTCAGGTGAGATGGGCAACAATCAATCTTGAGTTGGGAGCAGGGTGTCACGTCCCACCAAGCCACGAAGAGGCCACTCATTTATTTTAAGCGTTTTTAGAAGAAATCATAGCCTAAAGAAGATTCTAGAAAGAATTAGAGTGATCTACAATGTTCTACAGCATTTTAAGAGGTTCCACTACAGTTTAAAAGTATCTTGAAGAACCTAGGAGGTCTTAAAAGACTCAAAACTACTCTAAAACTCTCTAGAATACTCTATACTTGTAAATATCCTCCACACTTTGCTAGAACATTCTAGATAGAAAATACTAGCCGTTAGATCAATGTAATCTAGACCGTCTATTAGTTGGGAGGATGCCTATAAATAGGACCATCCAATTCATTTGTAAAGCATCCAAGGAAATCAAGAATCAAAGCCTTTCAAAGTTCTCCTTATTCTCTCTTGTGTTCCCTTATGTTCAAGGCAAGAACGTGAGTGAGTTAGGCTGACTTAGCATCGAGATTGTGCTAAGACCGCACGAGTAGCTTAGAAAAAGTAAGCTCGTGACAAGGAGGAGCCTTAAATGGACTTAAAGGTTGAACAAAGTTTCTGTGATGCAATATATAATTAGAAGAGAATAAATGATGTAACATCTTTCAGATTTGGAAATGGCAAGGGTATTAAAAAAAAAATCGAAAAGATGCTTGAACTTTACAGAAGAGTATTGTAAAATTTAGTGGTAACTCTTTGGGATTATCAACTTCTTCCAACAGGAGAACAACCTGAGCAGATTACATAAAATTAGCATCGAAATTTCTCATTTGTGAAAAATAATAGAATTACATTGGTTCAAAGTACCACATAAGCAAATAAACGTGATCCTTAGTTGAAGAGAGGAATAAAAAAAAAAAAAAATGCCCTGTAAAAGAAACATATAACACAAAACACACATCCAAAAAAGTCTAACAATAACATTCCTAAGGACTTGTTTAATACACCGTATTGTATCGTATTGTATTGCATTGTATTTTTTGTATATAATACAATAAAATGCAATGCAATACAATACAATACGGTGTGTCAAACATATTTTAAGGGAACAAAAAAATACAAATCTTTGCTGAGGCAATGGAGAGGAAGGAGGCAAAGAATTTTCAATGACAACAAAAATTTTATCAGGTCTCACGAATACAATAATGCTTGGGAGGTATACACGTATATGTTAATCTGAAACCATGACAAGGTAGTGTTAGGAAAATATTTAAGTGCTATACTATGGTGCAAAGTTTTCTCCAAATTGATCAATGTGGGGGAGACTAAACTTACAAAAATGAGATTTTTGGTGAAGCAACTCTAGTAGTCTGTGCGAAGGATATTCTACCATAGCCAATTGGTGTAAACTAAACTTACAAAAAAGCGTTCTTTCTTCCCTCCCCTCAGCCGTACATCTCTTGACTGCCGCTTGGGGATGTAGTTATAGATACATTAGTCTTAGTGTCGTTAGCTCTACATGTTATCTCCTCCTACGACATGTTGTTGTCTTTGCCACATTGGAAAGCTATTAGTCTTTGTACTTAAACGAAGTTTTTTTTTTTTTGTTGAAAGGATTAAATGAACTATTTTGATCTTAAAATAAAGTAAATGTTTATTTAACGAGTATTTTGAAATATTTTGAATGGTCACAATACAACATAATTAGAAGCACAAGTATAAAACTTAATTTTGTGGTGATTCTTAATACTTGTCAACTTGTCAAGCAAACATTTACTTTCTTATGACTTTTAATAACATCTTTTTAAGACAGTGAAAACTTCCTTTAATATTGCGAAAAACAACTATAATAGTATCCATATCTTAATCTTTGCATTTGTTCCACCAACTTGCCAAGCCAATGAAATATTCATATTAGCCTTACGCAGTTTTTCCTATAGTGTGAAAGAACTTTAATACGCTTTCACTCAATAAGCTCAAATATCTCACAAAATATTTCCCATAAAATATTTTCATAAAACATTTTCTTATAAAATGTCTTCCATAAAACACTTCTCGTAAAACATTTTTCACAAAACCCTTTTAATAAAAAATTTTCATAAAACCTTTCTTGTAGAACATTTTCATAAAACGTTCTCTCATAAAACATTCTTCATATACCTTTCTCATAAAACATTTTTTATAACCAAATGATTAGCCTTCGGGATAGCGATAAAAATGTTAGGCAAGAATTTGGGTTAAAATGGATCATTTTAGAGATAACTTTAACAAAAGTTTAAGGGTCTAAATTTTATCGAAAACAAAATTACAGATTGTGAGTTATGGTTGTTTGTACATATATGATGTTAATGCATGTATATACCGGATCACAATTAATTACTTGAAACAAGTAAAACTATTGTTTCCAATTCGAAATTACATGATTGTAGTTTGTTAGTCACCAAAGTGGCCAAACTTTAGGGTTTAGTAATTTTCAAATTGAGAAACAAAAGTTCAATTACCTATGAATTTTGATGCTTATAATTGAGATGACATTTATAGATCATGGGTTATTGAATTTCATCTATTATAAGAATTTAGGAATCGCCCTAAGGTTGATTAGCTTTCTTTATAATTGATGAATATAATAGTTGATAATTAATATGTCCTATTATTTTTGTTTGTTTATCCAAAGATAGCAAGCATTTTTACTAGGCATATTTATGATTACCAAATTAAATTTTTACTGTTAAATTAGCATCATTTATAGTTTGTATGTCTTAGTATCACCCAAAGGAGAACTAGGATATATAATTACTGTCTTAGTTTGAATCTAATTATGTGATCATCTCAAAGCATTAATATATGAATGTTTCTTGCATATTTGCAGTATCTGTTCATGTTTCTCTGCATTCGCATGCTTCAATAGTTCCCTTGTTTAATGGATTGAATTTCTCTTATTGGTGCGAACAAGTCCAATTTCACTTAGGTGTCTTGGATCTTGATTTAGCACTTCAAGATAAGGAACCCACTACTATTACTAATGCTAGTAGTGAAGAGGAGAAAACTTTTCATAAATTATGGGAAAGGTCGAATAGATTAAGCTTAATGTTCATGCAAATGACAGTAACAAAGAACATTAAAAGTACTCTTCCCAAGATTAAAAGTGCTAAGAAATTTATGAAACTTGTGCAAGAGCGCTCTTAAACTGCTGATAATTCTCTTGCTGGTACATTAATGGCTAAATTAACCAACATGAAATTTGATGGTTCTTGTACTATGCATGAGCATGTCCTTGAAATGACAAATATAGCAGCAAAATTAAAGTCTTTTGGGATGTTTGTGGATGAGTACTTTCTAGTACAGTTCATTCTCAACTCGCTTCCTCTTGAACAATATGGTCCATTCCAGATGAGCTATAACACAATTAAAGATAAATGGAATATTAATGAATTGACCGATATGCTTGTTCAAGAGGAGATGAGATTGAAGAATCAGAAACCTCATTCCGTTCATCTTGTGAATCAAGAGGCTGAAAAAAGCACTAAAAAGAAGCTTGGAAAGAACAAGAAGAAAGGGTTCAAGAAGGAGTTGCATAATCTGAATGAGTCAACTCAAATCCACAAGAAGGAACACAATGTTAAGTGCTATTTTTGTAACAAATTTGGGCACTGAAAGAAAGATTGTAAAAAACGTAAAGCTTGGTTCGAAAAGAAAGGGATTCTTTACGATCGAACCCATAAGAGCAAATGAAAGTTCGCTTAACATTAGATACTGGATATTATCTTGATTTATACCAAACTCTTTATGTACCTACTTTTTCTCGCAATTTAGTTTCTTTATCAAAACTTGATGTAGCGGGATTTTATTGAAAGTTTGGATTTGGATCTTTCAGTTTATATAAAAATAATAGTCTTATTGGTTCTAGAATCCTTTATGATGGTTTATATAAGTTAAAGCTTGATAATCCTTTTGCTGAAAGTTTGTTAATCATGCATCCAAGTATTGGAACTAAATAGAGTTTAGTTGATGAAAGTTCTGCTTACTTGTGGCATAAACGCTTGGGTCACATATCCAAGGAAAGAATAGAGAGATTAGTAAAGAAAGGAATTCTTTTGAATTTAGATTTTACTGACCTCAGTGTGTGTATTGATTGCATTAAAGGAAAGCAAACCAAACACACTAAGAAAGGGGCTACAATAAGTACACAACTTCTTGAACTCATACATACCGACATATGTGGACCTTTTGATACTCCATCCTTTTGTGGGGAAAAGTATTTTATCACTTTTATCGATGATTTTTCACGTTATGGTTATCTTTATCTATTGTATGAAAAATCTCAATCTGTTGAAGTCCTTGAGGTATTTATTAATGAGGTTTAGAGGCAATTAGATAAAAAGGTGAAATTTGTAAGATCAAATAGAGGCGGTGAATACTATGACGAGTCAGGGCAAAGTCCAAATCCATTTGCTAAATTCCTAGAAAAGCAAGGCATATGTGGACAATACACTATGTCAAGTACACCACAACAAAATGGTGTAGCAGAAAGGCGTAATCGTACATTAATGGATATGGTTAGGAGCATATTAAGTTATTCATCTTTACCCTTATCTTTGTGGATACATGTATTAAAGACTGCCATATATATACTAAACAAGGTTTCTAGTAAGGCAGTCCCAAAGACTTCTTTTGAGATGTGGACGAGAAGGAAACCTAGTTTAAGGCACCTACATGTTTGGGCTTAACTGGCAGAAGTAAAAATTTACAATCCACATGAAAAGAAATTGGATTTTAAGATGACCAGTGGTTATTTCATTTGTTATTCTGAAAAATCTAATGGGTATAAATTTTATTGTCTAACCCATAGTACAAGAATAGTAGAATCTAGAAATGCTAGGTTCATCGAGAATGGTAAAATTAGTGGAGTGGAGAACCACATAATGTGGTCATTGAAGAAGTTAGGGTAGAAGTACCTCTACCAGTAACTTTCAAGATTGTTCCTGATATTGTTGTACAGCCTAACAATGTTTGCGAACAACAAGTGAATGACCAATCATTTCACGATGAAGTTGTCTCCGAGGAACCAATAGTAGCTGAACCATAAGAAACAGTATTAAGAAGATCTCAAAGAGAAAAACAATCTGTTATTCTTGATGATTATGTGGTTTATCTACAAAAGTCTGAAATTGACTTAGAAATCGATAATGATCCGATTTCAGATCCAGTTTCGTTTTCACAAGCCATGAAAAGTATGGATTATGACAAGTGGCTCAATGCTATGAAAGATGAGTTAAAATCTGTGGATCAAAATCTAGTTTGGGACCTTGTTGAGTTGCCTGAAGGTTGTAAGAGAGTCAGGTGTTAATCAGTTTTCAAGACCAAGCGCGACTCTAAAGGCATTATTGAACGATACAAGGCTAGACTTGTTGCCAAAGGCTTTACTCAAAAAGAAGACATTGACTACAAAGAGACTTTTTCACCGGTCTCTAAGAAAGATTGACATAGAATTATTATAGCATTGGTGGCTCATTTTGATTTAGAGTTACACCAAATGGATGTGAAAACCGCCTTTCTCAATAGAAGTTTAGAGGAAGAAATCTATATGGACCAACCTGAAGGCTTTTCAAGTAAAGGAAAGGAACACATGGTGTGTAAATTAAAGAAGTCAATATATGGACTTAAACAAGCTTCCCGACAATGGTATCTTAAGTTTAATGATATCATTACTTCATTTGGATTCAAAGAGAACACCGTTGATCGGTGTATATATATGAAGGTTAGTAGGAGCAAGTTTATTTTCTTAGTCCTATATGTTGATGACATTTTGCTTGCAACTAATAATATTGGTTTATTATATGGAACTAAGAAATTCCTCTTAAAAAATTTTGAAATGAAAGACATGGGTGAGGCAACTTATGTGATAGGAATTAAAATATTCCATGAAAGATCACAAGGATTGTTGGGGTTGTCTCAAAAAGACTATATTAACAAAGTTTTAGAGAAATTTAAGATGGACAAATGCTCAGCATGCATAGTTTTGATTCAGAAGGGGGACAAATTTAGTCATATGCAATGTCCAAAGAATGAATTGGAATGAGCGTAAATGAAAAACATTCCTTATGCATCTGTCGTTGGTAGCTTGTTGTATGCTCAAACTTGCACCAGACCCGATATTAGTTTTGTTGTTGGGATGTTGGAAAGATATCAAAGTAATCTAGGAATAGATCATTGAAAAGCTGCAAAGAAAGTTCTTAGGTATTTGCAAGGAACAAAGGACCACATGCTCACTTATAGAAGATGTGATCATCTTGTAGTGGTCGGTTACTCAGATTCAGACTTTGTCGGATGTGCTGACAGTAGAAAATCTACATTCGGTTATATGTTTCTTTTGGCCGGAGGAGCAATTTCATGGAAGATTATAAAGTAGTCCGTCATTACTGCATCCACTATGGAGGCCGAATTTGTGGCATGCTTTGAGGCCACAAGTCATGGTTTATGGTTGCAGAATTTTATTTCGGGACTTGGAGTTGTCAACAGTATAGCTAGGCCGTTGAAAATTTATTGTGATAATGTAGCAGCAGTCTTCTTTGCCAAGAACGACAAGTATTCTAATGGTGCGAAACGTATGGATATTAAGTACTTAGTCGTTAAACAATAAGTTCGGGAACGTAAAGTGTCAATTGAACAAATTAGCACTAATCTTATGATTGCAGATCCTTTAACAAAAGGATTACCGACCAAGACATTTATTGAACATATTGAACGTATGGTGTTATTGGATATCATTGATGGTTATGTATTATGTTTTATTTCATTTAATGATATGACACTTTGAGCTCACTTATTATATTCCCGATATATCATGTTTTCTATTTTGCATATAGGATTGTTATAGATTAATGTTTGACAGGATAGTCCCAATGAAGACATTAAAGTGCACTATTATTATACCTCTCAATTATGAATTATGTTAAATAGATGTCTAATGTTGTAGTACATGGAAGGGACTACACTAAATTGTGATGTACAACTGTCATGACTCACTTTAGATTTTTTGTTTAATTATGATGTAGAGTATTAGCCAAATTTTAAGAACATGTAGCATAATATTGATGTGCACATTATAGCATTATTAAACTAATAAATAAATATTACATGGGTCAAGTGGGAGAATGTTAGAATTATGACCCACATAATTAATTAAAGGCCTATAAAATTTATTAGATTTATTAGTTTATTTAGTTTAATAATTATTTAAATGCTAAAATTCTATTGGCTATGAGGGGTTGCAACTCTTATTAAAAGATGTGTCTATATCTGAAGATATATGTGCTTTGATGGAAAGGTACCTATTGAGGGTCTATAAATAAGAGTCTGCTCCTCTCTCCACCCAATCAATTGTATTCTTTCTCTCCATCAGAAAAATATGTGAAAAGAATTTGTGGGTTTAGAGAGAGAAACTGGGTTCTTCTTTTTCTGACAATTTCTGTTCCAGAGTTTTCTAATAATTGAAGCTATGAATCAAGGTACGCTCTAAATCTTCTTCAGTAAAAATTATTGAGTTCTAAGATTTCTGAAAATTAAAAGATTTTAAAATTCTTTCAAAAAATTCAAAAGCACTCTCAGTATAATTTCTAAAAAATTCTTGTTTTTCAAAACAAAATTCTTTTCAGCTATTTTGAAAACAGTATTAAATTTGTTCATTGTTTTCCTAATTCTTATAATTTGCTTTAATTTGTTTACAAAACAAGAAAAAAGAATAGGAACTGATGAAAAGAGCAACTTATATTTTTATGTGAATGAGTAAGAGATGGAGAGATGCTAACAAGCAATGATGGCAAAGACAACCAAGGAAGCTACATTAAAAGAAATCGTCTTCACTTTTTTTTTTTTGAAAAAAATTTTGTGTTGTTGGCTCACTAGAATTGTGATCGCCGTAGAGGATTGCACAAGAAAGATGTTTTACTGAACATCAATTTATAGGGAAGAGAGCACATAGTATTTTATTACGTTGCCATAGAGAGTAGATGGGGTAGGAAACACAAAAAGCAATCTTTGTCAATAATATCCAAAACTCTTATAAATAGAGAGGATACAATTATAGTAAGTTAAATAATTTTATGTACACATATCCCAACATATATTAATATCCAAAATATGAAAATCTCTTACCAAAACCGGACATATATACGTACAGATTTCCAAATTAGCATTTATATTTCTTGGGATATGATAATTTCGCATTTTTATATTGATTAACTTACTAGTTATAACGCTCCAATTATAAGAGATACCATTGACAGAGATTTCCTTGTGAGTACCCTACCCTTTTTACTCTATATGGTAGACCATTATATTACGATTAAAGTATAGTCAATATTGTGTAATTAGTTTTTAGCCAAAAATATTATTTAATTTTAAAAGTTCACACCTTACAATCTAAATTTCAATTTCTCTCACTTTGTCCCTTTTATTTCACTTACTGCTAAAATCAAATAGAAAAATAACATGTACGCTCATGTATGGTTCTACAAGGATAAATAGTACTTGAAATTTGGGTTGTTTGTACCCTTACCTTCTAAACTTTGGGTTCGTCCTGCCTTTGTTCCTTAAACTTTGGATTCATTTTCTACAGTGCATTCATTTAATGACTCACTACATTAACAATTCGGATAAAACCGTTTCATTTTCAATAGAAATGACCTGCACTGATAACGCTCAATTAAAGATTTCATACTTTAATTGATGATTAACTATAATAATTAATTATATATATTCCTTACCATTTTAATTATCATCCTCAAATATTATCTCTTATATATAATGCTTAATTATATAAAATATTTAAGATCATATAAATAATTATAAAATTTTAATGATATTTATAAAATATTTCATGCACATAAATATAATAAATAATTCACTTTATTTATTCATAAATATGTCATTATAAAAACATTACTTGTTTTATAAAGTGCTTATATCCTAACATACCGAGGGTTTTTTTCCTTTTATTTATTGTTAATTATTGAAATGATGACTAATGTTGTTGTATAATTGGGTTTTTAGGAATTGTTGGGCACTTAATTTAACGCTTTACCTTGAAATGTTGATTTCAAAGTGTCCCCCGTTAACCTACAAGAAATGGTCGACTGTTTTACTCCACCCATCAAATCGTTTGTGTGAAGATTTCAAAGAAAATGGAGCTAACTTAGTGGATGCATATCTTTCTTGCATGAGAGAGGCGTGGCTCCTGAGAAATTCTATGCCGGTGATAGGATTAGGACTTCTCGTGAGCTTCTACATAAAAGAAGAGCACTTGATATATTTATATTATAGAGTGTTTGATATAGTAGTTAGAATTATTAGTTATAACTGTTTTTACTGTAATATTGTAGTAATTTTTTTCTTTTTACTATAGATATAAGAGTTTTACACTGTTCATAATTGAGACAATGATTAAAACTGCATCTTATCAAACAGGCTTGTAATTTTATCTACAAGGGTGTGTGAGAAATTTGGTTCAAACCACCGTGAACTCAAATACTATGAATGTTTTTTTCCCTTTCTTAAAACATATAATAATATGCTTTAATTATGTGCTTTAATATGCTTTAATATTATATTATGTTTGTGATTTTTTTTTTTAATGAGACAAAAGTTTTGGCGGACTTTAGAGGTTCGGAGATCAGTGGAATGGCAAAGGGCGGACAACGCCACCGAAGTCGATGATTGCCACAAGTATATGTGATCCACGTTTAGGTTTGACACGTATAGGCACCAAGAGCAGGAAACGACAACAATATACGAATTAAAGACAAAAATATAAGAAAAATGATAAGAAGTAAGTAATAGGAAAAAAACAACAAACCCTCCTAAAAGAAATTAAAAACGACATAAATATTCAAACGAGAGAAAGTAAGAAACGACATTTAGGTGATGTGTGGTTTAGAGTGGTGTGAACCATAAACTCAGTTATAAACAGTGTAAAACTCTCATATGGTACAGTAAAAAGAAAAAATTGTTATAATATAAAACTCTCACATACTACAATAAAAACAGTTCTCACCACTAGCCAAACACTTTATTAATATGAGATGACAGGCACGTTTGAAAACAACACTAAAAGAAACAAACAACATAAGCCTTCAAAGATGCAAAAAGTTTGAAACGACATTTATTGAAAAGCAAAAATAGTTAATAAAGTAAATAATCAAACTTCGTTGGGAGAATAATTTAAATTTAAAAACTGCAGCATATATATGAAAGTTTTATATTGTAAATTTTTATTACAACATATAAATATTTTACACTTTTTACAATTCAAATTATTGATCTAAATTATTCTTCTACACACCCTATAAACCCTATAAACGAAACGAGCAAAATGACAACAAATTTGGAGGACAGGAACGTCTGATCGTCATGAAATTGCGATCAACGGAACACTTAAAAACGACAAGAATCCAACGAAACACTAAAAACGACAAGAATCTTTAAAAACAGCGTTCTGAAAACAAATGATACTGGGCAAAGACACCAAATAGGAAACGACAATACGTTTAGAAACGAGGCAAAAAAAAAAAAAAAGATCAAATGAGATAATTCATAAGCCTTGAGACGACAAGTTTAAAACGACATCTATAGAAAACGACAAACAATAAAACAAATGAACGAAACAAAAAAAAAGGAAAAAGAACAAAACAAAACAATAGAATCATCCAAAAATTCAAAATGACAACGAATTCGTTGGACGGGAACATCTGAACGACCTGAACATGCGATAAACGCTTAACAAACAAGAACAATCTAAAAGAAAAAGGTGTCACATTAAAAAACGACAACAACTGTTGAAAATAATGAAAACGAAACAACAGGAAAATTAAAAACTACAGAAATTTTGAAAATGTATAAATTGAAAATACTATCAATGATAATAAGAAGTAAAGTAGACTATGTACATAAAAATTCAGCCTTTTGGAGGAGAAAATTATAGAACAAAATAAAGTCCAATAGAGACATCTAGGGAAGATGCCAGAAAAAACTTAGTGGATTGAATTTTGCCACACCTCAAAACAATCTTGCATTTGCTATTATGTTTTTTAAATAAAATTACGTTGTTATACGATCATATCTATTTTTTTATCTTAAATATATTGTATAACATCACTATCATCTTTTCTATAAATATTTATGGCATTTTTATAAAGACCCGATAAACAAGACAGATCGGCTTAGGAAAACAATAACAAATTAAAATTAATTTTCCTTTTACTATAATACCAAAGTGCATAAAAAACTTCTTATATTA
This sequence comes from Artocarpus heterophyllus, assembly GCA_025403435.1. Classification (NCBI taxonomy): domain Eukaryota; kingdom Viridiplantae; phylum Streptophyta; class Magnoliopsida; order Rosales; family Moraceae; genus Artocarpus; species Artocarpus heterophyllus. The sequence continues at coordinate 6,004,069 of CM046354.1, read as the reverse complement.
AAACCTACTTATCTTTCATTCACATTCTCCCAAATTAGATGTGTTGGACTTTTTTCATTTTCGTTTTCACCTCGCCGAAACCAAATATACTATTGTCGGTATCACCTTGATGGAGTGCCTGGGAAATGTGATTACAAATAAAATTTTTGAATTAAAAACTATCGCTTGTAAGAGTTTTACACTATAACTTACTCTTTTTTAATCATTGCAATATGTGGGAGTTTTACATTATAGCAACTAAAAGTTTGGTTATAACTAATTTTGTCAAACGCTTATAAATTTTTCAATCTAAGATGTTTGGCAAACTTAGTTCTAATTCAAACAGTATAAAGCTCTTACATGCTACAATGTAAAGAAAAAATATGTTGTAGTATAAAGCTTTCACATATTACAGTATTCTCAGTTCTAACTTTTAGTTTTAACTCATTTCCTAAATATCTATTAAAAAATTATGGAGAAACAAAACAATCACAGTGCCCAATAGTCCATTTGCCCCCAAAAAAATAAAAAATAAAAAATAAAAGGTGTTATGTCATGCCCAGTTCATACCAAACATTTTGGCCTTGACATTTTTATTTCATCTTCCTAAAATTTGAAATCGACAGTAGGAGCGTGCAACCTTATTATTATACTTTATATGCAGAAAAGAACTATGCCCTTTACATAGAATAAACACAATTCCCTTCAGGACAGTTTTTTTTTGTTTTTTTCTTTTTGATTGATATCATACGAGGAACCTGCCAGTGTAAAGACGAAAGGATTTGCCTTGTCGAAGCGGTAGTATTGTACACGGGAATAACACATTGTCATGTCATATATATTCATTTCAAAATTTAAAAAACAATCTTATCTAATTTCATAAGTTATAACTTTATTATTAATAAAATATTTTTTAGATCTAATCTAAAAAATATATTACACTTTAAACTAAAAATTTATAATTTCATAAATATAAAATTATAACCTTATAAAAATAATAAAAAAATAATAGAACTATAATTCAGTGTGATGAGAAGGATATTGGGCTTGTTTGTTTCGATACTCGAATCACGGTTTAAATCATTTTACTATAGTATTTTTTTCATAAAAATTTAAATTTTTATTCAAATGCTCTATTTAAGTACTTGAATCAAACGGCCCCAAGGCCCCAAATTCAAAAGGATTTGCCATCATCAATGAACCTGCAAACCAAGAGGTCCAAGAGACCAAATTCAAACGGCAATCATGCGCCTCCATAAAGGCTATGGGCTATGGCAAATGGCAAAAGCCGGAGGTAATTTAAAAAAAAAAAAAAAGAGGAGGAAGAAGTTGCTATAAGTTTCGGTTTTTTTTTTTTTTTTTGCTGATATAAACATAAGTTACAACATTAATACCATATTTTCCATCCTCTTTGAGGCACATGGGAAAGTTTTATGAGTGAAAAGGATGGGAAAAATAGCGGGGAGGGAAATATGGTTTTAAAAATTGTATGTATAAATTAAAAATCATCCCAACTGCTTTCGTTCCTTTTTTTTCTTTTTCTCTACGCAAAATTCCCTTATTCACCTTAGAACAAAAATTGCCCCTATAGTTGACAACGACTTCCTCATTGTTCCTTGCGTGATGGATACCAATTAGCATCCAGTTCCACATTCACAAACAATAATAGAGGCCATTCTTTTCCATATTATGCAAATGATGGCAACTTTATGATTTGTAGTGAAAAAAAAAAAAAAAAATCTGTCAAAATCTAAATTCCCAATCTACAAAATAAAAAACCTCATCATCTTAACCATTCACTTTGTTAAATCATGGTCCTTTACTATTTAACACAAAGAGCACATTTACTTTTTTTAATGAAAAAAAAACAAGAATTAATTCTTTTTTTCCCATTTAATAAGAAGTTTATTTAAAAAAATCACTAACAAAAGTTGTATAAGTCTCATATAATATAAGAAATATAAAAAAGGAATTAAATTACTTTTTTTATCTAAGAAATAAAAAATTAAAGTATTTTTCATTACACCGTTAAATACATAAATAAATATTAAAAAGAAAATGAACAATTATTGCTTTTATTACTTTACTTTTTTGTTAAATCACATTACTTTTTGGATTACAAAGAAAATGAACAATCATCATTCTTGTTACTTTACTTTTTTAAATCACATTACCTTTTCGATTACATTTATGGATGGTTCGGTAAACACATCCTAAAATTCCAAATAACTTTGCAGAACACCTAAACCTAATCTTACATTTTATAACATGAGGGCGTCATTTGTCAATCAAACTTTCAAAATTAATACGGTGTTGACATTTCTTATAACATTTATTGATTCATTCATACAAGAATGGAAATATATATTTTGCTTATTTCCTTCTTTGGAAATAACATTATCCAATTCACGTCATAAATATTTTTCCATTTTGCTTTTCCCTTCTCTCGGAAAGAAGGGGAAAGAGGGTCGGCTGAGGCTGCCAACTTGCCAACTAATATCCCAGTTATAAAATTTCATAAAAATAATATAAAAAATAAAAAAATCTCACAAATAAATTATCAAAATAAGAAATAAAAAGATTAATTACATAACTATACCTTTTAGTTTTTATTATTTTTTAATTTATCTTTTTATTTTTAAAAACTATAAAAATAACATTTGAATCTGAAAAACTTGTTTTAATTTTATCTCTCGTAATAGCCTGTTTAGTAAAATTAGTTCTAACCAACTTTTCAGTTAGGAATAGTATAAAGCTCTTACATGCTACAGTAAAAAAGAAAAAAAAAAGTTACTACAGTATAAAGCTCTCACATGCTGCAGTATTTATAATTCTAACCAATAGTTTTAATACTATGCCAAACACCTTTAGATTTGTTAGAGTGAAAAAACAAAAAGACAATATTAAAATACCCTTGATTAAACCTAATGTGCTTATAAAATATATGCTTTTTCTTGACAAAAATTTTTTAAAAAATATTTTAAAATTTTAAGAATCATAAATTTTAGATCTTTATTTTTTAATTTGATGTTTTATTTTAGAATTTTTCTATGTTTTTAATATATAAAATATTTTTCATAACTATTTAAGAGTAATCATGTTGTTAGCTTAATTTTTTTAATTCCTAGAAATGAAATTAAAATGGGTTTTAAAATTCAAAGTATACCTCTGTAGTTTTTAAGAACATAGAACAAATTGAGAAATAGTTAAAATTAAAAGTGTGTTTGGCATTAGTAGTCTAAACCACTTTCTTGGTTACAAATAGTGTAAAGCTCTTACATGCTGCAGTAATAGTAAAAAAATAACTACAGTGTAAAGCTCTCATATACTATAGTAAAAACGGTTCTAACTAATAATTCTAACAACTCTATCAAACACCGTATAAGATGTAAAATTATATAATTAATCCAAATTAAAAATAATGAAACCCAACTATTAAGGGCATAATCGTCCTATCACAAACAACGTATTTCGTTCTCAGGTTCTCGAACGAACTTGGGCGCTATAAAACGAGCGCGCCCTCTCTCTCTCTCACCCTGCGAATCGAAATTCTCGCCGTTGGTTCACTCACGCCCGCACAAAACACAGAAAACAAAAGAGAAACGAAAAAACAGAAAGAAAAATCCTTTTTCGCTCTCCAGAATTAGGTAATATATATAAACATATACAGATATGCGTATACATATACAGATATATATATATATATATAACGGAAAACTTCCGGAACTTTCTCTCTCTCCGGTTTGTTCCTTTTCACGGGGAGAAGTTTGGTTTGGAGGGAGAAAGTTTGGAGATGAAATCAATGGAGTTTTGAGGCTAATGATGACAACTTTCTCTTTCTCTCTCGATTCCGGAGAAAGAGAGAGAAAGTGAGGGAGAATCTGGGGGAATCAAATGCAGTTGTTCTTGTTGTTGTTGTTTTCCTTTGGCTTATTCGCAGGAGAAAACCACAGCTCTTTCTGTTTTTTACGAGAAATCAAGCACGAGCAAGCGAAAGAGAGAGAAAGAAAGAGAAAAGAAGAAGAATTTTCCGAAAAGCAGTATCTGATCGTGTTGTTGTTTCGTCCTCTCAGGCTTCGAATTGTTGACAGAGAGCAATGGATGAAGAAGAATTGGAGGAGTTCGTTGGAGAAACTTACGAAGTCGAAGAAATTGATTTCGATTACGAGTTTGACGCCGCGAAGTTCTACGATTTCAGTCGAGTTGAGACGGATTCTGAGGCCGGAGAAGCCGAGCGCTGGTTTGAATCTTCTGGAAACTATCCTCCTTCTCGTAAGCTTTTCCGATAAGCCTTTCTCTCTGCTTCAAAATGAATCTCCATTGTTTCAATCTTTATTCCTCATCGTGATATTTTCGACGTCCCTTTTTCTCTTTTTCGTTATGGATTCTCTGTTTCTGAGAGCAAAATCGGCTAGTATAATTAAAGAGTAGAAAAAAGTTCATAGATAGTTCTTTAAATCGATTATATCTAACTGTTTTGTCTAATGGCAATGAACTTTTAGCCATCATTATAAAATTGAATTGGCGAAAAGGCATTCCTGTTGGAGTCGTGAACACGTCTGCTCAGTCTAAAGACGTTGAAGACGTGAAAGCGAATGACAGAGGTACGCTTCAATTTTACACCGTTTTCTTGGTGCTTTTGAATATTTTATTATGCAGAGATTTTCTTTTGTTTGTTTGTATATGACTTCCTAAATTTATTTGAAATGTGATATAACGCCAGGATTAAATAATCAACTTACGCTTGATGTTGTTTCACAATCAAAAGCCAAGTCCCCGGTGAAGTCAACTCTATCAAGGAGCTCTACTCTTATGAAGCCCACAGCAAGTCATTTAGCTAAACTAAATCAACTTCATCTTGTTCGGTCGTTGAGGTGTTTTTCTTGTTTTTTTTTTTTTTTTTCTTTTTTTTTTTGTTTTAAAATTTTTTTTATTGTTATTTTTTATTCATATTTTGACCCTTTTCTTCTGTTAACCATTTCATTGTTCTTCGTCCTCTAGGATTAAGAAGAAATTGGGCAACGTTGAGGACAGTGGTTCGCAGAATTCTACAGTTACTGATGACCTGGCTACTAAACGACAAAAGTTGGAGGCTGGTTATTTAAGCAAGGTGAACTTGGCATCTTTAGACAGTCTATGACTTGATTTGAATTCGAAATTTATTGTTTTTCTTTTGCTATACATATTTATTTGTGTTGTGGAAGTGTGTAAAAACTTTGATTATGGTTTTACGACAAGTAGGACGCGCAACTAAAGCATCAAGCTCTTCTGTTACACAAGGTGCCCAAAAAGGTATTTTTCTTATTGCAAGAAATATACATCCATTGACAGATAAGTTTTGTAAGAAGATCAAACCTGTTTTTGAGCCATATATCCTTGTTACTTAATGTTGGTCTTTCTTAGAGATATTATTGTTGCTACTTGCTATTATTATGTTATCATTCAATACTTCAATGTAAGATCTCAACTTATAATTTTATTTCCAGGTAGCAAATGCCAGACCTAAAACTACAATTCCTAGAGAACCTGATCTCGAAACAGCACATAGAGCAGAAAGACGTTGGTAGATTCACTTCTTGCCAGATTTTGTCACTAAATCTTCATCATACAATTTGGCTTCGAAATGTTGATGAATGATGGGTTACATTATGCGTCTTGATTTCAGGTATAAGGTTAAACAAGAGAGGGGTGAAGAAGCGAAATCAAATGCCTATACCTTTAAGGCTCATCCCTTGAACAGAAAAGTTTGTACCTACAGTAAATATTTCCTTTTTTATTATTGTCAATTGTTATTTGTGGGTTAAATTTGTAGACAAATTGAGGATGATCTCTGAATGGACTCTCACGGGTTTTGCAGATTCTTAAGTCTCCTTCATTACCCCTCGCTAGGCGAAGCAAACCGCAGCTTCCAGAATTTCAAGTAATTAACGATTTCCTTTTTAAAATGCCTTTTGTTGCAGATTAAAAGGAAGAAGAGTGAATTTGGCACTAGCAAGTATGCTTTGTTAATTTTTTTCTTTTTTATCTATTGTTTTCTTTGTTTAATTACTCCTCAGGTATTTCGATCGAAGACATCGGAGAGGGCTACACAAAACAAGTTTAATAATGTACTAATGAAAACTAGTTTCTTTCTAATCATATTTAAATGAGAGAATGTTTAGTCGTGAAACCCAACAAGAAATTTTTTCGTTTTGTTTCTTCCATCCATCGTATAGTTGCATGCGTGCTCTTATGTGAACCCTTCTTAGGCTAATAGTATCATTATTGCAGGAGATTAACATGCCTTGTCATAATTCGTATTTACAAAACGAAAACACAGAAGGTAAAAGGTAATTATTCCCTGATTCAAGTAATTATTCCCTGATTCAAGTTTTTTCTATAGTTTAAAAGTGTAGGCATGATATCCTAACATCAACTGCATTAAAGCATTTCTTACTCTCTCCTTTTTTTTTTTGGTTGTCTTATATTTCTTTGTATTTTCTTTTCCTCTTTCACAAATTAGTTCTTTGGCCGAAAAATAACCTAGCTTAGTTTCTTACTACGCTTCCGTTTCGTCCAAGATTAAATCTCTGCATTGCATCTTTAGCTAAAAGCATGGCTTAACAGAAACTATTTTCATTTCAAGTGAAAAAGAAAGAAACTAGGTCTCATTTTAGTGGGTAGAATGTTCCATCTATAAGTTGATGTTTATACATACTGCTTCTTATTGCCTTTCTCCATTGTTGTTGATATCAGTTCTCTTTTTCTTTGCTGCCTTGCCAGATCGAATTCTGGCAGAAGCTTCAGGCAAGAGAAATGCGTAGCACTCTATAACTTCAAAGTTTGCTCACCGAATAAAAAGGTGGATTAATTAATAGAGCATCGCAGGCTCTCTGTTGAGTTATGTAGCGTCACTTCATCAGGTGTAAATTTTTCTTAAGCATTTTGTACTTTGTCGCAGAAACCTTCAATTAACGGGAAAGTTCCTCTCTCTCAAAAAGTCAAAGAGGGAAAGACATTCACAAGTTTGGTAAACCTTTTACCCTGCTTCTTTCCGTTTGCTTAGTTTTCCAAGAGGCTGTTCATTTTTTTTAATATTATTTTTTTAATTTTCTTTTAGGAACTCAATTTTTCAACTGATAAGTGGAATCATTACGAGCCACCCATAGATTTATTAAGGAAGGTAGGACGTGAGACACTGCTATTCATCCACGCATATGTTCCTCAACAATTTATTTCTGTGCCCCCCTCACATTCCTCGAAATTTTTGGCAGCTCTGTATTACATCCAAAACCCAAGAAAATACAAAAACTCGGTCCAGAAATCCTCTGCCTATAGAGGTTTGTTTCTTCGGATATTTTGTTTTGCCAAGATCAGACACTTTTTTGCCTTTATATACCTGCTGATGCAAGATTGCTTTGTAATTGAATGAAGGCCTCAAGAGAGAAAACACCAAGCTCCTTTCAAGAACACAAGGTACATTGAAAAATTAAAACTATACATAGGCATCCAATTCCAGTAGCTAGATTTAACTTTGTCTAAAGCCCCTCTCTACGGTCTTTCTTTTTTCTCCTTTGTTCTGGAATACCACTTATGGTTTCATGGGTGTTAGTTGCAGATGATCAATGCAGTAAAAGAAAGATCCCAGAGGTTGTTAGGTAGCAAGAATTTTGAGTACTGTGGACGCGTCGGATGGATCGCCGAATTACAACCATACGCCCACAGGTAACACTTAACACTCGTGCAAACACTATGGGACATGATTCGTAAAGTCGATTATTTTCTGTCTGCTTATTGTCTGCTGTGGTAAATACTCGTCTTTTTCATCTCCCTCTTCCTTTTTGTTTCTTATATTTTAGGCAACGCACTGAATAATGTTGAAGTTAAAAAATAAGAGGATTTAAAATATAAATAAATTTAAATTCAACGGGAATTAACGTTTCAAACTGATTGGGAGCTCATTCTTTTTTTTTTTTTTCTCAATTCGACAGGAGCCTTGACATAAGGTAATAATGAGTAGTCAACACAGTCGTCTGCGTTGGATTAGCAAGAGTTCCGTGCTTCATCAATCATTTGATCCATCTCTGGGCTTGCAGCTTTCGATCCCCAAACTTGGCCGCCACAAGTGGGAGCTTGAATGAGCAGGTGGTTTCTAGATTTTTTTTTTTTAAGTAGAAAGGTGTTTCCTTGTATAAAGCATAAAGCATCCTTGGTTTGCAAGGGAACGTATATATCCTTACCATATCTTGTTAGGAAGTATCTTCAAGCAGAGGATTGATAGAACATATGTAGAACATAGAATTATACATGATTCTCCTAATTCCCAATATAAGAGTCATCAGACCCATTGATTTTCCAAATGTCGCTTTGCTGATGAAACTTTCCAGTACATCTGAATCTGTGTAAAAAACCAAGATTTTAGCAGCAAGTAGCAATAACTGCGTTACATCAGATCAAAATCCTAACCGCACTTGTGCACTAAACATGGCACCAAATCACTGCAACTAAACTAACGGGTCCCTGTTAGTATTACTACAAATTCTTGAGCGTTCTTGTACAAAATGGTAAGCAAAAATCTTTGGATGGATGGTTCTAATATCTTGATCTTCTATCAAAGGGTGGTCTTTGAAATAACTTCACCAAATCGAACAAACCACTGAGCATCAGAGGAGTTATTCCCCTGCTGCTGTGAATGCGGTCGCATTGCCTTTGGCTGTTGATGTCCCTTGTCAACAACAAATTTAGCATAGTCGAACTGCTTTGGAGGAACGGCACAAGGTTTTACAGCAGGAGCAGGAAGGAGAGAGACCAAGACCCTAGCAACCTCATGCATAGTTGGTCTTTCGCTTGGATTCCTCTTCGTGCATAGCAGAGCAAGTTGGAAGGTCTTTCTGACATGTGCCAAGTCCATGCAGGTCACAGAAACCTCAGGGTCAACAGCTTCCATTACTGTATTGTTATCTGTCTTGGACAATATCTGGGACAAAAAGGATTATAGTAAATGCAAAGTCAATCAAGGTACAAAAGCCAACTTAAATTACTTGGTAAATCTAAAACTAAAAGTAATAACTTCGATAATTGTTACTTGTCTAGAAATGGAATGTGTCGAGAAAATACCAGTTGATGCAAGTTGGACTCGTTGTCCACAGCTTTCTTCCCTGTTAGTAGCTCCAGGAGGACAATACCAAAGCTATAAACATCAGACTTTTCATTGAGCCGAGAAGTCCGGGCATATTCAGGATCAATGTAGCCAATTGTTCCAAGAACATAAGTTGAGGCATGAGTTTTTGCAGTCGGAATTGATTTGGCAATGCCAAAATCAGATAGATGAGCCTCAAAATTTTCATCCAGCAAGATATTTGAGGACTTCACATCCCTGTGAATAATTCGGGGGTCGCAATCATGGTGAAGATAAGAAAGTCCCTGGGCAGCACCAACAGCTATTTTCAAGCGTGTTTCCCAATCAAGTTTCACCTTCTTTGATGGTCCTAATTAATGTCAACAAAAGCAATTAGTAAATATTGAACTGCAAAAAATTGTGAATGTCACACTCTGGTACACAAGATCAGGCAAGCAAACTAACCATGAAGCAAATCCCAAAGAGATCCATTCTCCATGTAGTCGTAGAAAAGTAAATTCCCAAACGAAGATAGTGAATAGCCATGCAAACTAACAAGATTTCGATGTCGGATGCTGCCAATGGTTTCAAGTTCAGTCTCAAACTCCCGCAAGTTCTGCGGATGTTGATTATAGAGTCGCTTAATTGCAATCGGTCGGGAATTCTTCAAAACACACTTGTACACTGTGCTGGAAGCACCATAACCAATTATATACTTCTCACTCAAATTCTCAGTGATTCTCATTATATCATCAAAAGTGTGAATTGCCATATCCATGTGAAGAATAACAAGTTTGGAGGAACCTGAAGACAATACAATATCATTAAATAAGATGATCTAATACTAAAGGCTTCTTATATAAAAGTAAGAAAAAGAATAGAAAAACGAGCCTTGATTAGTCTTGCTGGATCCTGTAACCAATTCAGTTGGTTGATGAGATTTGTATACTGCAACTATTACCATGGATAGCAATGTGATGAACCCCAACGTCATACATACAACCGCAGCTCTGGATAAGAGTGCTGCAGTATAAATATTAAGGATCACATGTCCGTGTACAAGCAAAAAAGGATGGCATTAACATCAAGGGAAAAACAAAAACAAAAACAAAACAAAAAAAGGGAAAAACCTAAAACCATATTGACAATACCTTTAGATTTTGGCATCTCAGGTCTACATATTGATCCCAACCAGTTTCCACACAACAATGGATTACCAATGAAGCTGACATAATAACAGAGTGCAAATAATTACACGTACAAAATTGAACGAGAGGACCCGGAAAAGGTAAGGTAGGAAGCATTTGACTTGTTTAATTCTCTAATACCTGTCTGGTGGAAATCGTGAAAAGTTCCTCATAGAAGGTACAACTCCAGATAGGTTGTTGTACGAGACGTTCCTAAGCCATATAAAGAGAAGCATTAATAAAACTTTATGCAAGCATGATTAAACATGGAAAAAAAATTAAGGAGAAAACTTACAAAGTGGCAAGACTGAAACAGTTGGCAAGCTGATCAGGCATCTCCCCATGCAAGTGGTTGTTGTTAAGTATCCTGTCATTAAGTTAGAATGAAGCAATATAGTTAAAATCATACCCTTAAATCCTAACAGAGAATGAAAGAAAAATAGGAACTTGAACTTACAAGGATACAATGTTCTGCAGTTGGCCCAATTCTACGGGAATGCCACCAGAGAGGTTGTTAATAGACATATCACTGCAACGCAATGAGATAGATTATCTCATAATGCAGATACAAAATTATTGTATTTAGCGGTGACATAGTCAACAGACAGCCAAAAAGCACTCACATAATCTGTATGCTTCTAAGGTTCCCAAATTCTGCTGGCAGTTGCCCATCAAGATGATTGCAACTTAAATTCCTGCAAGTAGTTATGGCCATCAAAAATGTGTTCAAGGGTGAAGTTAAATTGAAAAAGACACCATAAAACTAACGCTTACAGGGTGAGAAGATGTTCTAAATCACCAACAGAAGCTGGAACTGGCCCTGAGAAATTATTACTGGAAAGATCCCTGAAATATGAAGACAATTCAAATTGATCTCTGAAATCCAAAATAAACATTTGCTGGTAAAATATTAAAGAAACATACAAAGTATCGAGGTTGATAATGTGCCCCAGCTCCACAGGAATGCGCCCCTTAAAGTTGTTTGCAGAAAGATTCCTGAATGATCAATTAATTTAGCTCCATCGACTGAAAAAAGCTATGCTCGAATGAACCGTAGAAACAAAAATCAAGACATCAAAACTTACATATAAGTCAAACTCTCCAAATCCCGAAATCCCAAAGGGATTGATCCACTCAAGCGATTGCCGTAAACATTGCTTTTCAAAAAAAAAAAAAAAAAGAAAAAAGAAAAGAAAAAAGCCAGATTAAGTTCAGTATATATGCATAAAGACTCCCTCACAAATTTCTGTCAAATTCAAAAGCCAGATTAACATACAATTGATTTAAAGCTGTGCAGGAACTGATGTTGTGCGGAATTGGTCCTTCGAGATCATTGTTCGCAAGATTTCTGACCAACAAGATGCAAATTAATGGATAACACTTGAGGAAGGATGGCAGAACTTGGAAAAAAGCAGTTAAAACTCACAGTTCAAACAATTGCTCCAGCTTCCCAAGTTCAGCAGGAATTTTGCCAACCAGTTCGTTGTCATTTAGTTGCCTGTAAATTAACTCATTTAGCAATTTTATTCTCAAGGAACTACAAAATATAAAAAATTGTTTAGTTATGCTCACAAGTAGCTAAGTTTTGACATATTGCCAAGCTCAGGAGGTATTGGCCCGGTCAGCTTGTTGCCATGAAGATACCTAGTAAAACAAGTGAATATATTGAGACGCAAGGCTAAATCAAGAGAGAGAGAGAGAGAGAGAGAGAGAAAAGAAAAAAACAAAAACAAAAAAAAAAAAAAATTTTCCCCTAGATGATAGAACTCACAGCTTTCCAGTGTAGGATAAATTGCCAAGGACAGCAGGGATTGGCCCAACTAGTTCATTCTCACTCAAGTCCCTAAAATGAAAAAAGCAGCAAAAAGTAAACTTCAACTCTTATCTAGAACAAATACTCAAATAGCGCTCACAAATTTAGCGCGCGCTACAGACAAAAGTTGCCTCCAAAGTTGGGAAAAGTTCACTTACAGAACAGCAAGGGCTTGCATTAAACCAATCACCTCAGGTATCTTTCCGGTTAACCTATTTCCTTGAAGTGACCTAAAAAATAATAAACATTAATAGGATGATATTATATTCATCATGAGTGAATCTACAGATACTTAATGCAATATCTAGGATATACGTATCCCAGGGTTTAAAGGAGGAAAGCTTACAATGTAGCTACTTGTAAATATCCAATGTTATATGGAATTTCACCGGTTATCTGATTATAGGATATATCCCTACACTCAACACCAAACAAAATCAGAAGTGAAACATAGTAAACAAAACTCATAAAAAAAAAAATCAAAAAATTCAAATAGAGAACATACAGAATTTCGAAACTTGTACAGTTACCAATGTTGTCAGGAATTGGACCAGTTAGATTGTTACCCCTGACATCACTGTAAATAATAAGAAAGAAATTTCTAAATCAGAACAAATAGATCTGTAAATAATAAGAAAGAAATTTCTAAATCAGAACAAATAGATATGGGAAAGAAATCATGCATTGTGAAGAATAGGATATTGCTATAATTACTCACAAATACCACAAGCCCGTTAACTGACATAAATCGGGGGATAGTGTTCCGGTCAAGGAGTTGCCACGTAAACCCCTACCATGATGAAGAAGATACTTCACAATTGGAACGGATAATTGTAAAAAACAGGAATCAAATGTCAAGCAAACAAGTACATAGAAAAAGAAAACAGGCAAAACAAGTCATTTGCACAGAGAAATATGCTTACAAGTACTGAAGCACTTCATTCCAGTAGAGCAATCTTGGTATCTCACCCGTAAGCTGGTTCCGAGCAAGATCACTAACAAAACCCAAAGCCAGGAAGATTATCAGCAGACGCCAGCAAAACATCATCAATGGACATAATATGGAAAACCCATTAGATTCACTTGCAGAACGTTAGCAATAAACATTATTAAACTACATGCGGTGTGTACCCAACCTACACATACTAAAAACTCAAGCTAAATGGAAAAGAAACAACTCACAGAGTCTTCAGGTTCGGAATCTGGGTGAGGGTTGACGGAATCGGACCAGTCAACTGATTATTCTTCAAGTTCCTGTAACGCAATAATAATGTCAACTAAAAACCATTTTTTTCCCTCATTACCTAGAATAGTACGATAAATAGAACAAAAATATGGATAATATATGTAAATAAAAAAAATAAATTAACATGACCATACAGAAACTCAAGTTGCTTCATCTTTGATATGGAAAATGGTATATCTCCATACAACAGATTATCAGACAAATCCCTGCATTGAGAAGACGAATCACTACCGATTTGTGACCAAACCAATGAAAAATAAACAAAACAAAACAGCAGATCCTATCAACATAGAATTTTTTTTAAAAAAAATAAGTTCGAGAAGGGACAAGCTTAAAGAAATGTTACAGGTGCATTAGAGAAGCGCAGTTTCCAATCTCGTCCGGGATTTGCCCCGTCAAAGCATTCCCCTGCAAGTCCCTGCCAGATTTTAACACCGAAAAATAAAAACCTCATAAATCACCAAAGAAACTTCAATACCATCGCAATAAAGAGATAGCAAATCAAGAGAGAGAGATAGAGCATACAAGGAAATTAAGTTTCTCAAATCTCCAATGGCCGGCGAAATCTCCCCTTTCAGGTTCAGATTTGACAGGTTTCTTCCAACAGCAAATCAAAAATACCAGAAGTAAAAAAACGAAAGTGTCAATAACGCACAATACAATGCCATTGAAGAATTAGTCCAGGAAAGAAGAACCGGAGAAAGAGAGAGAAACACTCACAGAGAAGCAACAGAGAGGCTGACATTGTCGCAGATGACTCCACGCCATGAGCAGAAATCGCCGTCGCGGTAGTCGTTCCAGTCAAGAAGCACGTTCGCCACGTTGCTCAACGACGCCTTAATCGACATCAACGATTTCCCTGCACAAAGAAAAACTTCAATTATTAATCCATTATCACATTAATAATTTAGTAAACAAAAACATTCGGATTATCACACAGCCCAAGAAAAAGCTTGTCGGACAATTTGAGGCCCTCATTGTCATTTTCGATACTTTTCAAAAAAAAAAAATCATTAAAACAACCGAAACGCTACCACAAGAGAGGAATGGTTTAGAATGACAGAGAGCTTAGAAAGTTCTAGAAATGGAAAAGAAGCTCTAAGAAAAAGAGAAAGAGAGAGAGAGAGAGAGAGAGTATTTTAGCTAGAAGTGGAACAGAGAAGAAGTTACACGATGAGTTTTTACCTTCTTCGTTCAGAGGCGAAGCAAGCGGACAAAGAAGGAGAAGCAATGCCGTTACAACGAAAAAGACAATGTCCTTCTTCTCCTTCCTCCATTGCAAGAAAGCGTTCTCCTCCATTGTTTCTCCCTCCCAGGAAACAACTCGATGAGTAGAAGAAGAAAACTATGCCTACGGAAATGAAGATGAGAGACTATGAGATAATGGTATGATGGTGTTGCAGCTAGAGAGAGAGAGAGTAGTGAAGAGCAGGCGTTTGGCGTGAACTGTAAGGCAGAGACTGAACGAGAGTGTTATGAAGGGAGAGAAAGAGGGAGATAGTACAAGCAGAGAGAGAGAGATGGGTAGGAGGCAACAGACAGGAGAGCTAGAGAGAGAAAGAGAGAGGAGAGAGAGAGAGAAAGACAGAAGTGAACGGCGGTGAAGCGACGTTAGTGATTTGAGAGAGAGAAAGGGGCTGAGGAGTTCAGCCACAGCCCAGCGGCCGTCATTTCGTACTAAGCGGTTTCCCGAAGCGTTTGCATGTTTTCTCCCACACTCTTTTTTGCTATACCCCCAATTTTGCAATATCCCCCAATCACCATTCTAGGAGCGTGCCCGTCACTTTCCTTATTTAATGAGTTCTAATTGATGTCTTCGTTTTTTCTTTTAGCCAAAATAAAGAAACACAGTTTTGTGGGAAGAGAAAGAATACATGGAATTCTGAATTTTAGAAATTTTATTAGAATTTTAGGGCCCATTTATTCGCCTTTGTTTGATAAACTTAGATGAATTCTAAACTACAACATAGTAAAGCTCTCGGTACCAACAATAAAAAAAAATTGATGTCGTTGGTGTGTGCTCAACGCCATCCTTGAGGTACACCTTCTCGACGGATCAGTAACTGTCTTGAACAAGTGTAACCAGGAAGGCAATCTTGGCCCCCATATCTCGGCCCATCCTCCCAAGATGCTGTACAGGGCTCTTACGAGCCGCGACGTAAATTCTCGCCACCTTGGGTAAGGCACGTGCTTGGGTCGGATTGTCAGAGCCTGCAACACAGACAACCACTAGCCGTAAGAGGCCAACAAATGCCTACATTTTCACCACTAGATGAAGGCTGATCCGCCTATGGAAGCCGTGACACATGTCACTTATCTTCTGACAGGCCTTGATGTGATACACGGGTCAAAGGCAAAACTCATTTAACACACGATTTAAGTGATAGCCCATAAATAGAGTGCATTTACTGCAGCTTCAAGCCAACGTGCTCCTTCCAAACTAATTAGCTCCCATTCTCCGTCAAGCAGTGCTTGCCTTGAGCGTCAGAGAGACCTTGTCTGACACCACATCTATGTCCTCATTTTACCTTCAAAGCGTCCATTCTCTTGTTATAGGTTCGTCCAAGCAAGCTGAGATGAGCAAGGAAGAGCCGTCTGAGCACCATGTGTAACCACATGTGGTATTGATCTGTCGCCACTTACTAGTAAGCAGCAAAGAATACAATGTAAAACTTCACGTGATATAATTTTAAAACAAATATTTTCAATTTCAACTCTCTCTTAAATACACTATTAATATATTTGACAAATCGATTTAAACTAAAAAAATAAATTTAAACATATAGCATATAAAAGTATTATATTGTAATTGTTTTGTTTTAATTGGATAGTTCAAAGTCACGAATTGAACCGATGTACCAAGCACAAGTTTTACATAGTAAGATAAGGATAAATTATTTCACAAAAAAAGGATAAGGATAAATTAATATTAAAACAACGAAGACACAACAATTTGAGTCAAAAAGAAATTAGACTATGACAAGAAGACATTGGTTGGACCAAGAAGAGACCTAAAGAGGCCTGTTTCGGTCGTTTCCACCAGAAAGTGCTAAAAAGGTTGACATGATTTTTCAGAAGGAAACTCAAATTCGACAAAACTTTTTAGACGATGAAATGAAATGTCTAGATGGAATAAATTTTTCGATTAAAGGAAGAAGGCCAAAATCAACTTCAAAATTTTCTATTTTGTACAAGCAAAAGCTGTCCTTTTTCCCACCAATCAGATTTTGCATGGACCTTATCTATGTAAACAAACGTCTAGTGCAACACGCGCCTGTCTAAGGCGTACAAGGTTGGTTGTGGACCAGGACAGGAGGAGAGAGAACGTATGCTTTAATTCTGTGACAGCTAAGGAGGGAGCAGAAGAAGATATTGGTATTAGTTTCGTTGGAGGGTAAAACATGTCAAACCCATTCTCTCTCTTTTTCTCTTTTTTTATTTTTTTTTTACGTCTCTAAAGGGTTTTGGCCTTTTTTGTCCGCCTATGTTTTTCACTATACAAACGGAAAAAAAAAAAAAAAAAATCCCCAAACGGCTGTAGAAAATCCTTTTTTTGATGTTCCTTCCCTTTTGTGAAACGGACATAAA
This sequence comes from Artocarpus heterophyllus, assembly GCA_025403435.1. Taxonomy (NCBI): domain Eukaryota; kingdom Viridiplantae; phylum Streptophyta; class Magnoliopsida; order Rosales; family Moraceae; genus Artocarpus; species Artocarpus heterophyllus. Next base: position 5,987,159 of record CM046354.1, on the reverse strand, counting down.
GAGGATCAAGAGCTTCTTTCCCAAGAAATCCACCATTCAGCTTGCATGCTCCTTTCCAAGCTAAAATGTCTAGGAAAAATCACACATTTTGTCCAAACAAAAATATTAACTTTTTATTCACTCGTTTTAGAAAGAGAAAATAATAATAAAAATACGTATTGCCTTAACTCTGAATAAGAAAATAAGAAATGAAGAACTTATTTGACTTCATATGTACGTATCGAGAAAATTGACATATGATAAGAATCGGAGCCAAAGTGTTAAACTTCTATTGGTTTAAAATTTATTGACATTTATTAATTTTAATCGTCCAATTGTATTCAACAACAACTAGCAAAAGGTGCATTCCTAGCAAAAATTTTAACATTGGTGCAAAGCAGCGACTCCGCAACCGTAGTAACATTGTACCTTTCTCTCTAGTTACAACGCAATAATTAGTTACAACACAATTTCTTACTAATTAGTTACAGTGCAATTTTTCACTAAATGGTTCTCCATTTACCATCTTTTTTTTACCTTCGTTGACTTTTTATTACCACTTTATGTCTGTTTAACAAAATTGATTCTAATTAGGGTCGACAATACAAGTTACAATATGATGATATGATACAAATCTATACAAGTTACAATATGATGATATGATACAAATCTGATATTTTTTTTGCGTGTTAGTGTAAAAAAAAAACCATGGGTTATTTTAGTGTCGACTCGAAATTGACTAGTCAAAAGACGGGTAGTGCTTGAGTCAACTCGTCTGATGCTGAAATGACCCGTTACTGACCCATGTTTAATTAATTAATTTTAAAAAAATTTACCTATTATTAATATTATATAAGATATGATATAAGAGCTTAAAAGATCAATAAAAACATAAACAAAGTCATATATTTGTGACGTCATGAAGTTCATCTATGCACAAAATGAAAACCAGCTTCAATATAAATCTAGACAAAGTCATATATTTGAATGCGAGTTATAGGCAGATTGTGGGTCACAATCGGATTGCGGGTCAATTACGGGCCACGAGTCATTGTTTTTTGAGATTGGACATAAGGAACGGTTGGCACGGATTGTGTTCGTGTCAACCCGTACTAAAACAGGTCGTGTTAGGGTTGAGAATTCTCAACCCGTTTGTATCACGGGTTAGGTTAATATCGACCCAATTTTTATAAAAATGAACCCCAACCCGACTTATCGACCCGATTTGCCACCCCTAGAACTTCTAACCAACTTTTCAGTTAAGAACAATGTAAAACTTTTACATACTATAGTATATATATAAAAAAAAATTACTACAGTGTTTAAAATTATAACCAATAATCCTAACCATTGTGCCAAACACCCTACAACTTGGTTCTTATGGACAAAAACTTTGACCAAATTTCAGTATCTTTGAGGTATCAAAATCTCTTTCGGATGCAAGATTTTTATTTCAAAACTGGAAGAAAAAATTAAAAAAAGAAACATATGTTGAAACATCCATTTTGGTGAGTTTGCAAGTAGTTGTACAAAATTTGACAAAACATCAAGGACGTATCGAAAAATATCTGAGTATATTAAAAAAACGATTATTACCATATTTCTAACCGTTTTGTTTTGTTAATATTTTATAAGCATCAGGTTTGTCTCTCATACTTGAAATCGTATTTGACAAAAATGGTTAAAATCACTTTCTTAATTATAAACAGTGTAAAGCTCTTATATGTAATAGTAACAATAAAAAAAATTGTTATAGTGTAAAGCTTTCACATACTACAATAAAAACAGTTCTAACCATCCTGTCAAACACGTTAATAACGTTTAAAAAAAACACACATACAACTATATTCAACACTATTTAAATGATACACAGCTACATCAATAATCTATAATTTATAATGAAAACCCAACAATGTTTGAGCTTTATAAGACTTTCGTTTGATATCCAGATCTCTATATAATGTGTATTGTGTGCAAAATTTATTATGTAAAACTTTATTATTTATATATTTTTTGATAATTTCCTGTCTTTAAAAATCATAAAAAGATACAATGTTGTACGTCAAATTTTTAAAGATGCCGTTACATTTTTTTCAGATATTAATATCTTCTTTGATGTTTAGGCACATTCCTGCAAAAATTTTCATCCTCGTTTATCACTAAGGCTGTCCCTTAAGCCTTCGAATATTTACTGAATCTAGAATACAAAAAAGTCACGTGAAGCAACACAGGTACGAAAATAATTACCATATACAACTATCAAGTTAATAGTTTTGCAATTATTATATGGAATGAGACTTTACAAAGAGACTGATCTCTCTTGCTTTTTCTTAAAGAAGCAAAGGACGCTTCTTTTTCCTGCTTTAAAAAAAAAAAAAAAAATTGAAGAAGATTGATGATGCCCAAACCAAAATTAATACTCACATAAAGAAAGTGCATGCCATGCGGCTGCAGAGTCCAGTGTCTGCAAGCCGCGCAGCATTCATATCCGCTTAACCAGCAATCAGCTGTTTTTAGCTCCGTTTAAAGCTGCTCTCTCGTTTGTCTTTTTTTTATTATTATTATTTCTTTATTTTTGACCTTTTGATTTGTATTTTATTTTATATACTTTTATATTTTATACTTGAAAAAAATTTAAAAAAAAAAGTTTTGTTCTTTTGTTTTTGTTTATATTTATGTTGCAGATCCCATCTGGGTCCCCTGCTTCCTGGCTCTTTCGGATTGGAAAACCGGCCTATAAGATAAACCCCAAAACGACAAAAAAAAAAATATAAGAAAATAAATTAATGAAGAAAATAATAAAATAAATGAATAATTAATTGGGTGTTTTCGAAGCATGATAAGAACGAACTAGTTTGAACAAATTGGTTTGAATCAACCGGTTAAAATATTATAACATATAAAAACTTTAAATTGTAGCTAATTTTTTCTTATACTATAACACGTGAAAACTTTATATTGTAGTATGTAAGAGCTTTGATTGAAACTGTCAAAGCCAAGCGTGTGGAGTTTAATTATTGTTACAACGTAGCCTGTGTTTGTAGGGGAGAGAGATGGAGAGAGTGAAAGGGGCGAAGGAAGAGACGTGGAATGAGAAATCAAATCTTTTGTTTGGTGGAAATGAGAAGAGAGCTAAAGAGTTGTGGTCTACCCCCCTGATCCAATGAAAGGATCTAAGCAATCCCTTCACATTAATTTTTTTTTTAAAACTATTTTACTCTAAATAAATTAACTAAAAGATAAAAATATACTATATAATAATTTCACAAACAACTGTCATGCATCCTTTTAACTCTCTCTCTATCTTACCAAACAATATAAAGGATTGCTACAACATTTTCCATCCTTCATACCCTCTATCTCTCCAACTTTTTTCATCTTTCTTACTTCCTATCCCTCTTTCCAAACAAAGTGTTAGCGAGAGAAGTTTAACTTTTTATTCATGCATTTTTTAGTTGTCTTAATTTATTTATACCAGAGGAAGCAAACTTTAAGATTAAAAAAGGTCAGAGAAAATACACAAATTCTAAGAGAAAAGTGTTTTATGAGCGGTAATTTATAAAACTTAAATAGTCTAGTCCATGAGTGTATGCATTTTATACAATTTTCAATATATGATCTACGAATATATACATTAAAAATATTACAATATATAATAATAAAGTGCTCTCACTGATAGATTAGATTGCTAAATTTAATCGAGTGACCATAACAATTTGTTCTACTTAAGGTGGTAATTTTATGTTAGCAAGTCGTATTCATATCAATTTGTTTATTAATCATATTAGAATACGTCAACTTGAATACAACATATGTATGAAATGTGTTAAAAAGAGTCAACTTTAATACCACACGTTTGCTGACCCTAACAACCTATTTAAATTAGTATGTTTAATATAAATTAACCAATAATACCCCATTTGATGCCATTATGGCACGTTTGCATGATTATACACACTTTAATACATGTGCTGATCAATTTATCTATTGAGAAAAACATATTAGCTATTATCACTAATCTAAAGTCCAAATTGCTTCTATTTAATAAATCATGCAAGCTTTTACAATATATGTATAATGGGATCATAAACAACATATAGTTAATTGTAGCAATTAAGGTCACATTGTGTTCAACTAATCAATCTAAACACATGTTTATTATTCATGCTAATGATGCGAACCCAATTATGTCCAAACATAATAATTTTGTGTGAATTTGAGTTATGCTGTGTCATGATCCCTAGTTCTATTAGTAGGACAAAACAACATGGCTTGTTGTAGAACTTTTCAACCTTTTAAAGTGTCTTAGTCTATAAACGTTATACTTCATAAAATCTAATCGATCTTTATTGTTCGCTAAAAACATAAAAATTATGTTTAAGGTCACCTCCAACCAAAGCGCTAAAACAGCGCCCAACATGGAGAGCGCCTCCAATCGGACGCCATACAACAAGGCCAATGAGTTTAAGTGTCGATGAGTTTGAGTTATGTTGTGTCATGATCCCTAGTTCAATGGTAAGGTGAAACAACATGGCTTGTTGTAGAACTTTTTCAACTTTTAAAAGTGTCTTTTTTCTAAGTGTCTTAGTCTATAAACATTACACTTGATAAAATCTAATCAGCCTTTATTGTTTACCAAAAACTTAAAAATTATGTTTGAGGTCATCTCCGGCTGGGAGCACCAAAATATCGCCCAATATGGAGAGCGCCTTCAATTGGGCACCATACAACATGGCTAATGAGCTTAGGAGTAAGAATAAGCACCCTTTAAAAAAATGCCTATTTCTCCCTTGAAATTTGAAAATAAAGAGAAAGAAGAGAAAATGGCCATGTGCTACAATTTCTTTCTAGTTCCTATAATTTTTCTCCCCAATATTTCAACAAGTAATCAACCATCTTCCTATTTCGTACTTTTAGAAGAGAGATGAAACTACAGTTTATAGTTCTAATCAAGGTCTTTTTTTTTTCCAACCGTTTTCTTGAACACCTTTTCATAGAATCTCTAAGACTATTATTTTTTTTTCATATATCTTTCTCTCTAATTATATGATTTTTAAATACTAGAAAAGGTTAATAAGACAAATAGCCTAGTTAGTTTACTGCATTAAAATATGATTCTACTTTATAAATAACCCACATATATCTTTAAATAATGTTACTAAATTATTATTATGTAATTATATAACATAAAATGTAATATTATTTATATAATTATCATGCATTATGGATATTTTTTAAAATTTAATTTTAAGGAAATAATTTGGTAAATGTATTGTAATTTTTTATATAAAAAATTTTAAAATAAAGATAAAAGAAAAGATTAATCCTATTTAATTTTGTAGGATTGGCTTATTGTTTTGTTTGTAAAAGGGTGGTAAGCAGAAGATGAGAAAGATTTTTCCATCAGAGAGCATAGCAGCATCAGACAGACCATATTGATGAACGCCGAGACACGTGGCGAAATCTGAGGGCAGCTAGCCTATAAATCATATTAGCTTAATAAAAGGGTCCTAAAATGACCCTAACTTGCTGGGGCAAGCACTAGGTGGGGCCACAAGCAGAGTGGTACAGAGCCCTATAAACAACAAAAGACATAGCCGGCGGCTTATCCGCCGACTATCAGCCGTCAGCAGCCGTACTGCCGGCGTGACTTAAATGTCGGTCCCACTGTACCACAGAAAGAACTGGGACCCACGATCATATCCTAATATTTAATTGAGAAAACGATATTGGGTTCTCTTAAAAAAAAAAAAAGAAATTGGGTTGATTAGTTAGTTAATAATTGCATTCGGCTATCTGGTGACAGTCGATTGATCACCAAATTTGGTTTATTCAATTCTTTTAAAGAAAGCTCTTAGCGTGTTTTGAAACACCTGTTTAAACTTTTTTTAAAATTAATTTTGATTAAAAACTGTATAATACTGTGAGAGTTTTATATTTAAATTTTATTAGCATTTTAACACATTAAAATTTTATAACATAATTTATTTTTTTAAAGTTATAATATATGAGAGCTTTATAATATATACGATATTTGAAAGAATAATTTAAACCATTAATTTATGTTTGAAACTGTAGCGTACGAGAGGATTTTATTGTATCTTCTTACCGTAATTTTTTATTAGAGTATGTGAGAGTTTTATACCGTATTTTTTTATTGTAGCTTTTTATTAAAACATGTGAGATCTTTACACTGTTTACAATTCAAACTATGGTTTAAACTACTCTTTCAAACACCCCAATAACAACCACAAAATTTTGGTTGAAATTGAAATTGCGACATACTCTATTTATTTAATTTCATCAAAAACTTCTTTCATTTAAAGAAATTATTATAAATTTAGAGTTTAGATTCTTCTTTGTTGTGTTAGGTTGGCATATGTTGTAAATGTTTAATACAAGTTTGAACAATCTATCACTTACGAAGTTTGTCTACTCGGTAAAGTTAAAATCTTGATAAATTACCTTCTTTTGGTTACAAGGTAATCTAGTTTTTTAACATTGCTGCAAGGACTTTTGTTTCGTGTTTAATAATGAACTTTTGGTAGTCTATTTGTTTTATTCCTAATTCCATGGGACAGAGAGAGTGCCATACAATGATTGAGTAAGATTCTGGTTTCTCTTCCTTTTTTATTTGTTTCTAATAAACCGACAGTGCAAAGGATTAAAGAATTGGCTACATCGTTTTAATATATATTTTTTTAAGAATACATTATAATATGTGTGATAAAAGAGACATAACAAAATATAAAATAAAAAATTTTATATTTCCTTGTTAGTCATTGTATCTCTGAATGATATAAACAGTAACATTTTCCCCTTCTTGATTAAGGTTTTGTACTTTACCTATTGAAGTTTTCATTCTCTAACAAATAATTCATCAAATTTTTAATTTTAATAAATACACCTGTGAGCTTATCCGCACTTGTAATGTGTTCCAAATTAATAACACCAGTAAAACTGCTAACATAGTCAAGACAGCTGAAGTGCCCAAACTAAAAGCCTAGAAAATAATTTGTCAGAGCATGAAAAATTTCAAGGAATCAACTGTAAAAAAATCCCTATCTCCGGTTTAATCGACATTGTTGACTGGGGCCATTTGGGGCCATATGTAATGGTATGGCAAGATCATGGTGTTAATTACTAAAAGTTAAAATATTATAGAGATTTTTTAACAACCCCAATAAATTCAAGAAAATAAGAGTGTTTGGGAATTAAATTCAAATACCAAAGTTTCAACTATTTATAGATGTTGTAATGTAAAGTAAAAAATATGTTACAGTGTAAAGCTTTCATATGCTTTAATATTTAAATTCTAATTTCAAGTTACAACTTAGTTCCCAAACACTCATTAAAACTGCTAAGGTTGTCTTTTTTGAGTTATTTATCTTTTCATTTCCTGTATTTTAGGTTTATTCAAACACTATTTTTACGATTTTTGATTTCATTAAATATATACCTTTAAATTACATTTATAGAGTGTTTGGGAATATTGATTAGAACCAATAGTTTGAACCAATTTTAATTGCAAATATTATAGCATGTGAGAGCTTTACATTGTAGTATATTTTTTCTTGACACTGTAGCATGCGAAAGCTTTATATTATAATAACCAAAAGTTTTAATTACAACTCATATTGTCAAATACCACATTAATACACACACTTATACCTTTTATTGATCAATATTTAATTTCACTTAAAAAATTGTCCAAAGTAGGTTCAAATTTTAAAAGAACAATAGAAAATTAAAAAAGAAAAGCTTTATATTAAGAATTTTGACTTCAAAAGTAGATAATGCTCTCAAAACAGATGTTTTGTGCACTTTTTTTTGGAAAGTTTCATATTTTTTTCTTCTACTTAAAAATAACTTCGTCATATTAACTATTATATTTAACTATTTATTAAAGTAAGGTATAGATCTATATATTAAATATAATATAAGTATGTATTTTTTAGGAGATAAAATTTAAAAGTATAATTTTTAAATAAATGTAAAATAAAAAATATAAAAAAAGTAAATATTCCTTCTCTTTACACAATTTTTTTTTTTTTTTTTTTTTTTTTAAGTAGGAAGAAGAAGAAAGCACAAATGTGAATAGAGATTAGAAGGTAAAGCGAAGAGGGTGTCAAAGTAGTCAAAGACAAGGCTAGAATCAGTTCTTGAAATCCAACCGTAACATGAAGGTAGAATGGAATGATCGGGGACCCACAGTTTCTGGTTAAGTTATAAAGGCCAAATTGATTGTACCCGTCATAGGACCCGTGACGACTATTGCCCTTTTAATATAGTTATCCTTACTTTTGTTCAAACTCATAATTTCTTCCAATAATAACGATAAAAGTTCATAAATTCTTCGTCCATTGTACAACTTTTGCCGGCGTCGGCTGCCATACTAGAGCAAGTATGATGAGAATTCTTTTCTTTACAATTGTACTTAGGATTTAGGCTGACTTGGCAGTAGGCATGGTATGATATGCCCATGTTTCAGTTTCACAGTAACCAATAGTAAAAACCAATGGTGCGCCCTTTTCAACCAACTCTCCCGAATTAAAAATGTGTTTAGTAAAATAGTTTAAACAGTAATTTAAAATTAAAATATTTAGATATAAAAATTTTGTATTGTAATAAATTTTTATTATATATTATAGTATATAAGAGTTTTATATTATAATAATTAGAACGTAGGCTTTGTCTGAGAACTTTGTTTCAACACAAAAATTTTAACTGTTATAGTATAAAAGAAAAGTTTGCTACAGTAAAAAACAAAATTAGCTATAATGTAAAGCTCTTACTGTTAGACATGTATGCTCTAAGGAGTAAAAATGTAATACGTTTTTGGAGACATTTTTATCAATAAAGAATTTATTCATTTATATATACCAAAATTGTCCTCTTTACGTTCATATTTGTTGAATGTATGATAAGCAAACAGTAGTCTGAGACTATCAGTCTAAACCTTAAGAGTTGGGCATATGATGGGATGATTATGCGGTAGACACGACTCTTAAGGTGATGGTCTAAAATATATGATCCGCAATCGAGGGAATAAAGTTGAGCGCTTTATTCATGTAAAGATTGTTATGTTGTCTATATCCCTTTTGGGAGATGGTTTGTCTTGGCCATCGGAGTTGGACTCCGTGAATAGAAACATTGGCGCGTTGTCATAGGTGACGATGTGTTGGATCGGGACATAAAGTGAATTGATTTGGATTAATAATTCTGTCTTGGCAAATCGATTTACTTTAGACAATCATTTGTATTGTATCTTAATCCTGAGATGAATAATGGGCCCGTTGTCTCGATTTGTGTCTTTTGATGTACCAATGGGTGACTCCCACATCTCTATAGTGGCATGCATGCCGGTACGTTGGAGGCATGACTCTTGGTAGCGTAGACTTGTTATTCATAGATATGGAATCCATAGCTCCTCTTTAGGAGTAATCATATCCTCTTATATGCGTTGTCCTGTAATTGGAAAACTGGAGCGCTCAACCATTTGGATACATAGGTGTAACCGAATGGTATACTATCTTTGGATGGTAAGTTTTCTAATGGTGAGACAATGGAACGTAAGATAAAAATAATCGGGAAGGTAAGATAGAACTTGTCCTTAAGCCGGTTATGGATGATCATATGGGGATGCGATACACTATGATATGTCATGGAGACTTAGCTACACGAGCTTCGTAATTCTATAAAGTTCGAGAGTGCAGCTCCAAGCTTTTAGTGGAGTAGCGTTGGAGTTTATAATTGTGAAATGTATATCTGGGATATTGGGTTTCATAATTATCATGAGCTTGAACTTTATAGGTCCATTTTGGTCCCCTTTGCTAGCTCACAAAATCCTGTAACGACACGGCGTGCTTTTCCAATAATTGGTGACTTATGTCGGATTTATCAGATTGGTTTAAAATTTATAAGAATCAAATAATTCATGTCTGTTTATCGGTTGAATTAATTATGTAAGAAATTAGTTCAAGATGAACTTGTTGAATTATGGCGTTCGGATAATTCTTGTCTGTTTATCGGTTGTTTTAATTTTGGACAATTAGAACAAGATAAACTTGTAGAATTATTGTGAATTGATTTATTTTCTTAGAGATTATCTTGATAAAGTTTGTTTTGATCAGATATCTTTTCTATTGGGCTATTTGAATCAAAACTGAGACTTTATCCTTTAGAATCTCGGGTGGAAAATAAAAGATTCGCGGAGATTTTTTCTCGGCAGTTTGGCCTGCCTATCAGAAAGTTTGGCCTGCCTATCACACAGTTCGGCATGCCGACCGCGACAGTTAAGATTACGCGTTTTTCACGCGTATCTTATCAGATATTGATCCGAACTTGATTCTGTTTCAATTTTTGAGACCTAATCTGATATGGACTGACCCCAAGGACCAATAGGTATAAAAAGGGAGTGAGTCTAATGATTTACTCAGATCAATTTGAGAGATTAAGAGTGATACTCTTCTAGTGAGCATCTGAAAACTCCCTAAGAGCTTTTGTTCACAAATCACGAACACTAGCTTTGGGTTCTCTCTATTGGTTGGAAGGAGAGTCACCGGTGGAAGAGCTGTACGTGTGAGCCCACACTCACTCCGGTTGTGGATAGAGAATAGCAAAGAAGACCAGTTGGTTGAGGCTCTTCTGGAACGTTACTTCTCTACACAGGTCGCGGAGGTTCTTCGGCACACTGAGGTTAGTAAGATCTGTTTAATTTATACATATAACATGTCAAACTTGTGTTTTGAAAAATACTCTGATGAAAAATTTTTAAAATTCCGCTGCGCACTTTGTTTCCAACAATTGGTATCAGAGCCGAGGTTTTTACATAAATTTGCAAGTTTGTGATCATGTTATATGCATAAATTTTGTGATCTTAATCTCTCCAATGCTTGAATTAAATTTTATAGAGAGATGGCACTCTAGGTTTCTATATAATATATATGTTGTCATGGATTATATGGTGAATGTTTATTAATTAATTATGGTTGATTAAATTGTTGTTTAATTATTTTTTAATTAATTAATACCGGTTATGGTTCCTTAGAGGTTAGAATGTGTATCTAGGTTTTTCATGTAATTAGATGGCGGACTATCATCTCCGTCTAGGAATTATTATTTAATTTTTAATTTGTAAGAATTTTGTAATTAAATAATTATTCGGAGAAGACGGAACGAGAAGTCGGAACTTAAAGATTGATGATGGCGCCTCCAGGTATTTCCTGAGTCTCTAATTTTATGTTTTTGAATTTTTGAAAATAAAATTGATGAATTGCATTAAAATTGTATTTTCTGGATTGAGGGTTTTCTGCTCGGTCGGCATGCCGGACCTCACAGTTCGGCAGGCCGAAGGTCACAGATCGGCAGGCCGGACGTACGGTCCGGCAGGCTGACAGTGGGGCAGAAATTTTGGTGCTCTGCCGACAGGCCGAACCTTCATGTTCGGCAGGCCGAACCACCATGATCGGCAGACCGATCACCCAGATCGGCCTGCCGACCGAGAGCAGCTAGGTGTCCAGAAAAGGTGCAATTTTTTGGTGCAGTTTTAATTTTATTTTTGGGACGATTCTAAGAAACATTAAATTTGGATATGACCGGAAATATGAAGTGTTCGATTCATACGGGATTGAGGACTTGAAGATGGATATTACATGAAGAAGGATACAGCTTGAGGATTCAAGGATGAAGAATCGATAAATGTCTCGATTATTCTCTTGTAATCTTAGTTTTTCTATTCTCTAGGGTGGAACCATAATATTACGGTTATTATTATTATTATGCTTGTAGCTTTGCTTGTCTGCATTATAATATGATTTACCATGTATATTGATAACATGTCATATAGAATAGGGAGTGCCGCTCATATTAAAATTGTTCATGCATAATTTCAAAATAAAACCTTGACTTCAAAAGATTGAGTGGGAGAAGGTTTTCGAAGAGAGAACCTAAGGCCTCCATCGTTGGTCCATAGGAAGAACATGATGGTCCCAACCCCTAGGAAGGGATTTCTATCATGTACCAGATTGGATCTCTGAAAAGATAAGGTATTTTAGTATGATTTATGGTTGCACACCCCTAGGTGGTGATTATAAATCATGGATAAAATATTAAAACGGTGGTTATACATTCACGTTAATTTTATTATTAACCTCCCCTAGGAGCTCTGTTAATAAAATTAATGGCCAAAGAAACGATTATTAGTATATGCTGGATCATACGGGTCCTGGATGGCATATATTAATCAGGAGGGGATCCGTGTTCCTGATTGAATTTGGCATGACTCCCCTAGGAGCTTGTTGAATTCTGAGTTGGGAATTATCGTTGTAAGGTTGTGATATTTTCAAGGTTTTGACACATAAACACATTTGTATGATTTTACATGATTGTGTTATCTTACTAAATTAAAATATGTTTGCTTATGTTTGGTATATGACTCTTTATTGTAGATTGAAATGTCTAAAAACGCTTTATCATCGATACTTGACAAAAACCAATTAACCGGTGAGAACTATAATGATTGGAAACGGAACCTGGACATCGTCCTTTCCTTTGAGAAACTGAAATATGTTCTGACAACTCCTTGTCCTCCCGAGCCTACGGGAGACTCAAGTAATGAGCAATTCCAAGCGTACGACCGCTGGAAAGATGCTAATGATCAGGCCCGCTGCTATGTTATGGCTAGCATGAATAACGTGCTGCAGGCTCAACATCAGGATTATGAGACTGCGAAGCAGATCTTGGATAATCTTGAGGACATGTTTGGAGGCCAGGCCATAACAAAGCGGCAAGGGGCGCTTCGGAAACTCTTAAACTGTAGACAGAGACCGGGGACATCTGTAAAGGAGCACATGATGTTGGTCATGGGTTACCTCGCTGAGGCTCAAACCAATGGAGCCGACATCGATGCTGAAACTCAGATGACTACGGTCTTTGAGACTCTGTCTAAGGAATTTATTCCGTTTAGAGCTACTTTTAATCTAAGCAATAGACGGGATATGACCTTGACAGAACTGATGAAACAGTTACAAGAGTTTGAACTGCTGATCAGGGAGTCTCCTGCTGGTGGAGAGGCCAATATGGTAGCTGCTTCTGGTTCCAATCCTAACTCTGGGAATGGAAAGAAGCAACGGGCCAAAAGTGGGAAGTCTTCTATTCCTATTGCTACCAAGAGCAAGAAGAAGAAGAAGAAGAACCCAAAGAAGCTTAAGTGCTTATTTTGTGGTAAGGTCGGGCATATAAAGAAGCATTGCAAGGACTTCCTTTCCAAGGGAGGGATTCAAAGAAACGAGAAGTCTACTTCGTGAAGACTTAACGCTTCGGATGGGCGATGGATCCTTGGTCTCAGCGGAAGCAGTGGGAGATGTCCATCTTTATTTTGATAATTATAGGAGTTTAATTTTGCGAGATTGTTTTTATGTTCCTAAATTTAAAAGGAATTTAATTTCTGTATCTTCTTTATTTAAAGACTTCTACGTGGTATCTTTTAATGAAAAAGTGGTGATTCGTAAAAACAAATCTTTTATCTGTTCTGGATGGATGCAAAATAATCTATATTTTATCAAACCTAAGATGGACCTATTGCTTAATGCTGAGATAAATGATAATGACTCAAAAAGACTTAAAACTTCTCACTCTAGTAAGACTTATCTTTGGCATTTGCGCCTTGGCCATATTAACCTAAATAGGATTCAAAGGTTGGTAAGGGATGGACCTTTAAGTCACTTAAAGGTGGAATCTATACCTCAATGTGAGTCTTGTTTGGAGGGTAAAATGACCAAAAGACCATACGGGTCTAAGGGCAATAGGGCCGAAGGGGTTCTAGAACTTGTGCATAGTGATGTTTGCGGACCGATGAACATCCGGGCACGAGGAGGGTATGAGTACTTCGTTACTTTTATTGACGATTACTCAAGATATGGGTATGTGTACCTAATGCACCACAAAAGCGAAACTTATGATAAGTTCAGGGAGTTTCAGACTGAAGTGGAAAAGCAATTGGGTAGACCCATAAAGGCACTTCGATCAGATCGAGGTGGGGAATACCTTTCTGATGAGTTCTTGGGACACTTGTTAGAGAATGGGATTTTATCCCATTTGACTGCGCCGGGTACTCCGCAGCAGAATGGCGTAGCAGAGAGAAGGAATAGGACTTTGTTGGACATGATTCGGTCCATGATGAGTTATTCATCATTGCCTTTATCCTTTTGGGGATATGCACTACAAACCGCATGTTATCTTTTGAACAATGTGCCTTCAAAATCGGTCCCTAAAACTCCTCACGAGTTGTGGACAAGACGGAAGACATCCTTATACCATATTCGCATATGGGGATGTCCAGCTCATGTCCTGTTTAAGGATCCGAATAAGTTGGAAGCACGTTCAGAAGTTTGCATGTTTGTAGGATATCCAAAAGGGACTAAAGGGGGTTATTTTTATAACCCAAAGGAAAATAAAGTCGTGGTTTCAACTAATGCAACTTTCCTTGAGGAGAGTTACATGAACGACTTTAAACCTCAAAGCAAAGTGGTGCTTGAGGAGTTGAGGGGTAATCTGTTTACTCCGGAGGTTCCAAACGAAACCATTCCGATCGGTGTAGAAAAACCAAACAAACCTGAACAACAACCTCAGGGGCTTCGGCGTAGTGGGAGGATCGGGCGTCAACCTGAGAGGTATATGTTCAATGGGGAGGTCTTTTTGGCTGAACCGGATGAACATGACAGGGATCCTTATACTTACGCAGAAGCTATGGAGGATGTTGATTCAAGACTCTGGACAGAGGCCATGAACATTGAGATGAAGTCTATGGAGACTAATCGGGTCTGGGAGCTTGTGGATCTTCCCGAAGGGGTAAAACCCATAGGGAGTAAGTGGATCTACAAGAGGAAAAGAGGAGTGGATGGAAAGGTCGAAACCTTTAAGGCTAGACTGGTAGCTAAGGGTTATACGCAAAAGGAAGGAATCGATTATGAGGAAACCTTTTCGCCTGTAGCCATGCTTAAGTCCATCCGGATTCTCTTGTCCATAGCTGCCGCTCTCGACTACGAGATTTGGCAGATGGATGTCAAGACGGCTTTTCTGAATGGCTATCTTGACGAGTCCATTTATATGGAACAACCAGACGGGTTCAAGGTCACGGGTCAAGAGGGTAAGGTTTGTAAGTTGCTAAAGTCTATTTATGGACTTAAGCAGGCTTCTCGTTCTTGGAACATAAGATTTGATCAAGTGATCAAGACTTATGGGTTCTCACAAAATATGGATGAGCCATGTGTTAACAAACACATTAAGAATGGGAAGGTGATTTTTCTACTACTCTATGTAGATGACATTCTGCTAATTGGCAATGACGTTGGGGCGTTGTCATCGGTCAAATTATGGTTGACCAAGCAGTTTGACATGAAGGACTTGGGTGAGGCTAATTTTGTTCTCGGTATCCAGATCTTTCGGGATAGGAAGAACAAAATGATAGCTTTGTCACAGGCCAGCTACATAGATAAAATTCTCAGGAGGTTTGCAATGCAGGATTCCAAGAAAGGTGGGCAACCATCTAGGTCTGGAATTACTCTTTCTAAGAAAGACTCTCTAAAGTCTTATGAAGAAAGAGAATACATGAAGAAGGTACCTTATGCTTCGGCAGTGGGTAGTCTCATGTATGCCATGCTTTGCACTCGACCGGATATTAGCTATGCGGTCGGGATTGTGAGTCGATTTCAGGCGGATCCAGGACCGAACCATTGGGTTGCGGTAAAGCATATTTTCAAGTACCTAAGAAGGACTCGAGGGTATATGCTTGTGTATTCGGGTGAGGATTTAACTCCTCTAGGATACACTGATTCAGATTTTCAATCCTGCCTGGATTCTAGGAAATCGACATCGGGGTTTGTGTTTACTCTGGGTGGCGGTGCCATCAGTTGGAGAAGTGCGAAGCAAGATTGCACTTCGGATTCAACGATGGAGGCCGAGTATGTGGCGGCTAGTGATGCTTCGAAAGAAGCAGTGTGGCTCCGCAAGTTCCTTGGGGATCTTGAGGTAGTTCCTGGTATGGATAAAGCGGTATCACTGTACTGTGATAACAGTGCGGCGGTAGCTAATGCTAAGGAACCAAGATTTCACAAGAAGAGTAAGCATATTGATCGGAAGTATCATGTGATAAAGGACTTCGTTGAGAGCGGGCATGTCACGGTATGCAAGATCGCGTCAGAGGACAATTTAGCTGATCCATTCACGAAGACACTTACTGGGAGAGTCTTCGAGAGGCATGTGGAAGCTATGGGGATGCGAAATTTGCAGTATTTACTCACTTAGTGCAAGTGGGAGATTGTTAGACATGTATGCTCTAAGGAGTAAAAATGTAATACGTTTTTGGAGACATTTTTATCAATAAAGAATTTATTCATTTATATATACCAAAATGTTGTCCTCTTTACGTTCATATTTGTTGAATGTATGATAAGCAAACAGTAGTCTGAGACTGTCAGTCTAAACCTTAAGAGTTGGGCATATGATGGGATGATTATGCGGTAGACACGACTCTTAAGGTGATGGTCTAAAATATATGATCCGCAATCGAGGGAATAAAGTTGGGCGCTTTATTCATGTAAAGATTGTTATGTTGTCTATATCCCTTTTGGGAGATGGTTTGTCTTGGCCATCGGAGTTGGACTCCGTGAATAGAAACATTGGCGCGTTGTCATAGGTGACGATGTGTTGGATCGGGACATAAAGTGAATTGATTTGGATTAATAATTCTGTCTTGGCAAATCGATTCACTTTAGACAATCATTTGTATTGTATCTTAATCCTGAGATGAATAATGGGCCCGTTGTCTCGATTTGTGTCTTTTGATGTACCAATGGGTGACTCCCACATCTCTATAGTGGCATGCATGCCGGTACGTTGGAGGCATGACTCTTGGTAGCGTAGACTTGTTATTCATAGATATGGAATCCATAGCTCCTCTTTAGGAGTAATCATATCCTCTTATATGCGTTGTCCTGTAATTGGAAAACTGGAGCGCTCAACCATTTGGATACATAGGTGTAACCGAATGGTATACTATCTTTGGATGGTAAGTTTTCTAATGGTGAGACAATGGAACGTAAGATAAAAATAATCGGGAAGGTAAGACAGAACTTGTCCTTAAGCCGGTTATGGATGATCATATGGGGATGCGATACACTATGATATGTCATGGAGACTTAGCTACACGAGCTTCGTAATTCTATAAAGTTCGAGAGTGCAGCTCCAAGCTTTTAGTGGAGTAGCATTGGAGTTGATAATTGTGAAATGTATATCTGGGATATTGGGTTTCATAATTATCATGAGCTTGAACTTTATAGGTCCATTTTGGTCCCCTTTGCTAGCTCACAAAATCCTGTAACGACACGGCGTGCTTTTCCAATAATTGGTGACTTATGTCGGATTTATCAGATTGGTTTAAAATTTATAAGAATCAAATAATTCATGTCTGTTTATCGGTTGAATTAATTATGTAAGAAATTAGTTCAAGATGAACTTGTTGAATTATGGCGTTCGGATAATTCTTGTCTGTTTATCGGTTGTTTTAATTTTGGACAATTAGAACAAGATAAACTTGTAGAATTATTGTGAATTGATTTATTTTCTTAGAGATTATCTTGATAAAGTTTGTTTTGATCAGATATCTTTTCTATTGGGCTATTTGAATCAAAACTGAGACTTTATCCTTTAGAATCTCGGGTGGAAAATAAAAGATTCGCGGAGATTTTTTCTCGGCAGTTCGGCCTGCCTATCAGAAAGTTCGGCTTGCCGAACTGGCCAGTTCGGCCTGCCTATCACACAGTTCGGCATGCCGACCGCGACAGTTAAGATTACGCGTTTTTCACGCGTATCTTATCAGATATTGATCCGAACTTGATTCTGTTTCGATTTTTGAGACCTAATCTGATATGGACTGACCCCAAGGACCAATAGGTATAAAAAGGGAGTGAGTCTAATGATTTACTCAGATCAATTTGAGAGATTAAGAGTGATACTCTTCTAGTGAGCATCTGAAAACTCCCTGAGAGCTTTTGTTCACAAATCACGAACACTAGCTTTGGGTTCTCTCTATTGGTTGGAAGGAGAGTCACCGGTGGAAGAGCTGTACGTATGAGCCCACACTCACTCCGGTTGTGGATAGAGAATAGCAAAGAAGACCAGTTGGTTGAGGCTCTTCTGGAACGTTACTTCTCTACACAGGTCGCGGAGGTTCTTCGGCACACTGAGGTTAGTAAGATCTGTTTAATTTATACATATAACATGTCAAACTTGTGTTTTGGAAAATACTCTGATGAAAAATTTTTAAAATTCCGCTGCGCACTTTGTTTCCAACACTTACATGCTACGATTTTTAAGTTCCAACATCAAGCTCCAATAAGATTACTAGACATACCCTTATTAGTTTCAACTAGGTTTGCCAAACAATGTCAATTTTTCTAGTTGCATTTTAAGATTCATTTAGATCACGGATTCCTAGTGGTTTGGAGTTTTTTTGTTTGTCATTGTAAAGTCTGAAAAACATCGTTTAAATTGCATTTCAAGTCGATATTTGGAAATTATCATAAACATAAGCGAGGAGTAATTTTCTAGAAGTGGGAATGAATAAAATATTGTAGTATTTTGTCACTAATTTTTATTCTTCCCTGAATTAAGTTATTTCCTTCTCTCTTTGGCAAAGAATGCCTAAAAGCACCTATTAATATTATGTCAAAGTACCCTTTTTGTTTCTCGTATTATTAAAATGACTAAAATAGTCCTCATATTTCTTCAAAATAATATGTGTATCTCATGCGTTGTTTAAAATGGTCTAAAAACAACCCCTCACCCCGTATTTGACCAATCAAAATTTTGAAATACAAAAAATTGTCCTCAATAATATATGTCTTCAAGAAAAATACTCAAAATAACATTTTGTTAAGTCAATATACTACTTTTTCCCATCTTAATATTTAAATGCCTGAAACATTACACAATATTCTTTGTTGAAACATTAGCACATACTAAAGTTGGGTAAACATCATGACGGTTTTTAAAGTTTTCAACCCATCAAATCAAACTTTAAGTGGGTTAATTTTAAATTTAACCCATCAAAGCATCTCAAAGTTTAAAATCAACCCACCTAATTAAATTTTACGTGAGTTAGGTGGATTAGTTAGGTAGAACACTCCTATATCCTTAGTTAATAAGATCCAAAAAATTTATCGATCCCAAGGTGTGCAGATTCATAATAGACATATAGAAATTATTGTGCATCAAATAACATCAAAAATATAGGTTTTTGAATATGGAATTTTTTTCTCTTTTTAACCTGGAGAACTAATATAAAAGAGTTCGGGATCAAAATTAGAGGGTGTTTGGCAATGGTTCTCACTACTCAGTTTCTACCACAAACTCAGTTATGAATAGTATAAGCTCTCACATGCTACATTAACAAAAGAAAAAAATATGCTATAGTATAAAACTCTCACATGCTACAATAAAAGTGGTTCCTACCACTAGTTTTCACCACCCTTCCAAACATCCTATTAATAATTTAAACTAAAATGAATGAAAAATTTATAATATATTGATATAAAGTTCCAATATTGTCTTAGTAAGCCACAAATAAACATAAAAATATAGGATTTGCAACACAAGTTCAAACACTTTAGCCCTTAAATTAACAAATAAACCATACTAGAAATTAATACAACAAAAACACCAAAAAACATCAACCAACATAACATAAGGCATAATTGTCAATCTCTAACTATAACATAATATATAAATATATAATATAAATATTTTATCATCATTAGTTTTTTAAATGAAAGTAGATTGGTAGATTTGGGTTAAAATGAGTTACGAAAATCCCAACCTGAACTCCATCAAATGAATTCTTGGGTTGGGTTGGGTCAACCTGAACTATTTGTCAGGTTCGCTGAATTTGGGTAATTTGAGATTAGGTTGGGTGGTTTAACTGGACTTATCGGGTTTTTTTGTTTGTCTCAATAGCTAATAGGGTGTTTGACACGAGGGTTAGAATTATTGGTTAAAACTGTTTTTGTTGTAGCATGTGAGAGCTTTACATTATAGTAATTTTTTTATTGTTATTATAATATGTAAAAATTTTATATTGTTTATAATTGAAATTATAGTTAAGAGCAAACGTGACAAACAGGGAACAAACCTGGTAGGTTTAAATAAGCAATTGCCATTAAAAAAAGGCTAAAAGCAAAGCACTTTTGAAAAATTTATACAGTGGCTATTAACTTCAAACGCATTAACTAACACCGGTTCTGACGGCGCTTCAGTCTATTATGCAAGCCGGATGCTTTTATTCCCCTGTTTTGTATTAAAAAACATAATAGAAAATGATCACTTCAAATTTTCAAATTGCAATAATTAGTTTCCCAGCCGAAAAAAAAAGAAGCAATAATTCTATTTCCATGCAGTGGCAGATTCTTCTAATTAAAGTGACCTTAAATCAATAAAAAAAAGGGTATGATTATCACTCACTGATTTGTTAAATAAATATGCTCAACGCAGATAGAAGGATGGCCGACTCAATCAGCCTAGCCCAATAACTTCAGGCAAATTCTTTTGGCCCAAAACTGACATCAAATTTCACACCTGTTTGACGACATTAGTTGAAAGTAATACGTTTTAATTGTTAACTTTTAATTTCAAGTTCTAATTTAATTTCTAAACACATCTTGAGGGAAAATAATAGAGGGTGAAATTTTTGTCGGTGAAGGCTGGTAACCAAAACAAAAAGTAAAATTTATAGAGTGCTTAAGAAGCGTGGTTAGAACCAATTTTGGTTAAAAACACTATAGCATGTGAGAGCTTTATATCGTAGTAACTTTTTATTTTTTACGATAGCTACTAAAAGCTTTACACTATTTGTTAGTTAGAATCAATTGGTTTTAACTGAGAGTCAAACACCTATTAATAGGAACTATAAAATTGGTTTTAAATTTTTCAACAGGGGCTACGCGTACATTAACTAATACTAGTTAATTTGCACACAATATGCATGTGGGAAATTCATTTTGTAGGCTCCATTCATATGTTATGGTGTAGTTAAAAGAAGCACATTAAAAAAGAATGACACTATAGAAGATCTTTCTTAAACCAAAAATAATGAAAAAAAAAACCCAAAAAATTGGGTACGGACACATGTAAAAGAAATTATTGTAACAAGAATACAGGAAGGGAAAAATGCATTTCAATTTCCCAGCATGAACAAATTAGAGAGAATGCATTTATTAGTAAAAACAAGTTGGAAAGATAACGTGAAAATATTTTTAAAAGAAGACATATTTTAAGGAGGAAAACTTGATGAAATTGGCTAGTTAGAAAAACCCAACAACATATTTTAACACGAGCAAAGGAGAGGAAAAAAGTAACGTAAAAAATACATAGAAGATGAAATTGTAAAATAATCAGGGGTACACATTAAAATAAGCTATTTTAATAAAAAAGCAGAATAATAAAGCAAAAGAAAAACAAAAGTCAGATTAATGAAAAAGCAAAAAATAAAACATAAGAAAAATATTTCGCCAAAAGAAAGTGGTATTATTTAAATGAAATTATTACATCGGAATAAACTAGATGAAATTTTTTTTATGATATATTTCAGGGGAAAAAATAAGATCAGGAAGAAAAACAAAAAAAAAAAAAACCAAAATGAAAGAAATACCTTTTTTCCAATAAAAGACACAAATAAAAAAAATGAAAAGCAAAAATACAAAAGCAACGAATCGTCAATGACGAATTGCCCTGCATTTTTTTTGTAAGTGCCTTACACACTTTTATATATTATAAGATATCCGGGGGAATTTGAAGTATCATTTTTAAGTGAGGTATGTAAAAATATATTTTTAACAAATAATTTTCTCGTACATACACTTTTATGTAGATACCATTTGTTCTTAAAAAAAAAATATCAGATGTGCCCATATTTGGTTCTGTGTACGCTACCTCTTGCTGTGGATCAATTTTTGCCGCAAGGAGAAAAGAAAAAAAAGGAAGAAAGAGAGAAATAACAAAATTTTGAAATCTTTTGAAATGAATAACATGTTTTAAAAATATTTATAGTATAGTGTAGATAATTCTTATTTGTATAGTAAATAGATTTAAGGTGTAAATAATTGATTTACATATTTGTTTACGATGCAAATATTATATTTACTGTGAATATTAATGTAAATAAGAATTATTTATAGTGTAAATAAAAATTATTTACATCGTAAATAAAGATGTAAATCAATTATTTTAAATCTATTTACTATACAAATAAGAATTATGTACACTATAAATAGAGGGAGAATAAATTATTTACACAATAAATCTACTATTTACTATAAATATTTTCAAAACCTATGTTTATTATAATTAGTTTAAAAAAACAATATCTACTACAATTTTCGTAAAAAAAAAAAGTATTGAATTTTTAATCATTTTATTATAAAGAGAGAAAGTAAACTACTAGTCTATTTTTGCGTCACATGGGAAAGGAGGGGAGGATCCGACAGCAGCACACATGGAGGGGCGGCGAGATCGCCGTCACATGGGAACACAAGGAGAGATCAACCGCCCTTGGGGAATCAATAGCGCACGGGGAGGTGAGGGAGAGATCACTGGCGCCACATTGACTAGAAAGGGAGAGGGATAGAGAAAAAAGGAAAGGAAAGAAGAAAAGAAAATGAGGGCTATGGTTCCTTTTGTGAAAGTCTCTGAAAGATACAAAATGGAACTATATTTCTCTGTACAACGGTAGGAGAAATGTTTAATTGACCCCTCATTGGAGAGTCCAAAAAACATAAACTAATCAACAGTATACATGCTTCTCTGTGTGTGTGTAACGAGTCAATCCAGAAATCTCAATATTAAAAAAATATACCTTTTTTTTACTTAACGAGAGTTGAACACAAAATATCCAAGTTATGGTTGAGAGAATAAGTTCGGATTCATGCATTCCGTACTCCAAATATTCCAACACACTATAAGAAGTAAGGAATTCCCTTGCATAACAATTAGCACAGTCCAAAAGTCTCCTATGATTCAAATGAATTCTTCTTCATGAAAATTGAATAATTTGCCGAGAAATAGAGGTTTGGAAATTCATAACTTAAAAAGAAAAGAAAAAAGACAACACTCAAGAGTGCGAACTACAAAAAGAGCAACGGCTGAAAATACATATATCCTTGGCTCTAAAAACTTGCCCTTTATGTCACGAGGCGTCTGCATTGTGCCAACCCTTGGCGCAAGGAGGAATGGTCATGAACTCGTCGAATTCCTTAACATGAATGTCGCAACACTTCCACTGCAATTTTTTGACACACAAGAAAAGAACAAAAGAAAAATCAATAGTAAGACTCCACAATTACTATAATTAAAAAGTGAAGGTTTAGTAGTTAAATATATATGCATATACACACCCCTCTCGTTCGGTCATGGAAAACAGCAGGCCCGGGATGGTAACTGCAGGCAGTGTCATGATTATCCCTTTCTTTGAAAGTTTGACCACATCCTTTGTTTTTGCAGACTTGGGGCTGGTTTATATCCACAATCTTCTTTACCGGAGCAGGGGCGTCCAGAGCATCTGTATTGTTTTCGGCTGGGTCTACAGGTTCTGCATTTATTTGCTTGGCTTGTGAACCTGAGGCGAAGGAAAAGAGAGCCGCTTAGAGAAGATAGAGCCGCTTAGAGAAGATAAAAGAATATCAAGCTGCAGAAGAAGAGAGAAATTTAAGTTTCAAACTGATAAAAAATACTTAGGAGAGTGGAAAGCCGTCAAAAGGTTTAATTTGGATCTTCTTAGATAAGAAGCACTGAAACAATTAACAATGATATAATGGGGATGACGGATCAACGGTGTTCAAATGCTTAAAGCACGAGTTTGGATAAATGAGATTACCATGATCCGAGCAGAAGAAACCTTGCCGGCATCTAGAGCAAGACTCTTTTGACGGGACACCAGGTGCAACAGGAGCCAGAGTACATGTCGAAATCTTCTGACTAGCCACCGGCTTTTCTAGCACGGGTTTCTCTGTTGTGTGCTTGCCGGTATTACATCTTCAACCACAAAAGTACATAATTTTAGGAAACTAACAAGGCAATCAGATAAACGAGAGTAAAGAAATTACCAAGTTCGCTTATCAAATGCAAGTATACAAGCAGCTCATTATGTATATCTCTGAATTTTTTTCTCGTAAAATACTAGTAAAACTATTCTTTTCCCCTCAATCCAGAATAAAATATAAAATAGCATAAAAACCTATTAACTTTTATTGCAATAAAGTATGGTTCCAAAGGTATGGAACTAAGCAAAAATCCACAATTCTCCCAATTCTCGGTACGAGATATACGACATTAGTGCTAGTTAGCTTTTATGGTTCTTCTTCTTTTCTTAATTAAAGTAATCTTTAAGCCAATGGTAAGCTATAAATATAAAACTTTAAACAGAGGACTTAGAACTTACCCTGGAATTTCTAAAAACAAGCTGAAATCATGACTTCTCTTCTTGCAACAACTCCACTCTTTCATTCCATTATGAAATATAGGCTGCAAATTATCAAGTAAAAGAATAAACAAAAATACAATATATAAATATCATCTTGAAAAAAAAAAAAAAAAAAAAGAAAGAGAGGAAAACATTGTTGATTTAGTTAGATATAAAAGCCATATATAAAACTTACTCCCTATCAAATTGAAGATGACCACACAAAGCAGCCCAATCCAAGCCCCAACACGCAAAACAAAAAATAGAAATTCATGAGTCGGTTGAGCAACAAACAAATTTATTTCTTCTCATTGTTAGTTTTACAACATTAAAAAAAAAAAAAAAGAAGTGAATCGTGGAAAAAATACGGTCAAACAAACTGATGAGAGAGAGCGGGGGAAGAGAGAGAAAGTACGGAATCATGGTATCGACAGGAACCCTCGAGGTTTTCGTCGTCCGAGAACATGGCGTTGCAGCCAATTCGCTGACATCGAACCCTAATGGGCTGTTGGAACTCCATCGTGACTCTTCAAATCTCTAGATTCACTGTTATTGGTTTGGGAATCTGTCTGTCTTTCAATCTATTATTATCATCTAAACTAAGGAAAAGGACTAGAACACCGTGGACGACAATCGCTATGACTTTTCTTTTATTTATTTATTTTTCCTTTTTTCTTTTGTTTTGTTTCCTGACTGAAAACTGGAAACTGCACGCGGGCTTTTATGTACAACACCCAACACCGGCCTTATAAGCGTTGTGAACTTTTCTGTAGGGCTGTTTGGTTTGAGTATTTAAATAGAGTATTTTAATAAAGATTTAAATTTTTATGAGAGAAAATATTGTAACAAAATGATTCGAATCATAATTCAAGTATCGAAAGTATTTCAACCAAACAAACCCATAATCAATTCGAATTAAGAACGTGTCCGTAAATTAGATTTTAAAAAAATTACATTATGTAACATCGAAAAAAAAATATCACATATTATATATTTAAGTTATGTCATATTAAAATATTTATGATATTTATAAAAAATAAGTTTTAAAATATAAATTCTACAATTATTTATTTGTTTTTGTTTTTGAAAAAAAATCAAATGTTGTATCATGCTTAAAAAAATGTATTTATTAATGATATATTTAAAAATTGTACTTACTATTATTTATGTTGTATGATTAAGTTGTAACATATCTTATAATGCTTAGTTTTATAAATATCAAAAACTTAACGATGTGTGATTTGGTAAAATATCAAAAGACTTACAATGTCTGATACTTGTTTTTTAAAAAATTCAAAAGAGTACGCTTATCACAATTTTTTTATTTTTTTTCCCTGAGTCGGTAAATTATTTTTTTTTCCTTTTCATTTATCATGTGTTTCTCTTGAGAAAATCAAAACAAATCGTTAACCTTTTTTTTAAAAATAAAATTCTAAACCTTTGTTTGGCACCTAAGATTAGTTTGACACCCAAGATTAGAACCACAGTTCCAATAGCGGGTGTTATTTTGATTGCTGCTCTCAGGTGGGAAACCAGTGCATGAGAACTCCCAAGTTCATAATAGTAGTAGCACTTCAAACAAGAGAGGAGTTGTTACCTGAGGATCGTATGATTTACGTTTACCAGGGTAAGTATTTAGCAGATAAAAGAGCTAGAAAAAAAAAAAAGAAAGAAAGAAAGAAAGAAAGAACAGAAAAGAAGAGAAGAGAAAAAGAAAGAAACATAATCCCATTTCACATGAAAGAAACTTACTAAACTAAGAGCTGTAGTTCCAAGAAGAAGCAGAACCAAAGGAAGGAGAATTAGAAAACGGAGATGCAAATGCCTTATGTAATTGCAAATTGAAAGCAATCTACTTGTTTTATTTCTTTTTTTTTTCCTGAGCTTTTAATGAAATAGGCTACAGTTAGTAGATCCTACCAGGATGGTTTCACATGATGTCAGACACTTGCTAGGCTAATTCAAACAAACCCCAAAAACGGACAAGGTTGAAATGATAGGCATAGCATTTAAGCAATCTGCACGTGTTCCTAATCAAACAGACATACTGAAATAGTAGGTCTAACTCGAATGTTGGACTGCCAGACAATGCAAAGATGAGACTCAAGGCCGAGGGGTCTTGAACTTGTATAGTCCAGGCAAATTGGCAATAGCAGACTTCAACATAACGGTTAACTTTCACATGTTGAAGGTACAATGTACATAATCACGTAAGTTTCATATAGAACATTGAATATGGACATTTTATACATCAAACCATTTTACAACAATACGTGGTTATAAATAGAATACTATATAAAGCATCTTTTGTGTTTCAAATTTTTAATCCCGGGTGAAGTTTTGCACCATACGCCAAATTTTCATTATGGTTGTCCGTGAACGATAAAACAAAGCCACATGCTTATTTCAACTGCATAAATCAGATTCTGTCCCAACTTACTCTGAGAGAGAGAGTTACCTCAACAAGATGAAGATTTGACGGACGGCTTAGAAGAACAAAGGCAAATTCTCGTACTTGAACAAGTGATATTCCAACCTATATTGTAACAGAACTTGTAAAATAACTCTTTTCTTTTTTTTCTTCTCTTTTAACATGTAAAGTTTTTCCATTAGAAAAAGTTTGCTGAATAAGTTGATAAATCAACTTGCGAGGAATGATGTCCTGATGCTATATCTGAAGGCCTTAGTAACTATATTGCCAACAGCCGTCTTAATAACTGTAACCAAAACAACAGATGCTAGAAGTATATCCGCGTGACTCCAAATGCAATGTACATGAATGAGCATTCCAATACTTGATACATGTAACTTGTACCTATGGCCCAACTTAAGTACGAAATAAGAAATAGCTCATTGAAGCTCCATCATTACAGTTGAAAGGATTGACTGGAGATTAAACAATTTCCCAATGAAGACAAGGCGCAACATAAAGTTTCTTAATTGGCAGCAGAAGCTTCTACATTCACAAAATTACTTAAGCTCCATGAAACTAAAAGACCTGATTGTATTTTATTGCTAGGCCACTATCAGAAACAAGAATAGTACCAGATCTAAAGTACGTTGCGCGAAGTCAGTCGTAGATATCATTACTCCAGCAACAAACGAAACCAACTCAAGGCTAAGACCAAGCTTATCACTGCACTGAAAAGTTAAAGGAGATGACATGTTAAAAGATGTTGGAATCTCAAAGATACAAATTATTTTAATTTGGATCCTTCAATTATAATTGCTTCAACTTCACATGTTATCCAAGGAGAAAGGAAGCGATCAGACCACAATTGTCGCCTTAGCCAATTGCCGACCAAATATTTGGAAATATATTCTATTCTCATGAAGCCACTTAATATTCTTTAGCTTCCCAACTTCAAGTCCAAACCAGTTATAAAATCATTCTTCATCAATATTTCATTTGTATCTCCGAGCAGATTCTAGTACTCTACTTGTTAAGTTATTATGAAAGATCTCTGTTTACTGCCCTCTACAGGCTACAATTTAGCTAAAAATGCTGTTACATTTTACTTGATATCAAAGCAGTTGGAAATATAACATGCACCGCCTTAAACACGGATGCATCCACGTTAAAAGGAATTAGCCTTGCCATGAATGGCAACTACATATCTACTTACCCAAGCAGACAATAAGCAAAATGCCACAGCAGCCAGCTGATAAAGGCTCGTTTGTCTGATTCACAAAGAATGATAAATCAATCCACATTGTAAACAAAGGTCAATCGAGCAAGATAATCAGATTCACTGGTAAATGTATGAGACTTACTTGAGAAGATAACTGCATCATCAGTTTTAGAAAACGAGGAACAAATGACCAGGACAGCAGAGAAGACGCAGCGAGATACATTGACAGCGTTAGCATCCTAAGTCAATGATGAAAAGTCCAATACTTATCATCTATACGGGGTATTGGCTTCAAAAAACAATTTTTATTCTTTTGAGCAAACTTACAGCTTTCCCATTGAATTTATGCCCTTGGAGAAGACCGCCACTACCACCCAAAACTGGGAGCAAAGCAAACAATAAACCAACAGCACAATCCTGAAATACTCCACAGTGAATGACAAATGCAAATGGACCATCAAATCAAGAGATTTCAATTTAACTTGAAATTGTACGATCCAGATGTTGAAGTAAAAGATACCTATAAAATAAGTGTCCCAATTGTAACTTGGCCATGAAAAGAATTGCTAGTATTCCGTTCTGCCAGAAACGTTTACCACTTGGCAAAAGGCGATGAGGAAAATATTTAATAATGTGTTTGACGTCTGGACCATTTTTTCAGTTATAAACAATGTAAAGTTCTCACATGCTACAGTAATTTAAAAAAAAAAAAAAAACTATAGTGGAAAGCTCCCACATGCTACAACAAAAAAAAAGTTCTAACTAACGTTTTAACCACCCTACCTAACACTTTATTAGTTGCATAAAAAATCTTTGCCGGCACGGCGTGGGGATAAAAGAGAAATTGTAGTATCAGAAATGGTCTAAAAACACCGCCCTGCAGTTGATGACATTGATAAGAAGGAACCGACAAAAACACCCTCCGACAACTGTGCGCCACATGCCTGCAACATCGACAAGGAAAACTTTTAACAGGGTTGCTTCTCAACAGAATTGAATAACTTAAAAGGATATTGAAATCTCGAATTACCATAGCAGTTATTCCACACAAGAACATAAATGTTATGATTTGGGGAAGCCCTCCTCGAACGGCTACAGGCCCCACAGCTTTTAACTGCATTAACGAGATTCTTTAGATGGACATCATTTTTTTTTTTTTTTTTTTGCTTTCTTTCTCGAACATGCAACTACATACCTTTAGGGCCCGCTTGTTTCGTAGTTTGAATCACGGTTTGAATCATTTTGCTACAGTATTTTCTCTCACAAAAATTTAAATCTTTATTCAAATATTCTATTCAAATACTCGAACCAAACAGGCTCTTAGATGCAAACTACTTTATAAACCCCACTAATAATCTAGCAGGTTACCACGCTAGTAATGTACGGATTAATTAATGAAATAACACATATGATGGGTCGCAACGATCAAGAATATCAATATCGCTACACGTTGGAATAAAAAGGCTTTTTTTCTTCCTTAACTCCTTTGGAATATGCTTTAAAGAATTAGTGAATTAAAAAAAAAAAAGAATTTTATTCTTGGTTTGAAATAAAACAGAAAGAAATTAACACTCGACAAAAGGCTTTTTTTTTGGGGGGTTTGAATTAAAAAGAGAGAGAAATTCACACACGACATAATCCTATTAGTGTGTTTCTAACAAGACAGCTTAGTAATTTTTACAACAAAACCAATCAATTTTTTAAGTCATTTACAACAAAAAATAAAAATAAAAATAAAAATTTTAAACTGTAATGTAGTATGTGAGAGTTTTATATTATAACTTAGTTTTTTATTAAGATCATAACAATTAAAATTTTGATTAAAATTGATTTTGCTAAACCCTCTTTGAAAAAAAAAAACATAAACAATAAAAACAAAAGGAAAAATTTCTTCCTAATGTTAAATGTCTGTGCAAAAATGGCTTGGCATGTGCAGGCTCCACCCAATTGCCATAGCCATCACTGGTGCGTGGCGTCAAGTTCAGCTCACCAAACCACTTCTCCAATCCTCTCTTACACATTTCCCACCGGCAAAGAGAACGATTCAAATCGATGAAGAGAGTTTGTAATACCCGTATTTTTAACAGGCATGATTTTGTAAAATTTAATGAATAAAATATGACTATTTAAAATTACTAAGTTGTCTATGATCATTAAAAAAAAATATCACTTTAATATTTTCTTACCAAGTCTTCCTAAGAAATATTCAAAATTTACCAATACTCACTTCTACCAATCTTGTCTCCTTAAATTAATGCTCAATTATGTAGCATTCTTCTCATTTTGCTAAAGGTCTCTAAAGGGGACATTGAATTATTTTCCCTCAATTAATAGAAGACATGGAGATATTTTTTCAACCACCTATTTAATTATTTCCTCATCTTCTTCCATAATTCACTCCAATTGTCCCCTTAATTATGTTGGCATTATTTGCTAAAAGTCTCCATGGGAGACATGATGATATTTTCTTTTAATGCTCTTTTGTTTCTTCTTACAACTTTCCCCCGTAAACTTCCTATTCCTCTCAAGCATTTTGATATATTTTTAGTTAACCATCACCACCTTCTTCTCTAGTTTCTCATTATCTCCCTTTCTCACTTCAAATTCTAACTAAAGACATAGAGCACAAAGCTCTCTTTGTGGCCAAGACAATTATAATTCCCAACCATGGTCGAGGCGGTTTTAGAGTTAATTCAAGCTTGATTTTTAACCCAAACTTTGGTGCTTTTCAAAGGAGTTTTGAGGCAGGTTTTCTTTAATCTAAACTTAGTTTTTAATATGTGTTTTCTCCATGTTTAATGCATAATTTTCGTGTTCAAAATTCATGCAAATTTCTAATTATGTTAACATGCATCCTTGAGCATTTATGAACAAAAACTTAAGTCTTGAGTTACAACCCACAACCAACTTTTATTTTGGTTTGATAACAATGTTAGAAACATGCTAGGAATGTTTAAAACCGGTCTCCATAACTTTAAGATTGATGTTATAATGTTTTAAGCTTAAAGAGCAAACTTAAGCATGTTTTCATCATTATTTACAAGAAAGGCTAGAGATATAATTTGATAATGATTTTAGTGTAAAACTCATGAGAATATGTTTATTGTGATTATATAATGCATGTTGCATATTTTGGAATGGTTTTGAGATTTTAAACAAGGATAATATGCTTTAGGTTAAAGAAAAATTTGACATCCCATAAACTTTATAATACCTCTATGGGCAGTGGCTATTTCTTAAAATTCTGGAGTTAAATGAAAATGAATTTTGTAAATTGGTTTGCATATTTAAAAAGTAGACATCCTAAGCTTTCCAACGAGCTATCATGAGCCTAAATCGGAGTTGTATTTTAATTTCTATCAATTTTTCAATTTTCAGATTAGAAACTAGTAAACCTGCCAGCGGAAATAAACCACCCGTCTACCTTAAGTAAACCACCTGTTAACCCCTGTGTTGATTGTAGATAGTGAACCCGCTTTTTTGCAAAAGTGTACCACCAAGTTGCCATGGTATACCAGCTGTTAACTTGAACCAAAAACCCAACTTTGCTCACCTTCTAGTCTCTTAATGTCTTACAACCTTTCCAATACTATCCTAAATGATTTATGAATTCTTATTAGAGACTAAAATATATAAATTACTTGTATGTATTTTATATTGTGTTTAAGATAAAAATTTTTTACTTGGTATTTAAAGAACAATTGCATAAAAATACTTTAATGGCCCTAGTAGACGGGTTTCACATAATTCACTTATGAATGTGATTATACGTTGTGCTTTAGTTTTAATTGTCCTTATGCATGCCTTAGGGTCAATGATGTGTGGAGTTAACGTTAATTAATTTCGAGATTAAAAGTTTGTTGTTAAGCTTTGAAGGTAGGGATTCTATTACTCATCTTTTGTGAGGTTTTTGGTAAATTAAATTTGGTTGTTTTATGTTGTAAAATATGTATATTGTATAGCGATGAATATAATGATTTGACATATGTTATAAATTGAGAAGCATGGTTAGGAAATTGACTCTATAAATAAATAAAAAAAATTGAATACAAAGGAATAGTGAGATGTAAAAAGGGCGGTGGTTACGTCCTTGAGCATGAATACCCTAAAAGGTAAAATAGGGGGAAGGTGATTACGCTTCTTTAGGTTGAAAGTCCCAGAATGCACTGTACATGAATCGATTTGGTGAGGACTCGGGGCTTGATGTCCCCTCACCGGAACACCCTTGGAATGTTTACAGGGTGATCAAGCGCGCCCATTTGGGTTTCGATGAGTTGAGTGATACTCTATTTAACATGGATACCTAGGAACAATGATGGTTTGTAATATTTGTGTAAATGTGTAATTATGAAACTTGGTAGTGATTAAATATGGTATCCACAAGATGTGATCATAATAAACCTCATAATCTGGAATATGATGTAACTTACTAACCATGCAGTTTTAATGTGGTAATGGATAAACCATAAGGTGAGTCATGATTTCCCTACTGGGCATGTCGATGCTCATCCCTATCATATCTTCATCTCTCAGGTGGAACTCAGTGCAACATATTTAAAGAGAAATAGGAGAAAACAACCCTGCTGTTTTCGTGTTAGAAGACCTTGTTTATTTGTAACTTATCTACAACATGTAAGAGTTGTATTATTTTTTTTATGATGGCTGTGTTAAGTTATTTGAGAATTGTACTATGGTGATGATGACTGTAATATATATATTTGGTGCTACACTAAAAACTGTGGTTTGTATTTAAAACGTTTATTTTTATTTTTCTTATTGTTTAAAGACCCATGGGCATTGTTTAATTGATTTAAATAATATGAAATTTAAAATTATTTTTATTTATTCAAAATTGTTAACCCCCACATAAGGGTGTTACAGAGTTAGAAAGAAAGAGACAGAGTGGTCGTTTGGTTTATAGGTTTCAACAAAAATTTTAAAGGACAATTTAAATTTCTGCAAGAGAAAATTGGCGTTGTTTGTTAACACGGCAGGTGTTGGATTAGTGTCATATGGCAAATTGCCATGCATGGAAGGTTTGAAGCAGAGAAGCCTAATTAATGGAAGAACTACAACTATTGCTTTTCCCGTCCACAAGTCAACAGCTTCCAAGAGTAGATCGCCGAGGATTGTGGTGGTGAAAGCAGAGGGGCAAACCATAAACCCGGAGATCAGGAAGAACAAAGAGAAAGTGGTGGATTCTGTTGTCGTCGCTGAGCTCTCTAAGCCCCTTACTCCTCATTGTAGGTTAGTTTTCTTTCCTCCTTTGTTCATGTCGTTGGAAATATTATTTTCTTCTGAGAGAAGAGAATAATGGTGATTGACTCTTTAGAAAGCTTAAAATAAAATTTTTAAGTAAATATCTCTACAGTCGTCGCATTTAAAAATGTAATAGACCGTTTATAGGGTGTTTAAAAAGGTGGTGAGAATCAGTGGTAAGAACCACTTTTACTGTAGCATGGAAGAGTTTTACACTTTAGCATATTTTTTTTATTGTTACTGTAGCATGTGAGAGCTTTACACTGTTCATAACTGAGATTGTGGTGGGAACTGAGTGGTTCCCACCACTGTCAAACACCCTAGTGTAAAGGTCTATAATATTATGGTTTAAAATATTATGATTAAAATTTCAGGTTTTAAATTGTATAGTTTAAACAGTGATTTTGAAATATAAAAGTTTAAAATAAGAGTAAAATATTACATCAACTTTAAAATGAGAATTAGTGTTTGAAAATTGTGGTTTATAAAAGAAATATCAGAATAAGAATGTTTTTTACGGCAGAAAATGTTTCAAACCATGTAAACTTAAGGGAGGAAAGTTTAAATTTTAGAGCGTTTTAGACTGTTTAAAACTATTTTTATAATTTGAACTAGTATCAGTTATTATTCTATCAAATGCTAATTCGAACCACCTTCATAAATTATCTTAGACAGTTTTAAACTTGCATACCAAACATCCTATAAATTATCTTAGACAGTTTTAAACTTACATACCAAACATCCTATAAGTTTTTCTCATCCTTTTTGATAAATTGCATAATTAATTGAGGGATTGTTGATCTATTAAGATATGTCCACAATTTAACGAAATTAGACACATTCACTACATTTACTATGTACTAAAATAGAACTACATTGTTTCCTTAAAAAAAAAAAAAAATAGAACTACATTGTTCCGTAAATATATATATATATATATATATAGAGAGAGAGAGAGAGAGAGAAAGAATAGCATTGAGCTCTAGTTTATATAGTAGGATTATTCTTTCATATTTGTATCTTCTGATGTTATCTTTGTTTTGTTTTTGGTTTAGCTGTCTAAAGTGATATATAGGTTACTAATTTCAAAAACAAAAAGGGCACCACACTCTTTGAGAATAAATTTACATATTGCAGAAAAACCTTTCAATAAAATGACAAAAAATGACAAAAAAATAACAGCTATAATTAACTTAATTGTATAATTAAGTCCTATTTTAATAAATAGAGACTAATAATATATCTTTTTCTTTCCACATACACTTATATGCTATCTTCCTAAATAAGCAAGCTTTTAATACATAAATCCTTTTGTGACAAAGCCCTAATTTTCACATGTTTTAAAAAAATCATATGGAGGTAGGTTAAAATTTCTTTATCATTCACTACAATTATTCCTTTATTTTTTTTGTCCATTGCTAGAAGAAATACCATAATAGATCAAAATAGGCTAAGTTAAAAGTAACAGGTTTGCACGATTGTTGAAATAATTTAGTATTGTCAAACAGTTTGCATGATTGTTTATGAGTTTACTCTTTTTATTAAATTAATAGATGTGATAATAAATAAATAATTTTTAGAAAATGTTATTAGTAGATATAATATTTTTTTAATAAACTATAATCAATATATATAATTTTTTATTTAAAAATTATCTTTATGTATGAAAATACCTCATGTCTAAAGCTTAAAAAACGAAGAAAGATAGAGAAACAAAAATATTTAAATAATAAAAAATCAAAATGATGGGTATGAAAAGAAAAACAAGGTGAAAAGAAGTAACAATCTTGATGGTAGTTTTGAAATTATAAAAGTACAATAAATAAATTTTTTCTTTTAAATTTATAGAAAGGTGCATTTGAAAAAGAAAAGGCCCGTCTCTCTTCGGATAGAAAAATTAATAACATTAGAATCACACTGTTTTCCATTCCATTGTTAGCCTAGCTACATTTTCTCAAGTATAACTTACCAATGCAGAATCAAAGGCGACCCGTCATTTACGTGCATGAATTTTTTTTTGTTTCTCTGTAAAAGATGTAAATAAACTCGGCAAGATAGCATATTCTATTTCTCTCCACAAATCATTGTAGCTTAATGCCTAGTGAAAGCATATATATCATCTGTTTTTTGCTTTTGTTAAGGTGTTGGAGGTCGGGAACTTTCCCTCTATGTGATGGAAGTCATGTAAAGCACAACAAAGCCACCGGCGATAATGTGGGACCAGTACTTCTTAAGAAGTAGTAGTTATCTTCAGCTGTTTTTGTTATTTCTTGATAGCTTTATGTACGCTATCATGAGTGTGGTGTGTGTCTTGGGACATTTTGTTTGGTGAATGCTAAATTTTTTTACGCTAAATTGATCTTAAGATTGTTCACAGAATCATGAATCGTACAAATGTGTTTACGAGAGTAGTTTAAACTTTATATTTCAAACCGTAAATAATGTAAAACTCTTATATGTTATAATGTACAATAAAAAAATATGCTCCAATATAAAACTCTAATGTGCAGTTTAAACTATAAAATTAAAACTCTTTTTTCAAATATCCTAATTCCAAAAATTAATTGCTGCTCAATATGCGCCTCTAGTGAACCTAAGAGACCTCTTCTGATGCAAAGAGTAACTTATCGTGGAAGAAAGGTGGGTAATGTGGAATAACACGCCAATGTTTAGTTATTTATTCTATGGATTAGAGAGACATATGGCCTTATTAAAATTGTAGAATTAGAAGAATGTTTCAATTTATGAATGTTTTACATATTGCTCAAAATGATATTATTAAATCATGTAATTATTAAATTATTATGTAATTATGTAGTACAAAATATAATATCATTGCGATCATTACTACCTAATTATGATATTTTTAAAATATATTGAAAATTGTGTTAAATTTCAATTTTAAGGCAATATTTTATCTATATAGTGTAATTTTTGTATTATTTATGTTTTACTCGTTGATTTATAGAAACGTATTTGAGTCGTACAATCCAACAAAATCAACAATGTATTATGAATAATTGTGATTTATAGTCTATTGATAATTTAGTTAGAACTAAAGTTTTAAGCCTAAAAAGTGTAGCATGTGAGAGCTTTACACTATAGTAACTTTTTGTTTTTTTCTTATAATTGCTGAAAGCATTGTACTGTAATTAATTGAACCAATTAGTTCTATTTAATATTTTAAACACAAACTTTAATGTAAATTAATATTCTCCTCACAGGCATCTTAAACCCGTCTCCCTCAATTAAATGAGACGTGGGGTAATATAGAACAATAATATTTTGAACTTTGGACGGCAGCATCATTAGTATTGTTTAGAATTAATTTATCTGTAGTATGAATGTATTCCAATTCCCAAACATCAAAATGAAATTTAAAGTGTCAAGGAGGAACTTTAATTATTATTTGCACGCCAATGAAGAACCAGATTCCGCAATGATTAAAGCAAATAACTCCGTTGAATAAACATAAAAAGATTTCGGGTGCTAATACATATTCAACTCAAAAAGCAAATAAGGGAAAACACGAAAAAGATAACAAAACATGTTTTATCAAATTCATCCACAATAAAACAATACACAACTTGCTTTGTGTGTATCGCATCAATCACCGTTTATTCCAAAACCAAAAGAGTGGACTCGGCCGTCCAACAAGTTCCAAATTTTAAGCTTTTGGTGCCCCTATCCGTACATTTATAAACTATTAAATATGATTAAAACTATTTATTTTTATATATTTTAATGACTAAATATTTATCAGTAGATTTTAATTTTTTTTTTCAAAGAGATGGTAGATTATTTTTTCAATACCTATAAGAATAATCTCCTAAGAATTTAATTTTGAAAATATAAAAGTCAGCTTTCTTTCCCCTTTTGCCCGTGTAGATTTTCTTATTCACTCTCATTTTTTTTTTTTTTAAAGCTTTGGTGTGAAGAAATACCCCTTGTTTTCTAGCGTCTTCCTTTTGAAATCTTCGTTTTCTTTCCCGTTTTGTAATAATAATAATAATAATAAGAATAATAATAAGACAAAACAAACAGATGATGAGAGAGGCTTTTCTCTCACAAATTAACAGGTGAGAGGTTTTTTTTTTTTCTTTTTTTCTTGGAATTGATATGTGAAAGTTATTATCTGTGCTGGGCGCTTCTCGTCGCCAAGTCGCAACAAGAGCCGAGCAGGACACGGAAAGATAAATGTTCGGTTTCGGTGAAAATGGTGCCACGGGTTCGTGGAGTAAAGCAGAAGATTCTAAATTTTCTTAAAAGAAAAAATAAAAAGGTCCTATTTAGCATTGTTTTAAGGGTAAATATTTTTACCATAAAAATTTTAAAAATATCTTAAAAATGTGTAAAAATATATTTAAAAAATTTTGAAAATATTTTTACATATTTTTGAGATAAAAATTTTAAAAATATCATCAACATAATTTTTAAAAAAATTTTATTTTTTAAAATAAAATTATTTTTATCTATTTTAAAAATACTATCAAATGAACAAACTAATAAGGTATTTAACAGGTTGTGGTTTGGACCTTTTCTTCATTATAAACAGTGCATAATTTTTATAGGCTACAACAACAATAAAAAATCGTTACAATATAAAATTTTTATATGTTATAATAAAAATAAGTCTAACTAATAGTTTTAACCACCCGTTAGATAACATGTGTTTGAAAAAATAATGAGTATTATTGGTTAAAACTATTTTTATTATATCATATAAAAATTTTATATTATAGTAATATTTTTATTATTATTATAACATATAAAAATTTTATACTATTTATAATTAAATTTATGGTTCTTACTACTCAACTAATTACTGATAAATTTATAAAAAAAAGTGGTTGCCCTTTACCCTTGTACAAACATAAAACATGTCAAGATCAAGGATAGCAACGTTTCGCACGCACAGCTGAGCTGGCCAACCAGCGAACCCAAGAAGGCGAGGCTCATGGAATCCACACTCGTCATATCCGCACCCAACAACAGCCTCCCTCCACGCTCAATCAATCAATCATGTTCAATCTCTCTCTCTTTCTCTAGAAAACTCGAAAGATTTAAATAAAAAAAGCCCCCCACATGGCACTACTCCTTCAACAACTGTCTCACTTCGCCCCAAAAACATCAAACCCTTACTCCGTCTCTCTCTCGTCCTTTCTTCGCTCCTCTGCTCCATTCAAGCTCAGATCTCCCAACCGTTTCTCCGCCTCCGCCTCCGCCTCCGCCATGGCTTCTGCTTCTCGAAAGGTACTCATCACTCTACTCAATCCTCTCTTTGTCGTTTTGGTGGAAATGGAGATCAGATTGGAGAGGATTTTGTTTTTGTTTTTGTTTTTTTTTTTTTTTTTTTTTAGGTTTTGGTTCCGATCGCGAATGGCACCGAGCCGATCGAGGCTGTGATCCCCATCGACGTCCTGCGACGAGCTGGAGCTGACGTCACCGTTGCTTCCGTCGAGAAGCAGCTCCGAGTCGATGCTTGCCATGGCGTCAAGATCGTCGCCGATGCCCTGATTTCTGATTGCAGCCAAAGCGTCTTCGATCTCATTTCCTTACCTGTATGTATTTATGTCTCTTTCTCTTGATTCTTTTTTCTTTTTATAGACTGTTTGGATGAAGAGAAAGAAACTTAAGGAAAAGATGGAGAAATGAAAGCTCTTATTTACTTTGAGGTTAGATATTAACTTTCTTCTCGTAAGAAATGAACAGAAAAAAGACCCATAAAATATGGAAGATTTTTTGCTTAAAGCTTGATTATTTAATGAAAGTGACTCAGCATTTTAGGCTGTTATGTTCTGGTTGGTGGTATTGAAGATGAGAATTGATTTGTTCGGTCCTAGGTGTCTGGGAGCATTGGATAGAGCCAATTGGTTGAAAATACTGTAGCGGTTGAGAGTTTTACATTTTAGCCCACTTTTTTAGCATGCGAGAGCTTTACACTATAGCAATCAAAAGTTATGATTGAAACTGACAATACTACTGTAACTATTTATGGCTATAATCTATACATGGTCTTGTGTCTGAGCAGATAGAATGTAGAATCATCCAAGAAAGCCTCACTGTTTCTCTTGTTTTCTGAACTTGCGAGGAAAAGGCTCCAAGTCAATTGTTCATTAGTGAACCCGTAAATACTGGGAATATGTGCCAAACCACACGAATGTTTCTCGTGTTCTTGTGTTTGTGTAATTGTACTAATTCTGTCTGTGCTATGAAAATTGCGAGTTATTTTATTATATATGTCTATTTTTTTTGCAGAGGTAAATTCATATTTGTTTGGTTGATTCTTGGTTTGAATATATCATTTTTGATTGTAAGCTGTTTCTGAAATATTATCTTATTCTCTTGTTTTCTTCCATGATCGTGTTTCTATCATTAGATATAATGCTAGATTTAAATTGAAAGTTTAAATGCATTTTGGAAGTCCAATAGTGTGATGCTCATACACAACTTGTGCTATATAACATTTAACAATTCACAGTGGAGGGTGAATTTTAAATCTACTCCCTCTGCTAGTGCTACTCTTCACTATTTGGTTCTGTAGATATGCTTTTTTGTTTGCTGCTTTTTGCTAAGACTTTTGAATTTGTGTCAAATATGCACTATTTAGTCATCATCGTTGTTGTTGTTGGTTTTTTTTTTTTAATATATATTATAGGGAGGTATGCCTGGTGCTGTCAATCTTAAAAATTGTGGAGTTCTGGAAAGCTTGGTTAAGAAGCAAGCTGCAGATGGACGGCTTTGTGCTGCAATCTGTGCTTCACCGGCTGTGGTTCTTGGGGAATGGGGTTTACTTAAGGGACTAAAAGTAAGTATGCCAAATAGCTAATCCTGTTTTTATTTTCTTAATGAGTAGTTCATTTGTGTTATTGCTAATGAATCAGATTATGATTTTTGACAGGCAACAAGCTATCCTTCATTTATGGAACAATTAGCTTCCAGTGCCAATGCTGTTGAGTCAAGAGTACAGCTGGATGGAAAAGTTGTAACAAGCCGTGGACCTGGAACTGCCATGGAATATTCAGTTGTGCTGGTTGAACAGTTGTATGGAAAAGCGAAAGCTGATGAAGTTTCTGGCCCTTTGGTATTTTTCATCATGTGCATTCCACTGCTTGGTCATCTTCTTTTCTGGGAAAAGTAATTGCATTAATGCCGGCGGAAAAATCTGTTAAGAATAGTTGAATGAGAAAATGGAAAATGCTTCTGATGAGTCATGTTGGGAAGCTTTAATTACCCATGCTATTTTTTTGCAGTTTTGGCAGGTTCCCACGATATTGACTGGATTTATTAGGTAGTTATTTCTAGCCATCCTAAAGCAGAGAAGTGGATTTTGAAATAAGAAAATGAGATACCTTGTTTTTGCTGAAGCTTTTAAACAACTATGGAGATCCTATAGCATGACAATTCTACTTATTTCATATGCTGTTCTGTTGATACATTTTAGAAGTGGCCAAAGAGGGTTATTAGGGAGATTGAGAAACTGGAAGATGTTTGGGAAGTACACACTGCAAGTGGAGATTAAGGTTTCAAATTCCTTAGAAGAAGCAGTGATATCTTTCTTGGTTGGGGCTGAAGAGGAGAATATGGGGAAGCATGAAAGTAGTATAAGAAATTCTTCATCAAAGGGCAAACAAAAATATGCCAGTAGAATTCATTTTGTTTCACCAAGGGAACTTAAAAACTGTAAACTGAATAAACTAAGTCAATATGCAAAGAGAATCCTCTAGTATTAAGTTGAAGAAAAATGCACTCGTGGAATTTATTGTTACCTTTACCCTGTTCCTTTTATCTTTTATCTTTTTTTTCCCCTCTCCAAATACCTCGTGAAGCTTTCAGTGTAGACCCACTCGATTTTTGTCTGTCCTACTTTGATAATACTACACGTAAAATTTAGTGGCTACTGGTTCTTCCATTTAAGTTACTGTTTTGTTTTATTCTTTTAGTATTGCTTCCTCCCCTTTTCTGCCTCTCCTATTCTCTTCAGTCTAACTCCAAGATTGTAAACAGGTAATGCGTTCCAACCATGGCGAGGAGTATACTATTAAGGAACTAAATCCTGTGCAGTGGACATTCAGTGATAGCCCCAAGGTTTGATTTGTACTTGTGATTTTGTTGTTGAGCTCTTTCTGTTTCAGTAAGCCGCTACATGTTTTGTCGTCATGTCTATCAAGGGGCTTGTGTTGGGAAATTGGCTGCAAGAGATATTTGAGAAGGATAAGATCAAACACAATTTCTACCAACGCTGTGCTGTTTGGTTAAATTATTAAGTGCAGTAATAGATTGCACGTTGACGTTGGCATTTTATCAACATTTTCCAAGTATTAAACTCTGCAATTCCCGGGATCAATACTGCTAACTAATGGAATTTATTTAGCAAAGATGACACCTTAGATTATCATCGGCTCTTTCTTTCTTTTTTAATTGTCTTTCAACTTTCCTATGTTGAGATGTGGAGGAAAATTTGGTCTAGCTTTCGATAAACCCTTGTTGATCAGTAAATATGGATTTTAGGGTTGTTCTTAATGTAAACATGAAAGTGCACATCACATTGAGGAAATTGATTTAGTTGATGCATCGTTGGTTTCATCAATTAATCAGTAACTTAAACATTTCATCCACCCCTACCTTGTGCTTAGAGTTTCTAGGTAATCTTTGTTGGTATGAAATGCTAACAAATGTACGGGAACTGGCCTAATTTGCAAATATAGATCTGTCATGAAGGATGTAAGAGTTTTTCTTTATTCATAGATTATTTGCTTATGTATAATATCTGTTTGTATTTGCTGCTTCAGATTCTTGTACCTATTGCTAATGGCACGGAGGAGATGGAAGCTGTTATGATTATTGATATTCTACGACGAGCAGAAGCAAATGTAGTGGTGGCCTCTGTTGAGGATAAACTAGAAATTCTAGCTTCTCGTAAAGTCAGACTTGAGGCAGATATGCTTCTTGATGAGGCCGCTGAACTTTCATTTGACCTAATAGTTTTGCCAGTAAGTTCTTTGTTTACC
Source organism: Artocarpus heterophyllus (assembly GCA_025403435.1). NCBI lineage: Eukaryota > Viridiplantae > Streptophyta > Magnoliopsida > Rosales > Moraceae > Artocarpus > Artocarpus heterophyllus. Next base: position 5,944,770 of record CM046354.1, on the reverse strand, counting down.
TGTTTGATTAGACAGTATCCCCCTAAATGAGCACTAACTACACTCTGCATATACAGGGTGGACTTGGTGGCGCCCAAGCATTTGCAAAATCAGAGAAGCTGGTTAATTTGTTGAAGAAGCAGAGGGAGTCAAATAGACCCTATGGAGCAATTTGTGCTTCCCCAGCTCTAGTCCTGGAGCCCCATGGCTTGCTCAAGGTATTTTCCATACCATGTTTATGTTAAGTTTAGTCCTTTGAATGAAAAGCTTCCTGAAAGTTTAGCCCCACAAAATTTACTGTTGATAACAACCACTCACCAAATTTGGATGCGCGTTGTGCTAATATTCATCACGAGCTTATTCCCCTGGGATAATTCTTCCATCTCTTTTGTGTTCATTATTTCTGTACCGTAAAAGAACTCGTGTGAAGGTATTCCTCTAAACAGAAAATGGTAAATGGGTGTCTCCTTTCTTGTGTCGGACATTTCGTGGTCTGTAATTGTGGTTCACTTTGATGCAGGGGAAGAAGGCCACAGCTTTTCCTGCCATGTGCGAGAAGCTTTCGGATCAGAGTGAAGCTGAAAACAGGGTGGTGATTGATGGCAACCTCATAACCAGCAGAGGGCCAGGAACCTCCATCGAGTTTGCCCTCGCAATTGTGGAGAAGCTGTTTGGGCGCCAGAAAGCAATTAACCTTGCGAAAACATTGCTTTTTGTAAGCCCTTAGGTCTCATGCCTGGAATGTCTCTTTTCTTTCCTGCATGCAATGTATTACTAATGCTTGAAGGAGTTTGGGACTCATGTTTGGATGTGAATCCAAGTTGCGGATATGGACGAATGTTGTGTATAAAAATAAAAGAAGTTTGGAAGAGTTGATTTTGAATGAAGTAATCCTACGTCCTCTAATTCAACTGTCCACGGCTGTTTATAACTTGGAAAAAAAAATGCTTTGTTTTGCTAGGCGTAAATTTTGGGTTTCAGCTTAGAAGTAATGTAACCATCAATTATTATGAACGGGTTTAACCACGTTTTTCCGCCAGAGTTCACTTTAATTGGTCTTTACAATTACGTGCTTGTTTGGTTGCTTTAACTTCTTGAAATTGTGTAGTAGGGTTCTTTCCCGAAGAAATTATGTTGAGAGGAAAGTGGTGTCAGTTTGTACCCTTCGTCAATTGGTAGACTTGAAAGGGGAAATTGCTCAATTGGACTCTAATTTTATCGTCGGTCGTCAGTAATAGCTGGATTTGCCAAATTTTTTTGAAAGTGAGTTGTCTGATTTTTTTTGAATGGGGTTTTGCTGATTTTTAATATTTTAAGATAAATAAATTGTTTTGCAGATTTTTTTACATTTTAATTTTAATTTTTTTTAAAAAAATATGTTTTAATTTTAATTTTTTAAAAAAATATTAAGTATTTTGTTAAAATGCCTTTACTGTAGACTCTATGTGTAGGTCACATGTCACAAAAGTCAGTGGGTGTTATTTAAAAATAGCCTTTTAGTTACTAAAATAAATTGTTAGAGAATAAAAAATTAAAAAAATAAAAAAAGTTAAAAGGTTAAAATTTTACTTTCGTGAAATGTTTGAGGCCAAGAGCAATTTACCTTAATAATTACTCTACCTATAAAGCTTTTCACTTTTGTCCACACCACATTTGTCTAGAATCGAGTCATGAAGGGACCCATATTCTAATCCTATTTAACGAGTTATTGCAGGTTATAGATATTATGTGTAACCGTAAGAGGTTGATGGTCGTTTATGTAGGATTAATTGTAAAGTTGTATCTTTTAATACAAATTCTTCTCAATACATACATCCTTATTTTAGAAACTAAAAGCAAAGGTATTATAAAAAAGCTGAAAAAAGTTTTTTTCTTTAATCTAAGCAACAAATGTTTCAATTCCCTTATTCTTGCATTTTTGGACTAAACGGCAAGTTAAAAAGATAAAATTACCTCTAAATAATTTTCAAAAAATATAAAAAAATGTCATATTTCTTTATCTTTATCTCTATTATCTCTACCATATTAAAAGAGCGAATAGACACGTGGACGGGAAAACGTCCCCCATTTTCTTCCCCCTTTTTTTTAAACACTTTTTTGCCCTTTTTTCTTTTTCTTTTTTAATTATTTTTAAGGGAATTTTTTATTTTCTTTTCATCCCCTTTTTTCCTTTTTTATTTTTTTTGCTCTTCTTCGATTTATTTTTTGTCCTCATCTTTTTCTGTTTGCATTTTCAATGCTTTATCTTTTTATTATTATTTTAAGTTATTTTTGTTGTTGCTTTTCACGTAATATTTTTACATATTTACAGATTCACTTCATTAAATTATTTTTAAACTTGTATTTAATCAAAACGTATGTTCTGATTGAAACATGCATTTCAATCCATTAGCCTTTTTTTTTTTTAATGTTTGTTTGTTATTTTCAAATCTCAAGTTTCTAAATAAACCTTATTAAACTTTATCCTCCCTAATCTTCTCTTCTTAAAACAAATTTTCGTAATTGTGCGACTATCTAAGCATTTTTTAAGTCAATTTTTTTCTCAACCGTGGCCCTCATAAATGTTTAGCCTAATTGGTCCCCTTAGATAATTCCTCCTCAAATATGTTCCTTTCTGAATATTTTTGTCATGTAATACTCTTAAATGTTTAGATGTATCGCATAAATAATTTAATACATAATTGTACCTACTAAAATCTTTTTCTCTCTTTTTGAAATCTGTTTTATAGAACTTTTTTTCTACCAAAATATTAGGTGAATAGTAACTGAGTAAGAAATTTTATTAGAAAAATTAGATCTTTGTATGAAAAAATACAAAGAATGCAGGCACACAGCGTGTGTGTATAACTAGTTATATTAAAAGCATAAATGTGCTTTCTTATGTAGGGTGGACGCAGACGAGTGTCCTCTCTTCCTCCCCCTCCTTTTTTTTTTTTTTTTTTTTTTTTCATTTTTGGTTTTTTATGTCTTGTTTGGGCTTCTTTTTTCTTTCTTTTTTTTTTTCAATTGCTTTCCTTTCATTTCCTTTTCTTCTCTTTTTTTGTTTTTTTTCTTTTCATCCCTTTATCTTTTTTTTTTTGTTCTCCCTCCTTTATAATTTGCATATTTAATCTTTTGTTTTTTTTTTCCTTTTCACCTTTATTAAATTTTGTTCTTTTCCCTCTTAATATCTTGTATGTTTTCAAATTTGCTTCGTAATTTTTTTTCAATGTGTATCAATGAAAATACTTTTTTCTTCTAATTTATTCTTAATTTAAGTTCTTGTACATATTCTACAATATTGTTTTATGAAGCGTGACCTCCAATATTCATTCATATTTCTTCTTATTTCAACTTTCCTTTATTTTATCATCTTGATCCTCAAATATTTTCCTACTTATATTTTTTTTCCAATGACACTTTCAACTACTATTTGTCTTCTCAACATCATTTTTCTAGTTTACCCCATTGAAATAATTTTCACATATTTGTCCCTACTCATTTCTTTTATACGTGTTATTCTCACTCGTAGTAACTCCTAGTCAATGGGGTTTAACCATGTTTTTCTGCCCGAGTTGACTTTAATGTATCAATTCTTTTTCTAAAGGTCTTGATATATTAATTCTCAAGAATCTTCAAAAGAAAAAAAATAAAATAAAAGAGAGAACTAAATAACATTCTTCTAAAAACGTATACGGTAAATAACATCTTTTTAAATATTTATGATGAATAACATATTTATAGTAAATCACTTTATAAATATTTATAAATGTGCTATTTACTATAAACATTTAAAAAATACTATGTATCATAATTTTTTTTTTTTATAAAAATGAACTGACTCTTATCATTAAAAAATAGTTGTTATATAAAATAGTACATTTCATAAGACTTAAGGCAGTTAAATAACATAATAATTTTAAGTAGCTAGTAAATAGCAGGTTTTCAATTTTTTTAATTTTCTTTTCCCATTTTACCATTGTTTATATTATTTTTCTTTCATTTTTCCTTTTTTCTCTCTTCGTCTTTCTCCCTCCTTCCCTCCCTCTCGCCCTCCCTCCTCCTCCTCTGGTTTTCTTTGATCTCCTCCATCATCAACGGCATCGACATTGTTCGCTTCCAGTCTCCTCCATACAGTGAAGAAAGCTACCACCTCTAGCACCATTTTGTCCAATCTTAGAACCATGTTGACCGCCGCCGTGGTGCTCGAGCTGTTGGAGGACATGATGATGAAATCACAAGAAAGGAATGAGAACCTCTGATCGTTTGCTCTACCTCAACGTATAGGTGACTTCACTAATCGATCCAACAGTTCTCGATGTGATGATGCCGTTCTACTTTCGTAGTACAAGAAACCCTCACTATTGTACTGACTTGTACGGATGCGAGGCGGACGACGCCTTAAGAATGCAGCCTGCAGGTCGCTAAAGCTCATTGGCACATTGCTGGAGGAGATCGTGTTCAACTCCTGAGCCACCGAGTGCAACAACGCCATTTTTGGCGTGAAGCAAGGGACATTTCGAGATTTCTAACCTACTTAATGTGTATTATGCTATTAATTTTTATTCACTATAAATTACAGGGAGAAGAGAAAAATAGCAATTTTGAGAAGGTAATTACAATTAATAACAGGTCTTAAAAGTTAAAAACAAAGGTTAGTAAATGTTAGATTAATGTGTTATTTTTAATTATTTATTATTATTTATTTGGTTTTTTATATGATAATAAATAACTAAAAATAAATTTAAGTGGTCCAACATACGTATATTTTTTAAAGGGTGTTGACCAAATGATATCTTTGAATTATTACAACGCTTCAGAAAGAAGACCTTATTTCAGAGATACCTCTTGATGGTAACATACTCTGATAGTAGGTGTCTATAAATATCACTTAACAGAGGGTCCTTATGCTTGTGTAATTATTTTCAAAAATACACAATCTTTTAAAATTGCAGAAGGTTTAAAAGAGTCTTTTCTTTCATAAAATTTTTCTTTAGAAATTCTTATAAAGAAACTCTCAACTCATTCTTCAGATTATCAATGGCTAGAGGTTAGATTTTCTTTCCTTTACGTTTTTGCATTTAAATGATTTTCATGCAATTTGGTTTATGTATATATGAAAATTATAATTCTGTATATGTAATTTTCTTCCATGATGTGCATCACGGATGTTTACATAGCTAAAAAAATAAAATAAAATACCCTTTCATGTCTCTTGTCAGCCAAGATAATCTCACCAGTTACCTAACCTTCATGTGCAAACTCATCTGTGGATTGCCCCGTGCGCGATCTTACTAGCGATCCTCCAGCCCCATGTGAACACAATCAACAACAAAATCTTGTCCTCCCTAAACAAGCCGAAGGCCCGCATACTCCCACCATTGTGAGCCCAAGCCAGTAGTGTAACCATTGCAAATTTTTTAACGGTTTTAATAAGGAATTGAAACCAATTTATTTTGTTGCAATTATTGGCTCATATTTATGCCCATTAACACTCCTTGGTAACTGATTTTTCTTGGGTGCTATTTATTTCCTTGATGGGAGGAAATGAGTGTAGAAGAGAGAAATCCAGAAAACAAAATTTCACGTACAGTTTTTGTGAAACAAAATTGGGTCCCCAAGTTTCGAAAATTCCATTAAGAATCTTACACCATTAATTGAGTTTTTGTGAGAACTTGGAAGCATCCCAAGTGCAGGCAGTCACAGCACATCGTTTTGGACAGCAATGGCAGGAGGAAAATATGTTTTTCACGCTTCCGTTTTCGGTCTCAATTCTTGATATGCATACAGTTTATAGCATGCTTGAATTGGTTTTATGTTTTACATTTGGCATCAGAGCCGTAAATTTGACCTCTGCCTTGCATGAAAAACTGGAAAATATGCACTGTGTAATGTTACGCACGGGTTAAAATTTTTTGATTTTTGGGTTTTGATTTTTAACGTTTCTTAATTGAAACTAAGATTAGAAATCATTTAGACATTAGATTTCTATGAATTCTGCAATTTGAAACGTCAAAATTGGTGTCCGGATGGTAGAATTACAGCCGGGTCTGAAACGGGTCAAAACCGGGTTGAAACCGGGTCATTCGGGTAAAGAAGACCCGGATTCAAGGTTGAAGATGCTAAAAATAACATGTCGTTTGGCTTGGGTCAGCCAAAAACGACATGTCGTTTCAGGCGTTGAGGGGCTCGTTTCAACGATAAAAAACGACAAGTCGTTTTGGACATTTATGACCAAAACGACATGTCGTTTGGTATGTTGACAGGCTGCCCTCTCATGTAAACAACGTGTCGTTTACGCTGGGGGGGCTCTCCAAACGACGCCGTTTTTTAAATATGCAAAAAATTAAAAGAAAACCCAAAAATTAAAAAAAAAAATTGATTTTTTCCAGATTTTATAAAGTGATATTTTTGGGGAAAATTTCTTAAAATTTTCAATTTTTATAATTTTTATGAAATTTTCATAATATATCCACAATTTTTATATATTTATGGAATTTTTCATATTATGGAATATTTTATGAAAAATTCATAATTTTGAATATTAATAATTTTTTGTATTTGTTATGAATATTATACAGTGATTGTGTGGATATAATTTTATAAATTTATGTGCATATAGTGTTCATTATGTATAATTTATGATTTAAAATTATGCATGCAATATTAAGTTAAATAATTTAGTACATTTAATTTTGTGCAATAATGTGCTAAATTATATTTTTGAATGTATAATTTTAATATATACATAATGAAAATTAGTACATAAATTATGGTTCTTTGTTCATATTTATTTATTGCTTAAGGTAAATGCAATTTATTTTATGAGCAAAATTTAAGAATAAATGTCTTGTGATATATGTATTTAATTTTTTGAATAATTAAAGAGTAGCCATAACATCTTTAATTATGCAAAAAATTATGTAAGATGTTTAAATCACATATGGTAAAATGACATTAAATTGTGATTAATCATATGTAATATGATAAATTTTATCCTACAGGAATTTTTATTGTATTTAATATGATTAGTTAGGATGATGTATCAAATTATCTTTCTTAATTTACCCACAGGAATTAAGAAAAAGGCATATAATTTAATAGCGCATCATAAGGATATATGAATCTGTTTGAGTTAAAAATTTAGCCCATAGGCAATTTTTATGTCATTTGATTCATATTTTAATGCATGATTTACATTGGTAAACATGTCATAAAGTATCGTAGCCTCAATTTAGTAACATAAACATGTATGTTTTATTATGCAGCTATGCAAACTGTGAGTTACTCTGATTTCCAGTGTGACATTCCCGAACTTAAGGGAGACAACTATAAAGTGTGGAAGGAGAGAATTCTTCTTCATTTAGGTGTCATAGACATTGACTTGGCTATCCGTAAGGATGAACCACCTGTCATTACGGAGACCAGCCAGCCAGATGACATGGACCGTTATGAAAAGTGGGAGCGATCTAATCGCCTCTGCGTAATGTTCATTAAGACGAAAATCTTGGCTGGCATACGTGGTTCATTGGAGCAATATGACAAAGTGCGAGCTCTGATGAAGGCAATTGATGAGCAGTTTGCTACATCAGACAAAGCATTGGCTAGCACTCTAATAATGAAATTTTCATCCATGAAGCTCACTGGAATTCATGGTGTGCGTGAGCACATCATGCAAATGAGGGATATAGCGGTTCAGCTGAAGACACTTGAGGTTGAGATGTCTGAAACCTTCCTTGTGCACTACATCCTCAACACTCTTCCACATCAATATGGACCTTTCAAGATATCCTACAACACAGATAAGGATAAGTGGTCCATCAATGAATTGATGACCATGTGTGTCCAAGAAGAAGGAAGGCTTGCTATGGAAGCGGGAGAGAGTGTGCATCTGGCAACTCAAAGGAAGAACAAGGGTCAAGCCAAGAATAAGGGAACAGGCAAACTGTCTGTTCAATTTGATATCAAGAAGGAATCCAGGTGCTTCTTTTGTAAAAAGAAGGGGTACATAAAGAAGGATTGTCCTAAATATCAGAGTTGGCTTGACAAAAAGGTACTCAATTCTCACTTGTTTGTTATGAATCTAATATGGTTGACGTTGAACATAACACATGGTGGATTGATTCTAGTTCTTCAATCCATGTCACTAATTCCTTGCAGGGATTGCAAGGCCTACGGAAGCCAGTGGGAAGTGAGCAGTGCATCTATACAGGCAACAAGATGCGCTCACATGTAAAGGCTGTCGGAACATGCAATTTAGTTTTACCTAGTGGTTTTATTTTAAAATTAGAAAAGACATTTTATATTCCTAGTTTTTCTAGGAATTTAATTTCAGTTTCAAGGCTTGTACCATTGGGATTTTCCTTTAATTTTTCAGACACTATATTTAGTTTGTTTTATAGATCTGAACTTATTGAAAATGGTATATTGTCAAATGGTCTTTTCAAAATTAATTTACAAGATAAAACTTCTTATACTTCTATGCATGTTCAAGATAATGCTGGCATTAAGAGATGTGTTATGAATGAAGATTCCTCTATGTTGTGGCACCGTAGATTGGGTCATATCTCTATTGAGAGAATAAAACGACTAGTGAATGATGGAGTACTTAGTACTCTAGATTTTACTGACTTTGACACTTGTGTGGACTGCATAAAGGGAAAGCAGACCAATATGTCAAAGAAAGGTGCCAAGAGGAGTTCAGACATATTAGAGATCATACATATAGATATTTGTAGTCCAGACATAGACGCGTATGGTCAAAAGTATTTCATTACTTTTATTGATGATTACTCACGATATATGTATCTCTACTTGCTTTATAACAAAAATGAAGCTATAGATGCCTTTAAGGTGTTTAAGGCAGAAGTAGAGAAACAATGTGGTAAGCAAATAAAGATAGTGAGATCTGATAGAGGTGGTGAATACTATGGTAGATACACCGAAGATGGACAAGCGTCTGGTTTATTTGCGAAGTTTCTTTAAGAACATGGGATAGTTACCCAATATACTATGCTCGGTTCTCCATATCAAAATGGTGTGGCAGAAAGAAGAAACCGAACATTGTTGGATATGGTGTGGAGCATGCTTAGCAGCTCCAAGCTTCCTAGGTCTTTGTGGACTGAAGCTCTCAAGACGGCTGTGTATATATTAAACCGAGTTCCAACTAAGGCTGTCTCAAAGACACCGTTCGAGTTATGGAAAGGTTGGAAACTGAGTTTGCGACATATACGCATTTGGGGATGCCCGTCTGAAGTAAAAGTCTATAATTCACAAGAAAAGAAGCTAGACCCAAGGACCATAAGTGGGTATTTCGTTGGATATGCTAAACGGTCTAAGGGATACAGATTTTATTGTCCATCACATACCACTAGGTTTGTGGAATCAAGGAATGCCAAATTTCTTGAGAATGACTTGATCAGTGGGAGCGATCGATCTTGGAACATCGTTCTAGAGAGAGATCATGCAGATGCTCAAGCTTCCACTTCATATGATAGAGTGATTGTTATACGCGACACGCCTACAGTTTTAACGCGTGTTGAACAACAGCCAGTCATTCAAGTTCCACAGATTGTTGATCAAAAAGTAGTAGATCCAGTTAGACAGCCAGCTGATCAACATACTCCTCAAGAGAATGTTGAACCAGCATTAAGGAGATCTACTAGAGTAAGGCAATCAGCTATTCCTAGTGACTATATTGTGTATCTACAAAAGTCTTACTACAACATAGGAGCCAAAAATGATCCAGAAACGTTTTCACAAGCCATGAGTTGTAAGGAATCTAACTTGTGATATGATGCCATGAAAGAAGAGATGAACTCTATGTCATCTAATGGAGTCTGGGATCTTGTCAAGTTGCCTGATGGTGTAAAAGCCATTGGATGCAAATGGGTCTTCAAGACAAAGAAAGACTCATTAGGCAACATTGAGAGACATAAAGCAAGACTCGTTGCTAAAGGATTCACTCAAAGGGAAGGTATAGATTACACTGAGACTTTTTCTCTTGTATCTAAAAAGAACTCCCTTCGTGTGATCATGGCATTAGTAGCTCATTTTGATTTTGAGTTACATCAGATGGATGTGAAAACGGCATTCCTCAATGGTGATCTAGAGGAAGAGGTTTATATGAAACAACCTGAAGGATTCTCCTCTAGTGATGGTGAGCAATTGGTGTGCAAACTCAAGAAATCCATATATGGTTTGAAACAGGCTTTCCGTCAATGGTATTTGAAATTCCACGATGTCATCACTTCATTTGGTTTTGAAGAGAACATCATGGATCAATGTATATACCAGAAGGTTAGTGGGAGCAAGATTTGTTTCCTTGTTTTGTATGTGGATGATATCCTTCTTGCAACCAATGATAAGGGGTTTCTATATGAGGTGAAACAATTCCTTTCTAAGAACTTTGATATGAAGGATATGGGTGAGGTATCTTATGTCATTGGCATAAAGATCCATAGGGATAGATCTCGATGCATTTTGAGACTATCGCAGGAAACCTATATCAATAAAGTCTTAGACAGATTTCGGATGAAAGATTGTTCACCAAGTGTAGCACCCATTGTGAAGGGTGATAAGTTCAATTTGAACCAATGTCCAAAGAATGATTTTGAGAAAGTTCAAATGAGCAACATTCCTTATGCTTCAGCTGTCGGAAGCCTTATGTATGCTCAGGTCTGCACAAGACCTGACATTGCATTTGCTGTGGGAATGTTGGGAAGATATCAAAGTAACCCAGGCATTGACCACTGGAGGGCTGCAAAGAAGGTGATGAGGTACCTTCAAGGTACAAAGGATTACATGCTTATGTATAGATGAACTGACATTCTAGAGGTGATTGGCTACTCCGATTCAGACTTTGCTGGCTGTGTTGATTCGAGAAAATCAACTTCAGGTTATATTTTCATGCTAGCCAGAGGAGCTGTATCTTGGAGGAGTGGAAAGCAAATGTTGGTTGCTACTTCCATGATGGAGGCAGAGTTCGTTTCTTGTTTTGAGGCTACTTCGCATGGTGTATGGTTGAAGAGTTTCATGTCAGGCCTCAGAATTGTAGATTCTGTGTCTAGGCCATTAAGGATATATTGTGACAATTCAGCTACTGTCTTTATGGCTAAGAATAATAAGAGTGGCAGTCGAAGTAAACATATCGACATTAAGTACTTAGCCATAAGGGAACATATTAAGGAAAATAAAGTGGTCATTGAGCATATAAGCACTGAATTGATGATCGCAGATCCTCTGACAAAAGGAATGCCACCGAAGTCATTTAAGGATCATGTTGTACAGATGGGACTTGGTTCCATAATGTAAATTTGTTTGTACATACAATTTACAGTTTTAATGAAACTCTTATTCAGTTGTGATGTTTTCTCATATTTGTTTTGCGCATTAAGTTATTGGAGAAAATTCACATATAGTAGGACCAAGAATAAACATTGGGTTTATTCATAAAGTTAAGTTACCATATAAGGAATAAAGTCTGAGAAATAATACATTGTAATACATGGAAGATAATACTCACAATTTAGAGAAATTATCGCCATGATTCATGTATTTGTTTCCTGAAAGTTTGGGTTTAATGAATATAAAGATAAATATGGAGACCAAGTGGGAGAATGTAACCGTTGCAAATTTTTTAACGGTTTCAATAAGGAATTGAAACCAATTTATTTTGTTGCAATTATTGGCTCATATTTATGCCCATTAACACTCCTTGGTAACTGATTTTTCTTGGGTGCTATTTATTTCCTTGATGGGAGGAAATGAGTGCAGAAGAGAGAAATCCAGAAAAACAAAATTTCACGTACAGTTTTTGTGAAACAAAATTGGGTCCCCAAGTTTCAAAAATTCCATTAAGAATCTTACACCATCAATTGAGTTTTTGTGAGAACTTGGAAGCATCCCAAGTGCAGGCAGTCACAGCACATCGTTTTGGACAGCAATGGCAGGAGGTAAATATGTTTTTCACGCTTCCGTTTTCGGTTTCAATTCTTGATATGCATACAGTTTATAGCATGCTTGAATTGGTTTTATGTTTTACAAGTAGCCCCTGAAAATGTGTAAGTTTTGGTCATATTTGGTGATGGTGACTCATTTCCCTCACGATCTATGAGCTCGAGATCCGAATTCAAGCAATGGAGCGGACGAAGATGGAGCCAACAATCTTGCCATTGTTGGATCTTCTTGTATATACATAAAGTGTAGAGAGAAAAGGGGGTGGCGGCAATAATAGGAACAAAGAAGATGGAGAAGCGACACAGAGAGAGTGAGAGTGAACGTTTTTTATCTGAATTTTTTAGGAATTTTATTAGGTTTCAATAATTAAAAAAAAAGGGTGAAATGGGAAAAAAAATAAAGTTTTTAAATATTTGATATTTTGTACCAATTAAAATACGGAAACAACTGTAATGAGGGACCTTTTTATCCCCCACTAATGGAGTATGATATAAAGGTTGTGTGTGGTCTTTATATTTAAATCAATGGTTTGAAAAGATGGTGTCAAAGCAAAATAAACCTTCCCATATTTGATCTAATACCTATTATTATTAAAAGTAAATTAATCAAACACAACTTCTTTTATGCTAATCAGAAAAAAAAAACCAAAAAAAAAAAAGAAAAAACAAAATCAAATATGATTTTCTTCTTCCCTCCTCTACCATCCCTACCAGATTCAAATCAGAAAAAACTTTCTCACGAAATAAGCAGACAAAAAAATAAAAATCAAGGAATTTTATGTCTTTTTCGTTTGTTATTTTCACATAAAATATCCAAAATTTGATGTTGGATAAAGGATATTGTATTATTGTTCTCCCCGTTTTGTGAACATGGTGAGTTGGTTTGAGTGACATCAAGGAAGCTAAATTATTACATTTGGTTTGCAGTAATCAGTATGAATCATATTCCCAGAAAAATGATTGTAGGGAATATGATTCTCAGGAACTAAGATTATTACGTTTGGTTGCACATAGGAATCTTCTATTAGATTTCTAGGAATAATATATTACTGTGTTTAGTTATACATAGGAATCTTGTATAATTGACAAAATAATTTATTGTATTACCATTAAATGTATCAATATAATATATTAGAACTAATATTAAATAATAATAATATAAATATAAATAATAAAATAATATTATATATAATTTAACATTAATATTACTATGAATATTAATGTTATTATTATCATTATTATTAAATAATTATTATTTTATATTAATATAATACTTTCTTTATCTTATATAAAAATATTAATTTATAATAATGATAGAATTATTATTTAACAATATATTAATATTAAAATGTTGTATATAATATAAAATATATTGATATGAATATAAATAATAATAAAAATACAATTCTTAATAATATATTAATATTTATATTAATATTAACATTAAATAAACATATTGTTATAGAAAATATTAAACATATTTAGCTATATTTTATATTTATAATTATTATAATAGTATTTATATAGTTTAATATTGATATTGCTATGCATATTAATATTAATATTATACTGTTCATATTGATGTTATATTATTATGTTTTTATTATTATTGTTATTATTAAATTATAATTTTATATTGATATAATATTTATATGTATATCATATATTAATATTAATTTATAATAATAGTACAACATTATTTTATTTTATTATTATAGTATTTATATATATTATATTTAGATATTGTATATGTAATATATTATATATGTTTATTATTATTGTTAATGTTATTATTATCATTATTATCAAATTATTATTTTATATGAATATAATTTTTATATTTATATTGCATAAAAATATTAATTTATAATAATAATATTATTATTATAATTTAATAATATTATTATTATTATCATCTTCATCATGGAAACAAAGATGAGATTTCTATAGTTTTGAGATTCCCAGGAATATGAATATCACCTTGTGGGTGGGCTTCATATTACCCCAAAATGAGGTAATCTGAATCCCACGGGAATTAGTTTCCCAGGAATCCAAAACTTAGATTACTGTATACCAAACATGAGAATCTTACAGATTCCTATTCCCATCTCAGGATTACTGCATACCAAACGCCTTAGAGGCAAAGCTTTTAGCAGCTCCAAATTCTGAATTGTACTTGAAAAAAGGGACTGGAGTTTTTTTTGGAAAAGGATTAGTTTTTTTATCTATTCATTCTTCTTTCTTCCACGTCAGAGAGGAGAAAGAGCTGCGAATTGTGAAAAAGAGTGACGGCATCTATGGGTTGCTGGGCTGCCGACGGCTAGGGTAGATATGGTTGATGATTGTATATACCATAAGTTCAGCGGAAGCAAATATATTTTCTTAGTTTTATATGTCGATGACATTTTACTTACCAACAATGATATAGTCTTATTGCACGAAACCAAGAGATTTCTATCGAAGAAATTTGAGATGAAGGATCTTGGAGACGCCTCTTTTGTATTAGGCATACAGATACACCCGGATTGCTTTCGGGTATACTTAGATTATCATAAAAGAGCTATATCGAGCATGTACTTAAGAGATTTAGCATGTAAGATTGTAAACCAGGTGACACCCCTATTGCTAAGGAAGACAAGTTCAGTCTCAATCAATGCCCTAAAAATGACGTTAAAGTTAAAGAGATGCAGAAGATTCCTTATTCGTCAGCCATAGGGAGTCTGATGTATACTTAGGTTTGTACGCGTCCAGATATTGCGTACATTGTTGGGATGCTAGATAGGTACTTAAGTAATCTAGGAATGGATAATTGGAAAGCAGCCAAACGAATCATGTGGTATTTACAGAGAACGAAAGGTTACATGCTCACATATAGAAGATCAGATTAGTTGGAGATCATTGTGTATTCAGATTCTGATTTTGCTGGGTGACAAAACAGTTGGAAATCCACATCGGGCTATATCTACCTATTAGTTGAAGGAGCTATTTCTTGAAAAAGTGCTAAGCAAACACTAATAGCTTCGTCCACCATGACAGCAGAGTTTATAGCATGTTATGAGGCATCCAACCATGGGATATGGCTACGGAATTTTGTCATTGGGCTGTGAATTGTAAATAGAATTGAAAGACCACTTAAGTTATTTTGTGACAATAAATCAGCAGTGCTATATTTCAATAACAACAAGAGCTCAACAAAGTCGAAGCACATGGATATTAAGTTTCTAGTTGTTAAATAAAGAGTACAGAGTGGTCAGGTGTCTATAGAGCATATTGAGACAAACTCCATGGTTACGAATCCGCTTACTAAAGGAGCACCACCTAAGGTCTTTCATAAGCACACTGCTCAAATGAGTGTTGTATCTCTTGAGAATGTGTCATTTTAGTGGGAGTTTGTAGTTTGGATGCTTTCTTGTAGTGGACACATTTTATGGTTATTTTCTACAGAAATAAAGTTTATAGTTTATTTTCACTCGAATATGTTTGATTTGATCTCACTAAAGAATAAGGTTGGACCAGTAGGAAACATGTATGTTAAGATCAAATTGCATAAAATTTCATTGCTACACATCCATACTTGATCTATGTCGTTTGTTATATTAATATACGTGACCATTGATGGGTTTAGTTACGTTGAATGTAACAAAGACTGCTTTGATCCTATATTGATATGATTAATAGACCGAATTGATTGAAGATGCTTTTGGTAATGATAGCACAATTCATGAGCTTATAAGGTAT
This sequence comes from Artocarpus heterophyllus, assembly GCA_025403435.1. Lineage (NCBI taxonomy): Eukaryota > Viridiplantae > Streptophyta > Magnoliopsida > Rosales > Moraceae > Artocarpus > Artocarpus heterophyllus. The sequence continues at coordinate 5,929,117 of CM046354.1, read as the reverse complement.
AATTCACATTTATAAAGTTTCATATATATAACCCAAGCGGGAGATTGTTGGAAACACTTTTAGGAGTGGATTTTTGTCCTGATTTTTCATAATAAATGTTGTAATAATCTCACTTCATATGTTACAACACTAAGGCCTTAGAAGGAAATTACAGAAAGGGCTCGAATCTCGCAAGATTGGAGAGAGGTTAGTGACATTAATGGTGGCCTTCGACTTCGGCATTTCCCGTAGATTTGTGACTGCGAATGATAGCGTTGGCTGAGACCATCACCAAGATTCCAAGTCTCGTTTTCAGGGAAGCATTCTGCCAAAAAATGAGCGATATCGTGCCGGCATCGTTGTCGGATAGGGCTCTCGGTGTTGCGGCAGATGGGAGTTCTTTTTCCTCTTGTCTATTATCACCAACAACCAAAACTATATGTTAACTTATGAGCCCACTTCAAGTTTTATAAAAAGTGATTAAAAAAAAAAAAAGGAGTTTTCTCGGAAAAAAGCTAAAATGGCATGTGTTTTTCTTCTTTGAAGGATGACACTTTACGACAATCCTCTGTAATCCTCTCGAGTACAAAGCATACATGGAGGTAATGCAACTTAGATCCCAATAACGGTGCAACGTTTTACGATTTATAAGCTCCTCATCCACACGCCATTTAGGAGTCCAACGTTAGAGACTTGGAGGTGACTTCGAATATTAATATTATTTCACAATTGTTTTTTATTAGAATAGAAGAGGAAGGCAAGGTTTGAGCCTTGGGAAAAGATCAACTGCTAAGGTGGTGTTTGATAAAAGTAGTCTAAAATTATTTTTTCGGTTACAAATAATGTAAAGCTATCATATGTTATAGTAATAATAAAAAAAATGCTATAGTGTAAAGCTTTTACATACTACAATAAAAATAATTCTAATCAACGGTACTAACCATCTTGCTAAACATCCTATAAATTTGTCCAAATCTACTTAAAATTTTAATTAGTTTATTAAGGCATCATTTTTTCAATTTTGTTGTTTACAAATGGTGTTGATTTTTAATGCCTGTAAATGTCAGTTGTGCAACAACTTGTACAAAACGTTCAAAATTGAAGTATTGTTATTTGGACCAACGACTTTTCGTATTACTTATATGCTTAAAAATATATTGCACTGAATTATCAAATTGATCGTACAATACAGCAGGACTCTACAAATAAATAAATAAATAAATGAAAAGAACGTCAGAAAAAAAGAAAATTCAATTTCAAAAGAAAAAGAAAATTCAAGGTTTATGAAATAAATAACCCACGCACTGAAAATGAAAATGTGAGCAAAGCGAAGCAAGTTGTCCCACAATTATACCTTTTATTTTTTGAACTTCAAGGTGGAAGACTTCCAACCTTTTCACTTTTGGGTAAATTCATGAGTGATTTTAACTTTAAACTATACCTGCAATCACGCAATTATACTTGAATCCAATACTTTCAGCATGCACACACACAAAAAGGAGCTCAATTGGCTCAAATACTTTAAATCAACTGGTTTTAAATATTATAGTATACAATAGTTTTATATTATAGTTTATTTTTATTTAAATTATATCATGTGAGAGTTTTAAATTATTTAAATTAAAATTAATTCTCCAAACATATGCCCAATCAAGAATCCCATGCCTAGGTTTAAGTGTTTAAGGAACACTCATGGTTATTGAAACATATGGGTTCTATTTTTTTGGTTATTGCAACTTTGCGCTCGCAAAATTCTGCCTTTTTTTAAATCTATTTGCAGCGCTTTTATGCTCATTTAAAACGAGCACCACCTAGATATGATTCATATCTCCTTTTATCCAAGAGAAAAAAAATAAAAAGTGTCCCTGACAACTTCTATCTCTAATTACACACATTACATAACCATCCATCCATCGAATACTGTACTAACGGCAGGCAATTAAAGACCTACAATTTAAGACGCGCCCTACTAAAACCAATCAATAAGATACTGGATCATGTGGCGTCCATTCAATCAATCTTACAATTTTGGTCACTTGGGACCCACAACGACTTGAAAAGCGTCCATCGTCCTAGACTTGCAAGCGTAGGGTTAGAAACTACTGTTTCAACATTTAGGCAAGGACAAGGACCTACCTCTGCATTAACCTTATGAAACTACTAAGATGTTCAGTAAATATAGTTAAGATGTGCGACAAATATAGTTAGAATTAATTTTTTAATTATTATATAATGTAAAATTTTTACATATTGTAATAAAAAGTAAAAAATTATTAGTATTTTAAACTAAAAAATTGGTAATAATTATGCTTCTCAAACACCTTATACAAACTCCAGTTGGTTGACAACAACAGCCCCCCAATCACAACTAGTGAAATCCAAGTAGTTGTTGCCTTAATGGAATTCAGGACAAGAAAATTCGCAAGTGGTTTTGCCTCTCTCCCCACCACCCCTTGTAATAGCCATCTTTTCTCTATCCGCATAGCTAACGCCTGAAGAGCTAACAAAAAATAAAAGTGAAAATTTTTGAATGATGTTCGTCGAGAACAGTCCAGTGCATTGCATTCAAGATCCTACGGCATCGCATGACAACAGCTTAACAACATGTGTAAAGAAACTTCTTCAGGGGCCTATGATCAACCTAGACGTGATAGCATTTCATAAGACTTCCAAGTTTTTTTCAAGCGGTTGCGTAGTCTCTTTGAAAATACCAGATCCATCTGATTTATTTCAATTTCGTACTGATTTTATTATAGTTTTTTCTCTTATAAGTTTTTTTAATAATTACAATGTTTACAGTTTAGACTTGAGTCGACGATCCAAACGAAGTATTCTTAGACTATTTGAGAAATAATCCAGCACTAAAAATAATGTAACATATGAGAGAATAGTATTAAAGTATTGGAATGAAGCTTCCAAAAAACCTAAATAGTCTTGTAAAGAAAGGATTTTCGAGCACCTCTCACGTAATTTTGTGCCTTTGTTTCCCCAAGGGCCAAAATACTGAGAGAACGACGAATGGGTAAATTGACTAAATCGACGTAACGCATACCTTATTCTCAAAAGTTTCTTAACGAAAGTAATTAAGCTGTAAATTTTGACCACTTATAACTACTCAAGTAAAAGAATTTATTACAAAAATTCTCCTTAAATTATAGTCATTGTAACACTTTACTCTCAAACTTTGAAATATAACATTTGTTTTCCTAAAGTATGAATTTTTTTTAAAAAGGTCACTCTATTAGAATTTTAAAAGAAAATTGATAAATAGTTTTAAAATTAAAGGTAGTTTGATAATCTATTAATAAAAATAACCGCAAATCTTAAAACTATTGTAAAATTGTCTTTAATAATAAGTAAACAAAAAAATCAATTAAAACTATAACACCACCTATATCTCTCTTTTTTTGAATACTGAATTTTTCTTTAAAATTTTATTAATTTTTTCCACACCCAAAAAGTATTTTAAAATTTAAAAAATTATAAATACCAGTGAAAACTTTAAAATATGTAAGAAATTTTATTAAATACTATATAAGTTTTTTTTTTTCTCTTTGAGACATTTGTCTTATTTTTTTTTTTGTTATATTGTACATATTTTTGTTATATCCTTTTTTTCCTATCGGTATATGTAACTTTTAAAATTTTAAAATAATTTTTGGGTGTGAAGAAAAATTAATAAAAATTTAAAGAAGTTTCGATATATCGAAAAAAGAGGGATCCAAATGGTATTATAGTTTTTATTAATTTTTCTTATTTTTAAACATCAATAAAAACTATTTTATTATAGTTTTAATATTTGTGATTATTTTTATAAATAGGCTTTTAAAATACTCTTAATTTTAAAGTTATTTTTTAATTTTCTGTTAAAATTTTAATAAAAAGGGTCGTTTTTATTAATAGTTTATACTCTATAAGAAAACATATATTACTTTTTAAAATTTAAAAGGTAAAGTATTATAAGAGTTATAATTTAAGAGGAATATTTGTAATTAACCATAAGTAAAAACTGTTATCCCCTAAAAAAAAGTAAATTACTGTTGTAAAAGGGGAAAAAAGGTTGCAAAATTCATACGTAGTCCCATTAATTTGAAGTGCACTGGAAAGGAGAGCTGGACACACAACAAGAAGTGACTATAACCCCAAAAGACAGGAACCGCCACGTGCCTGTTGTCAAAGAAAATGATGACGCTGTCGGTGTCCCTGGCAGCCGGTGATAAGCACACGTGCCGTTCCCTCACTGCTCTTTAACATTCTTTCCTCTCTGGAAATCTCCCCAGGTTTTTCGGTCCGAAACCAAACACACCCCGCCTCCCTCTCTCTCCCCCCCTCCTCTCGACGACACCAAAGTAAGAAACAGTCTATCATCACTATTCACTGCAACAAAAACCCACCAATTTTCCCGTCTAATTCCGCCGGAAAGCGGCGCATAATTTCCTCCCCCATCTCTCTCTCTTTTCATTATCTCATGCTTTCCCTTTCAAACCTTCCTTCTCCCGAGACTCACAACAACAACAAGAAGCTGAAACTTCTGGAATCGTTATCGCTCAAACCCACCCACCATCCTCGAACATGCCTCCTCGTCTTCGTCTTCACTCTCCAGATCATCCTCCTCTACCACCTCCGCTCTCTCCCCTTCTCTCGCCCCCACCTCTCTCTTCCGTACGCGGCCGTTTCGATCCCCAACCCCGCCGCCGTGGAGGAGGAGCAGCAGGAGGATCAATGCCCTTTCGGCCGTGTCTTCGTTTACGACCTTCCCCAAACTTTCAACCGTGAAATTCTCGACAATTGCGACAACTTAAACCCCTGGAGCTCGCGCTGCGACGCCTTGTTGAACGACGGGTTCGGCCAGAGAGCCGCCGCGCTCGCTGGAGTAGTCCCCGATAATCTGGTCCCCGCGTGGCACTGGACGGATCAGTTCGTCACGGAGGTGATTTTCCACAATCGGATTCTCAACCACAAATGCCGTGTCACGGAGCCGGAATCCGCTGCGGCGTTCTACATACCGTTCTACGCTGGACTCGCTGTGGGAAAGTATCTTTGGTCAAAAACCAGCACCGCCAAGGACCGTGATCGCCATTGCGAGGTGATGCTGACGTGGCTTCAAGATCAGCCGTACTACCGGAGATCGGGCGGCTGGGATCACTTCATCTCGATGGGGCGCATCACGTGGGACTTCCGGCGGTCGAAGGACAAGGACTGGGGTTCCAGCTGCATCTACATTCCCGGGATGAGGAACATCACGCGGCTCCTGATTGAGCGGAACCCGTGGGACTACTTCGATGTCGGTGTGCCCTACCCTACCGGATTCCACCCCAGATCGGAATCCGACGTGGCCGAGTGGCAGAGCTTCGTCCGAGGCCGCCGCCGCTCGACGCTCTTTTGCTTCGCCGGGGCGACACGTGGCGCCATCAGGAACGACTTCCGTGGGCTCCTGCTGGGCCACTGCCGGAACGAGTCGGACGCGTGCCGAGTCGTCGACTGCGCCGGGAGTCGGTGCTCCAACGGCACGTCGGCGATTCTCGAAGGGTTCCTCGACTCGGACTTTTGCTTGCAGCCGAGGGGCGATAGCTTCACCCGCAGGTCGATTTTCGACTGCATGGTCGCCGGTTCGATACCGGTCTTTTTCTGGAAAAGAACCGCCTACTACCAGTACGAATGGTTTTTGCCGGTCGAACCGGGGAGTTACTCGGTTTACATCGACCGTTACGCGGTGAAAAATGGTACCTCGGTAAGAGCAGTCCTTGAGAGTTACAGTCAAGAGGAGGTTAAAAAAATGAGGGACAAAGTTATCGAGTACATTCCAAAATTAGTCTACGCAGAACCACAAGAAGGATTAAAGAACGTGAAAGACGCATTTGATATTGCCATTGATGGAGTGTTGAAGAGGTTTAAGGAGCAAGAGGAGAGTGGCTACAAGTGGTAAATTAGTGATTGGTGATGGGTAAAAATTTAATATGCCTTTCTTTGCCCCCAAATATTCATTTTGTGTCAGCTAAATTGGTGAGCACGAGGATTCTGGACTGGACTTGGATGCTTTATGGAAGAGGCAGTTATTTAGTTATTGCGGTTGGAACTTGGAAGCAAAGAGGGAAATATAGAGATATATTGTTATATCATATATGTAATTCTTTACGATTTTTATATTCTTTTATCGAGGATTTTGGGCTCTAGTTCTTACTCTATTGGTGTTAGCAATGGTGGGTGGTTATTATGGCAACTAAAGCGACAGTACTTGAGCTCTCCAGAGATGAATGAAGGCGCATCACTTGTTGTGGTCCATGGTTGTTTGCTAGTTGGAGGGACTGAAAACTGTGGAGAGACAGGAGTATTTGTGATAGGCATGGCTTTTGTTGGGCCATGGCATGTGTCAGAGCCATGGAAAATTAGGGGATTAATTATGGAGGATAAAAAATTGAATAATGATGTCGTATGATATGTTTATCTTATAACAGAATTTAATTCCTCTTGTTCATGTTCACTTTTCAATAACAGAGGATTGAGTTTAGATTATTGTTAATGCTCATTTCCCATAGGGATTCGTTTTTGTAACATAGCTTTTCTGAAACATGAGACCTTTTCTTTGGTTGAGGGAGTGAAAAAAAAAAAAGAACTTCTTTTCTTGGGCATTAAGATAGATTTATTCAGCCTATCTATGTCTTCTTGACAAATTGGATTGAACTCGAAAAAATGGTTTAATAAATGTAACATATAATATCTTTATATTATACTAGTTTTTTGTTTTATGTCATAGAATGTCAGATTTTTATATTATTATTATTTTGAACTAGTTTGCTAAAAACAAGAGAATTGATTCCTTAGCTTCAAATTTTAAACGGTACTGTTTTCAAGTGGAATAGATTTTTCAGAGGACAGTTCCAATTCACAACTGAATGAAAACATAAATGATTCTTTTGAACGGACTCGTTTGTCTTTTCTGTGCATTCTTACGCTGTTTCATATTTCTTTAACCTGGTTTCTAATAGAAAATCCCACTTTTGTAAGTCAGGGTTATCTCTTTTTTTGGCGTAGCGATAATTAAGAGTTTAAAACGCCTTACTCTTGGGAAGAATAAGCGTTTTTAAACAAAGACGCACAAATAAAGATGACACCCTAATTGCGGGCTAATTGGCTGCTATGTACTTCAAAATATGGTTTCCGTTTATATAATAAAGTAAAAGAAAAGCTAGCAGACAAAATACAGTTTACTTTAAATGATAATTAAATGCAACAGAAACAACGCAAGGAAGAAAAATGGTTTGTAGATGATGCCTTTTTGATTTTATATGCATATATGTTGTGGGGACATTAATCCATCTTTATTCTGAGCTCTCTGAAAGGAGGAAAAGGCTTAAAAGCCGACTGGAATCTATGTTATTTTTTTGTACATTTCCCAAAAGCAAACGCACTAAGCACTGGACAGATGAAGGATGAGGGAGACCCCCAAAATGGGAAGAAAAAAAAACAAAAGTGCATATTATTACTCCCACTAATCTCCTGTTTTGCTTTTCCGCTCAATAAATCCTATTCCAATATTGCCCCAATTTACTTCCAAGGACAAGGGGCACATTTTTTTGCTTCTTCACCGGCTGAAAACCAAAATGTCAACCCACCACTATTAATATTAACGTAAGCCGATTGAATGAATAAATAAATAACATTATGTGTCCTACGTACAGAATTTAGTTTTTTTTTTTAATAGATAAAAAAAGGGTCAGGTCGTCTCTATCTCGCCTCTTATCAGATCAAGAATAAGCGATACATCCCAGCATCATAAAAAAAATAGTCAAAACTTTATATTGGTTTTTTCGATTTATCTGTTCAGGCCATATCTGTTGGCACCTCTAGTTCAATGCATCAACAGGGACGGTTGGAGTTGAGAACTTACAGAATTTCGTTTTGTTTGTGTGCGAATTATGATGCAACACACCAGTCTGACAGATCAGTTAAAACACGTGGCTGCTCCCTGTTTGTACAGAAATACAAATTTTACAAGATTTGCAAATCTGAATTCTGTACACTTGGCTTGATTTTGTTTGTTTTTGTGCTTGTTTAGGAATAACCATTTTTAGACATTTAAATTGGTGAGGCACCATGATGTCATTAAGATGGAAAAGAAAAATAAATTAGATTCCTCGTTATAAACTTGTCTCCTTGGTAATATAGTCAACTTAAAAAAACATAAAATCCCTTTCAAAAAAAAAAAACAAACATAAAGTCGGCGATGATCAAGGATTAGACTCCCTTCAAAGACGAGTGATTTTTTGACATCTGTTACTAATCGTTATTCACTTAATGTGGTCTTGATTGAACCAGTCAACGTGATAAATAATGACCTCTCACTCTCTCTGTCAGGTCCATCTACATCTAATGTAATGTTTGACAATATCGATCAGAATTATAATTATAATTATTAAATAATATAAAATTTTTATATATTATAATAAAAAATTATTATAATATATAATTTTTATATATTATAATATTTTAAACTATAATTATAATTTTAACCATATTTTTCAAACACGTAGGAAAAAAATGCCGAGAAGCACGTGATAATGTTGAGGCTTTTTGAAGGCGAACCTCGTGAGGTGCTGGGGCTTGGCTTCCTAGTTGGGAAATACCAGACTGCGAAAGGAAAGCAAACGCCAAAAGATAATATTGGTATTTGTTTTTTTTTTTTTTGGTTAATAAAAATATTGGTCGTTGTTGGTTGTTGGACATGTTTTCTCACAAGTGTCTGACCGTCTTCTACCAAAAGAAAAAAATTGTTTTTTTCCCAAGTGTCGTCTTATAGGCATCAACTTATTGAATTTGTAGGGGGAAAAAACGCATCAGAACAAATAGTACTTTCAATAAATTAAAGAGGTTACACAAGAAACTTCTCAAAATTTTCTGGCCCTTTGATGTCAAGAGGAATGGGCTGGGCTGTGGAAGGTCTAAAAGGACGGAAACAACCTAGCCCAACACTTGTACAGATGTTGGGTTGGTGTACACTGATTTGAGCCGAAAGAACTATGGACATATGGGCTGGGTCCTTCAGCCATTTGCCCAACACAAACCCACTCCTGTGGTATGTGGTAAGTGATATGAAAATGGCTACAAATCCACGACTTGAGTTGTTCCAATGCTATAAATCCATGACTCGAATTGATTAATGTCTCCCATAAAAAAAAATGAATAATGTCACCAGTAAGAAAAATATTTACAGAAATATATCTACCACGTGTTTGGGAGCATTAGGTGAAGCAATTAATTTGAACCAACATTCAAACACATTATATCATGTGAGAGCTGTATACTGTAACACATTTTTGCTTGACACTGTAAAGTTTTACATCTGGCAACCAAAAGTGTTTGTTGAAATTGATAAGGTGTTTGGTAGAAAGTGGTCCGGACTGCTTTCTCAGTTGTAAATAGTGTAAAGCTCTCACATGCTACAGTAACAATTAAAAAAAAACTGCTACAGTATAAAAGCTTTCACATGCTACAGTTAAAAACAGTTCTAACCACTATGCCAAACACCCTATAAATATAGTATAAAGCTTTCACATGCTACGGTAAAAACAGTTCTAACCACCCTACCAAACACCTTATGAATTTGCCAAACAAGTATTAAATTGTCAAATATATCCTTAAGATATACAATTGCTTCCATACTAGTTGATCACTACATGTATATTGTGATATAGGCCCACAGTTACCAATTAGTATGTATTGTAATACTAGTCAGTATCATAGTCATTTGGCGTGACCAAACATTACCCATCATGATATCAGCTAGCTATAGTATTAATTTGAACATTTTTTATTGTTTTGTTATATTTTTATTAGTTTTAATTTTTTTCTTTAAGTCATCTGTTTTGCGAGGCACATCATGATGTTTCATCGGCATATTATTGCAAGTTTTACCCAACAAGATATAGAATCGTTTTAAACGGTTTGGGAGCGATTCAAAGATATGGTTGAAAGGTACCGACATTACAACTTGCTAAAATAGGCTCTTTTTCAAATATTTTATGAATGATTGAGTTTTGAAGCTAGAGATTGGGTGGAAAAATGTGCAATTTCTGATAGTCATTCTTTCTTTTCAAGAACAGTTGATAAAGCTTACTACTCATTGGAGGATATGATGGTCTTTATTATCATTGGTATTTGAATTCCTCAATACACAATTCTTATGGGGAGAGCCATCAAAATCCTTCATCAAGTATCCACCCCAACATGATGGAACAATCTTGTAGCCAATATCAAGAAGAGAAGACACTTTTGGAAGTTGCTTTGGACCGTCTAAAGGCCATCGTTAAGAGAAGTCATCAAATCACTGACTTTATGCAATATCTTGATGAATAAATGAAGCATTTAAAGAGCATAATTTTAGAGAGTTGTCTAGAGGAATAAATGACAATATTAAATCCTTGTAGTGACCATGAAATGATAAGGAATATAGTTTTTTTTTTTTTAAGATGAAACTTTTAGAGAGAAAAAGCAAAGCCATAATAATGATGAAATCAGAAAATAGAAAAAAACACACGAAAAAAAATTTCATAGTTGGCTAATGAGAAAACAAGCCATTGCCTAGGGTAAGGCCAGCAACGACACAAATAATGTTGTGAATCTCGTCATTGTGCACAACAACACATATCTTGCCACACTGATGTGGGGCAGTGAGCATTGTCATTGGACATGGGTAGAGGTGGGAAGTTGATTTTGCGATGCTGAATGAGATCTGAACCAACAGTCGACGAAATCTATGATTATCTAATAAGGTGTTTGACAAGGTAGTTAGAATAATTAGTTAGAATTGTTTTTACTATAGCATGTGAGAGCTTTACACTGTAGCGTTTTTGTTTTTTTTTTTTTTGTTTTTGTTTTTGTTTTTTTTAAAGGTTACTGCAGCATGTGAGAGCTTTACACTGTCCATAACTAAGAAAGTAGCTTAGGCCACAACTATCAAACACCCCTTAAATGAGCGATGAAGGTTATCGATGACGACTTTGATGATGGGTGAAGCAAGACAACATTGAAGAAGTTGTAGGACCAGCCTCATATAAGAAAGGCACCGTTCCTTGCGGGAACTGGCCCATAAATACTTCCCTCGAAAATTATGAGGATAAAAGTCCATATTTAAGAGCTGGGCTGGGTAGGGAAATAGTCTTGTCTTCTAGTCGGGAGGGGGTGGGGAAGCGCTTCCTGCCTCAGCTCCAATGATACACATAAAAAAGAAAAATGCATACATTCTATAAATTTGTTAAAAATATATTTAATATTGTTATGAATATTATTATAGTCTAAACCTCTATATTGTTGTTCAAATTTGGTTTATTTGTTCAATCATTGAAATTGGACTAAATTTAGTATGAATTTGAACTTATTTCTTGTTTATTATTATTGAAATTTTCACCAATAATAAACATTGTTGTGAGTATTAGAGCATATATGGAGAAGCCCCCGAACGGGGATTTCCTATATCTGTCCTCGCATATCTTTAACAAGGGTGGAAACAAGGATTTGATGATTTTGGAGAGCAGGGATAGGGATGAAGAGTGTGCTTAATCTCACTCCGTCCTGTTGCCATCTCTGATTGAAGACAAAGATAGACTAGTGTGATCTCGATCGGTGAAGAGTGCATACTCGCTTGTGTGGAAGCTAAATTTTGCTTCAATATTGAGATTCCAGCTAGCTATGTGATGCTCTAAATTCTACAATGATTTTTGTTGGTTGTTTTAAATGAAAAGGTTGTTATGACATAAAATGATTAAGTGTTTAGTAAATCATAGGAATAATTTAATATCGGTTTGCCTCCAGAACTTGTATTCGTAACATTAGTTTTCACCAATCTATATTTGGTCAACAAATTTGGCCCTTCCATTACTTTAAACAACAAAAACTGTTGCGAGTGGCTTGTGAAACATAAAATGAGGGATTCTTGTAGAATAATATTGTAATTATTTTCATATTTATTTTTAAAAGGAAAATAAATTATAAATGTTTACTAAAACGTTTTTAAGGGATAGTGAAATTTAGGCAGCACAAGATTGTTGCCAACAGCACAAGATCATCCCCTCTCAGAAGATTCTTCCATTCACTCATTGTCAGAATTCTGTAGCATATGAGAGTTTTACACTGCATCATATTTTTACACTGTAACATATTTGGAAAGGTGGTGGGAACCACTTTTACTGTAGCATGTGAGAGTTTTACACTGTAGCATATTTTTTTATTGTTACTGTAGCATGTGAGAGCTTTACACTGTTCATAACTGAGATTGTGGTGGAAACTGAGTGGTTCCCACCACTGCCAAACACCCCTTAAATAAGTAAAGAACTAATTGCACATGTAACACTTTTACGAACCATGGCCGAGTGAAGGATGTTGGAAATTAATTTTTCATCTAGGCCTACATATGTATTTAAATGTGTTGTTTAGTGCTATCTTAAAGTAAAACCTAAATTAAAGTGATATAATTAAGATAAAGTTGAAAGGCTTTTGGGTATTAATATAAAGTATGGATCTTATTATTAATAATATATGTGTAGATACCAATTTGTAATTTCCAGATTTTATGATGGGCAAAACTGAAAATACATTAAAATAACTAAAGTTATTTATTCTGGTTATGGTCCCTAATCCAGACGTATGTTTATTTTCTTGTTTTCTCTGAAATCCCATCTTCAAGAAAATCACAAGGAGTACGTATTGGATTGGAAAGCAATAACCCACAACAATCCAAGATCATGAATCAAGGTACGCTTTTGCAATTTGAAATTATTTCTCTCAATGATTTAACATGAACGATCTTGGTAGTATTCTGGTTTGATTTTGGTTTTTAACAAGTGGCATCAGAGCTGTGTTATGTTGAATTATTGAGAAATATTTTCTCAAATTTTTTGGTTAAATTTTACATTGATAAAGATTATAGTGTTTTGCATTATTGGGTTTATATGTAAAGATGAAGTTTTTTGATTTGTGTGTTTATATGAATCAAGAGAGAAACTTTCTCTCCTTTACGATATTGAACACGCATGCCGAAGTGCATTGATTGAGGTTCCAGTTCATTGATTGTTTTTTCCTTCTTTCGTGCGCTGCCATTAATTAATTAAAAAAAACAATAATCGATGAAAACAGTATTGCATATTCGATGAAATCGTGTATAATGCATTTGGTAAACCGTGGGATTACAATTGCCGCCGGCAATGAACTTCGGCCGAGACCCTCGGGCCTGGCTGAAAAGGCAGAGCGGCGGCTTCTGGCTGCGGCGAAGGGTGATAACAGCGGCCAAAGGCTGCTGTATAAAGAAAAAAAAAAATAAGGCCTGGGTTTTCTGGCCGGCGGCCAACTGCTTCACGCTGGCGTCTTGGCTCTCTGGAGCCGCCGGAAGACCGCACTGGTAAGCAGAGCCCACCGCCGGCAGAGTTGCTTTGGCGGTTGGCGGTTGGCGGCAGCCCAAGCCAACCGCCCCTTGCGACGGTACCCAGGGGTCACGACCCCTAGGTGTGATGGAATTCTGGGCTTAGCCCAGAATTGATTCTGGTTTTACACGGGCCACATAGGCCCGTGACCAGAAAGAGACCCAAGGGCTCAACCCCTGGGTGACCCGAGTTTTTTTTTTTTTTTTTTTTTAAAAAAAAGGGAGAACCGAGAGGGGGGGCTGAATGTGGACCCGGGTTGGGTTAACCTAACTCGGTCCACAACCCAACCCGGTCCCCTTTGACCCCAACGGTCAATGGTCACGTTGACCATTGACTTTGACCTAGCTGACTTTTTTTAAAAAAAATTTTTGGGGTCAATTTGGATGCAACTTTAAAATTCAAATTGTGTTTTTAGATGATTAATATTATCATATTAATTAATTGAACCAATAAGCTGCCAAAGTAGCCTCTTTTGTGGATGTTAATTAATTTGTGATATTAAGATGGTTGTGTGAATTTAATTCATGCGAATATTAATTGGCCCAAAGGAAGCTTAATATTTGGCCGAATTAAATTCATACATGTGGTGATAAATATGTAACAATTATATGGTTATATTTGGCATATAAATAATAAGTAGATCCAAAGATTAGCTTATTATTTGATATGATTTATTGTTAATATTTGATCACTACACCAAAAATACCACTTACAAGTTAATATTTTTGTCCAAAGACTAAATATTAATGTTGTTACAGGTTTCTTGTGATGGGATTAATCATTGTTTGAATTTTATTGGTTATTTTATGTGAACTCTTATGTGATTATGTGATTTTGTTCTTTATTCAGCTGTAGCATCATCTTCCTCGATATCTGCAAATGTTAATTCCATTCCTATGCTGAATGGGACTAACTTCAAGGACTGGAAAGAGAATGTGTTGATCGTTCTCGGTTGCCTAGATCTGGACTTAGCCATAAGGGTTGAACGTCCCACTATTACGGATTCTAGTTCTGCTGAGGATAAAAAGGAACTTGAAAAATGGGATCGTTCCAACAAAATGAGTCTAATGATCATTAAGAGAGGCATTCCAGAAGTCTTCAGGGGCACTGTGCCTGATGAGGTCACTACTGCCAAGGGTTTCCTTGAGGCCATTGAGAAATGCTTTGCAAAGAATGATAAGGCTGAAACAAGCACGCTTTTGGCGAGCCTGATTTCAATGAGATACAAAGCAAAAGGAAACATAAGGGAGTACATTATGGAAATTTCTCATCTAGCTTCAAGATTAAAGACACTAGATCTGAAAAATTCTGAGGATCTTCTAGTGCATCTTGTCTTGATTTCTCTTCCTGCACAATTCAACCAATTCAAGATCAGTTACAACTGCCAGAAAGAGAAATGGACTCTTAATGAGTTAATTTCTTATTGTGTGCAAGAGGAAGAAAGACTGAAGCAAGAGAAGACTGAAAGTGCTCACTTGGCTAGCACCTCTAAGGACAAAAAGAAGAAAAGAAAGAAAAGTAATGAAGCTGCTAAAGGTCCAGCACAAAAGAAACAAGATAAGGATAAAAATGATAGAAATGTTGCTTGTTTCTTTTGTGGTAAACCTGGACACATGAAGAAGGTCTGCACCAAGTATCATGCTTGGGTTGCCTGAGCTACCGAAAGCCATTTGATGCTGAAAGATTCATCTATGTATGAGATGGCAAATTGGTAGAAGTTGAAGCAATAGGGTTTTTTAGGTTATTGTTAAGTTCTGGTTATTATTTGGATTTGAAAGACACTTTTGTTGTACCGTCGTTTAGGCGGAATTTAATTTCTATTTCTGCTTTGGACAAATCTGGATACTGTTGTTCATTTAGAAATAGTCAGTTTAGTCTTTCTTTAAATTCAAATGTTGTTGGTACCGGTTCTTTATCATTTCAAGATAACCTATATTTGCTTGATACAGTTGCTTCTTATAATGAAACCTTGCATGTTAGTTCTCATGGCATAAAACGTAAATTAACCGATGAGAATTCCGCTGTATTATGGCATAAGCGATTAGGACATATTTCAAGAAAAAGGATGGAAAGAATTGCGTCAGATGGGATTCTTAATTCCCTTGATTTTACAAATTTTGAAATATGTGTTGATTGTATTAAAAGGAAACAGACAAACATAAGGGGATTTGGTGCCAATAGAGCTACGGATGTCTTAGAATTGATACATACGGATATTTGTGGACCATTTCCTGTGGCTTCATGGAATGGTCAACAATATTTTGTATCGTTCATAGACGATTACTCCCGGTATGGCTACCTATATCTCATACATGAGAAGTCACAGACTTTGGACGTGTTCAAATCATATAAGGCTGAAGTTGAGCTTCAACTCAATAAAAGAATTAAGGGCGTTAGATCTGACCGTGGTGGTGAGTACTATGGCAGATATGACGGATTAGGTGAACAACGTCCAGGACCTTTTGCTAAATTCCTAGAGGAATGCGGAATAGTCCCTCAATATACCATGCCAGGTTCACCTAGCATGAATGGTGCAACTGAGAGACGAAACCGGACACTTAAGGACATGGTGAGGAGTATGATTTGTCATTCCACCTTACCTGAATCCCTCTGGGGTGAAGCACTCAAGATTGCAGCTTACATTCTTAACAGAGTACCAACAAAAGCAGCAGCTAAAACACCTTATGAGCTTTGGACTGGCAAAAGGCCTAGTCTGAAGCATTTACATACTTGGAGTTGTCCAGCAGAAGCAAGGCTTTATAGGCCCAATGAAAAGAAATTGGACTCCAAGACAGTGAGCTGTTATTTCATTGGATACTCTGAACGGTCAAGGGGTTACAAATTTTATGATCTCACTACTAAGGCTATTTTTGAGACGGAAATTGCAACATTCTTTGAGGATGTTGAGTTTGGGGGGAGAAATAAGGTTAGAGACTTTGTCTTTGAGGATGAATTTGATTCTGTTCCTTTTGTACAAGAAGGATTGGTTCCTATTCCTACAATTGCTTTTGATAATGTTCAGGTTTCTATCCCTGACGTTGATCAAATTGCATATCAAGAACAACCAGACATAGTCATTCAACCCCTTCAGGTACAAACTCAACAACCTCAAGAACCAGAACCTCAGGAACTTGTGTTATTAGGGAGATCCACTAGAGAGAGGAGAAGTGCTATTCTGGATGATTACATAGTATTTCTCCAAGAACATGAGGAAAGTTTGGATTGATGGATGATGATCCGATCAATGTCCGTCAAGCCATGCATAGTTTCAACTCTCAAAAGTGGATGGATGCCATGAAAGATGAGATAAAGTCTATGAAGGATAATGACGTTTAGGATCTTGTTCCATTGCCTGAAGGTGCGAAGCCCATTGGTTGTAAATGGATATTTAAAACGAAGAGGGATTCGAAGGGTGATGTAGAGCGATATAAAGCTTGTCTTGTTGCTAAAGGCTTTACTCAAAAGGAAGGCATTGATTATAAAGAGACTTTCTCTCCGGTTTCAACGAAAGACTCTTTTAGGACAATTATGGCACTTGTAGTGCATTTTGATCTTGAGCTACATCAAATGGATGTTAAGACGACGTTGTTAAATGGTGGCATCGATGAAATGATCTATATGGTGCAGCCAGAAAACTTTGAGTCGGGAGACCAAAAAAAAAATGGTTTGCGAATTAAAGAAATCCATCTATGGGCTTAAGCAAGCTTCTCGTCAATGGTATTACAAATTTCATCAAGTGATAGTCTCATTCGGTTTCGAGATGAACACTGTAGATGACTGTATATACCATAAGTTTAGTGGGAGTAAGTGTATTCTTCTAGTATTGTATGTTGACGATATACTGCTTACCACCAATGATATAGGCTTTGTGACGACCCGCCTTTTCGGGCAGTCACTTTACTTTCATAAACATAGTTTCATAAACAGTAATCTTACTTACTTAGTAAGAAAATACTGTAATAAAATTTTTTTTCTTTCCTTCAACGTTCTTTAAAACTGATGCGACCTCTGTCGCATTTCAAGTGGAGACATCGCTCAACACTTGTCCTTAAAATCATTTCAAATCGTTTCTCAAAACTTAATAAGAAACATTTATTAAATCATAGTTTAAAACTTTACTTTATAATTACATAAAACAGTTTATAAACTGTATCTTAAAACTTTGAACACAATTCTTAAAACTCTGGTTTTCTTTAAACTTCGAAAACACAACATTAAACAATAGAAAACATTTTCTTTACGTAGCGGAAGCAATCAGTGATGGTATCCATACCCAAATCTTCGCATCTGTCCTCCGCAGCACCCAGCTCTTCTAACGGGTCCCATTGGTCACCCATAAGTTACCTACAGCATGAAAAACTTTTAATGAGCTTTCGCTCAGCAAGTTCAAACATAATCTCACAAAGCATTTAAACATGCTTTAAAACTTTTCTCATGAAAACTTTTCTCTTGAAACGTTCTTCATGAACGTTTTCCATAAACATTTATGAAAATATTTTTCATAAACGTTTTCCTTAAACATTTCTAAAAACGTTCTTCATAAACGTTTTCATAAAACATTTCTGAAAACGTTTTTCATAAAACATTTCTGAAACGTTTTGCATAAACGTTTTTCGTAAAACATTTCTTTAACGTTTTTCTTAAAACGTCATTCGTAAACCTTTTCTTGCAAACATGAAATGTTTTTCATAAACATTTAATGTAAAACCTTTCTCTTAAACATTTCTTGAATGTTTTTCTTAAAACGTCGTTCATAAACCGTTTCTTGAAAACATGAAAACGTTCTTCATAAACATTTATCGTAAACATTTTTCAGAATGTTTTCCATAAACATAACATATAAACATTTCATAAAAAAAACATTCAAGTAACATCAGAATGCATGACTTCATTTATGCTCAATTATTAACTTTAATTATGAGCCTTTTATGAACATTTTATAAACTTAAATATTCATTTCTTTCTCAATCTTTATTCTTATTCCTTAACTTTCTTTATCTTATAACATTTCTTTTCCTTACTTTACTTTAGTGTTCGTACCAACTCATTAATCATGAGATCATATACATGATGCTTCCCTTGCGGAAGACTTGAGACCATCAAACATTGAGGTCTTGTACCTCACCTTTAGGAGGTCAAACTTTAATTTCACTTTCATTACCTCATAACAAAGAGGCTGGTACGACACTTTCTTTTTATCTTAACGTTACCTTCTTATTAACTTTAGTGAGCATTTCAAATGCAATCACATCATATGCAATACACTTGCAATTCATAGCTTATACTATAAAACCAATTGCATAATAAATGCAACTCATTGCATAACAAATGCAACATAAAATGTAAACACATTTTGCAAATCATAATTTGCATTCTAACACTCATTGCATAACAAATGCAACATATTGCTTAATAAATACATCATAAAATGCAAACACATTTTGCAAATTATAACTTTTATTCTTAAATTTATTGCACAACAAATGCAAATTATTGCATAGCAAATGCATCATTAAACCTTTAACTTAAACTATAAAACATTATGCATTGTCATAATGCAAAACATACTTTCAATACTTTGAAAATCATAACTTAGACTTTTAAATAACGTTATGCATATCAATATGCCAATAAACCTTTAACATAACGATTGCAATTTCATTGCAATTCTTTTTCTTGAACTTTAAAACTTTTTGCATAAATAAATGCAAATATACTTTAAAAGAAACTTGCTTAACAATTGCAAACACATTTGCAAATCATATAAATAAACATTTAAAAATCATTTACTTCATGCTGTAGGTGAGGTTTGAAACTTACCCAAACTATGCTCTAGCGTTCTCTATTCCGTTCCTTTCTCATTCCTTTTCCTTCCATTGGTCGGCCTCTGTGTCCTGATCAAACGACAGCCGACTCATTAATTAACTTTCTTTATTATCAATCCACTCGATTGATAATAAAACGTAAACATTAATCATTCTTTCCTTATTCATAACTTGGTATACTATCGGTCTACCATTCTCTTACTCAACCTTATAAACTGTCAGTTTACATTTCCTTCAATTAGCCTTGTAACCCACCGGGGTTACTTTTCCTTTTAACTTTGTAACCCATCGGTTACCTCTCGTTTACTTAAAACATCTCTTATGAAATCTCTGATCTCATATGACCGTAACGTTACTTAACGTATTACGGAACATTTTCCATCTAATAAAATTATGCTAAATCGGAGTGTTCGACTCCGTTCTAGCCGTTTCCTTAAAAATGACGATTTTACCCTTAACGGGTTTTTCGTCACCTTATAACGTTATAAAACCTATTCTTACATAAAACAGTGTAACAATCACTGATCATGCATTTCATAAATTTCTATGAAAGCATCTAAAACAGTTTATATTGCAGTCGAGATTCCTACTTACTTGAACTCCAAGCTAAGCAGATCCAGTTGTATCTCGCTGCATCTACAGTATGTGAAGCATCCTCTGCAGTGCTCCTCGAGCTACCATGAATAGCTAGGAATGCTTCCTGGAGATCATTCATTCTTGAAACTGTCATTCTGGACTCCGATATTGCTGCTTGAATCTCCTCGATCCGCGTGCAGTCGGTACCGGACGATTTTCATCGGAGTGGAATTAGCTCGAACAGAGGTCACCATTGCGTTCAGAGCGTCGAAACGAGTCGGGAGGCGGTCTCGGATCTTCGATCGGAGGTCCGGATCACAAAATCCCATTTTGCCCTTTGACCGAGCGTTGACCGCCGTTGACCGCCGTTGACCGGCCGTTGACCGGCGGCGGTTGGCCCCGTTGAGGGCTGAGCTCGAGCCTACCCCCCCTAATTCGACCCTCCTGAGTCGATTGGTGGGGTCAATTTCACCCAATTCGGCCTCCAACATAGCAAATCGAAGACGGAATTCTCGGCGGAAACCGGCGGCTCCGATTTCGGTCCTCCGGCGACGGTACCGTGAAATTGAGGTGGGGGAATTGTTCCCCGACCTCCTCTGAGTATTTCCCCTATGGTGGGGCAGCTCAACACCGCGTGGAACGGCGGCTCCACCTCTCCACGGCGGCGCTAGGCGGCGGGTCCTGGTTCTCCGGTGACCGGCCGTCGTTTCGTGCAATTGAGGTACCGAATTTCTTCCTCTCGGTCCTCTGAACGTGTTTGTGCCTTCAATTTGGCACAAAACGGCCTAAAATGGCCAACCCAACCTCACCCACGGCGGCTCACGGCGGGGGCCTTCGTTCTCCGGCGAGGGGCGGCGGAAAGGAGCAATTGACCGAGGGGTCTTGCTCGCCGTCGCCCTCTGATCGTTTTGGCACCGGCGGTGTGCCACACCGCCACCAGGAACGACGGCTCCGACGGCGGCTCCACGGCGGCGACGGGGCAGCTCCGGCGAAGCTGTTCCAGCCAAAATTGAGCTGGAAAATTGGTACCATCTTGTTCCTCTCCTCACACTGAGTCCATAGACACCAAAATCACGTCGATTGGTGGTCGGACGACGGAGAAACGACGTCGGGAAATTATGGGTTTCGCCGCCACTTTGGGCGGCGCGTGGGGCTCCCTCCGGCGTCTATTTGGGTGGCACGACACCTCGTTGGACTCAGCTCAACGAGAGCTTCCCACTGGTATGGGAGGTGTCGAAAAATAACGCCGGAATCTCAAACGAGATTTTGAGGAGAGAGAGAGAAAATCTAGAGAGAGAAAATCTAGAGAGAGAAAGTCTCGAATTTTTGATATTTTCTGATTTTTTTTTTCTTTTCTTTTATAAAAAGTATAAAATAAAATTGTGGTCCACACAATTCAATTCTTATACTGCGTTGCTCTAACACTGTATAATTTTCCATCTTATTATACAGTATTTTCCTTTAATTGTACTTTGTCTTAACATAATCTTTAATTTAATGCATTTTTAATGCACTAAAAATCTCGGGTGTTACAATCTTCCCTCCTTAACAATTTTCGTCCTCGAAAATTAGCACCTTCATAGGCAGTTCATCTTCCTTGTCGTCCTTTTGCGTTCTTGACATACTTCCTTGATCATTACTTTTTCATTAAAACTGAGCCTTCATCTTGAAACTTCAACAATTTTCATCATGTTCTTGACATATTCCTTTAAATTGTACACCACACTTCTGCTGCGCAACTCTGATCTTCCAACATTTGAGCGCAGTTTCCATTCATCTAAGGGTTTAGCATTCCATCATTGAATGCTATTCTCAGAAATAGGCTCATTTTAATTCTAATCTCTTCATTTCTTTCTAAAGATCAAGGTCACCCGACCACAAAATCCATAATTTCTGTTTCTATATCCATTCTAAAATGACATTTTGCTGTAATTTTCCTCATAACGTATAATTTCCAGCTTCCATCCTCCAATCTGTGAGGTTTCCGCTGCTAGATTGGGCATCGTTGTCTTGATCGTATTTCCCATCCGGGCAGTTACGAGCTCATTCGCATGTCTCAGCTTAGCGAAGGAGTGCTTAAGCCCTATCAAATCACATAATTAATGATCTAACGTCAAGTTGCTCTCAGGCACTTTCGTTCCATAAAGCACTGAAATCACTTCAAACCTTCATTATTCCGTTATCTTGATCCCCTTTTTCTCGTTATACGTGTAGCCAATATAGAATAACTCCAACAGAGTAATATTTGCTCCTACGGAGACTTCATTGTGCGCCTAAACATCATAACGTGTCACAAGCTCATCTTCTTGATTTTGAGCTGTCGGCCATCTGTTGACCATCATTGATCACGTTTTGTCATCGTTGACTTGATATCGCTAATAGACAACGACTACTGTCGACTTGCGAGGACATTGTAGCATATAACATCACATTTATCCTTTGACCTTTGCCTTCTCGTTGCATATCTAGGTGTGCCAATATCAAAGGCTACGCCTAACATAAATACGTATTCAGTAAATTCTAACTTTTCTTTCTTCTTAACTTAACTTACTTACTTGAGCTATGGTGTAGCGGACATGTGACAGCGCGAAAGGGGATGGCAGGATACTGCTCTGATACCACCTGTGACGACCCGCCTTTTCGGGCAGTCACTTTACTTTCATAAACATAGTTTCATAAACAGTAATCTTACTTACTTAGTAAGAAAATACTGTAATAAAATTTTTTTTTCTTTCCTTCAACGTTCTTTAAAACTGATGCGACCTCTGTCGCATTTCAAGTTGAGACATCGCTCAACACTTGACCTTAAAATCATTTCAAATCGTTTCTCAATACTTAATAAGAAACACTTATTAAATCATAGTTTAAAACTTTACTTTATAATTACATAAAACAGTTTATAAACTGTATCTTAAAACTTTGAACACAATTCTTAAAACTCTGGTTTTCTTTAAACTTCGAAAACACAACATTAAACAATAGAAAACATTTTCTTTACGTAGCGGAAGCAATCAGTGATGGTATCCATACCCAAATCTTCGCATCTGTCCTCCGCAGCACCCAGCTCTTCTAACGGGTCCCATTGGTCACCCATAAGTTACCTACAGCATGAAAAACTTTTAATGAGCTTTCGCTCAGCAAGTTCAAACATAATCTCACAAAGCATTTAAACATGCTTTAAAACTTTTCTCATGAAAACTTTTCTCTTGAAACGTTCTTCATGAACGTTTTCCATAAACATTTATGAAAATATTTTTCATAAACGTTTTCCTTAAACATTTCTAAAAACGTTCTTCATAAACGTTTTTCATAAAACATTTCTGAAAACGTTTTTCATAAAACATTTCTGAAACGTTTTGCATAAACGTTTTTCGTAAAACATTTCTTTAACGTTTTTCTTAAAACGTCATTCGTAAACCTTTTCTTGCAAACATGAAATGTTTTTCATAAACATTTAATGTAAAACCTTTCTCTTAAACATTTCTTGAATGTTTTTCTTAAAACGTCGTTCATAAACCGTTTCTTGAAAACATGAAAACGTTCTTCATAAACATTTATCGTAAACATTTTTCAGAATGTTTTCCATAAACATAACATATAAACATTTCATAAAAAAAGCATTCAAGTAACATCAGAATGCATGACTTCATTTATGCTCAATTATTAACTTTAATTATGAGCCTTTTATGAACATTTTATAAACTTAAATATTCATTTCTTTCTCAATCTTTATTCTTATTCCTTAACTTTCTTTATCTTATAACATTTCTTTTCCTTACTTTACTTTAGTGTTCGTACCAACTCATTAATCATGAGATCATATACATGATGCTTCCCTTGCGGAAGACTTGAGACCATCAAACATTGAGGTCTTGTACCTCACCTTTAGGAGGTCAAACTTTAATTTCACTTTCATTACCTCATAACAAAGAGGCTGGTACGACACTTTCTTTTTATCTTAACGTTACCTTCTTATTAACTTTAGTGAGCATTTCAAATGCAATCACATCATATGCAATACACTTGCAATTCATAGCTTATACTATAAAACCAATTGCATAATAAATGCAACTCATTGCATAACAAATGCAACATAAAATGTAAACACATTTTGCAAATCATAATTTGCATTCTAACACTCATTGCATAACAAATGCAACATATTGCTTAATAAATACATCATAAAATGCAAACACATTTTGCAAATTATAACTTTTATTCTTAAATTTATTGCACAACAAATGCAAATTATTGCATAGCAAATGCATCATTAAACCTTTAACTTAAACTATAAAACATTATGCATTGTCATAATGCAAAACATACTTTCAATACTTTGAAAATCATAACTTAGACTTTTAAATAACGTTATGCATATCAATATGCCAATAAACCTTTAACATAACGATTGCAATTTCATTGCAATTCTTTTTCTTGAACTTTAAAACTTTTTGCATAAATAAATGCAAATATACTTTAAAAGAAACTTGCTTAACAATTGCAAACACATTTGCAAATCATATAAATAAACATTTAAAAATCATTTACTTCATGCTGTAGGTGAGGTTTGAAACTTACCCAAACTATGCTCTAGCGTTCTCTATTCCGTTCCTTTCTCATTCCTTTTCCTTCCATTGGTCGGCCTCTGTGTCCTGATCAAACGACAGCCGACTCATTAATTAACTTTCTTTATTATCAATCCACTCGATTGATAATAAAACGTAAACATTAATCATTCTTTCCTTATTCATAACTTGGTATACTATCGGTCTACCATTCTCTTACTCAACCTTATAAACTGTCAGTTTACATTTCCTTCAATTAGCCTTGTAACCCACCGGGGTTACTTTTCCTTTTAACTTTGTAACCCATCGGTTACCACTCGTTTACTTAAAACATCTCTTATGAAATCTCTGATCTCATATGACCGTAACGTTACTTAACGTATTACGGAACATTTTCCATCTAATAAAATTATGCTAAATCGGAGTGTTCGACTCCGTTCTAGCCGTTTCCTTAAAAATGACGATTTTACCCTTAACGGGTTTTTCGTCACCTTATAACGTTATAAAACCTATTCTTACATAAAACAGTGTAACAATCACTGATCATGCATTTCATAAATTTCTATGAAAGCATCTAAAACAGTTTATATTGCAGTCGAGATTCCTACTTACTTGAACTCCAAGCTAAGCAGATCCAGTTGTATCTCGCTGCATCTACAGTATGTGAAGCATCCTCTGTAGTGCTCCTCGAGCTACCATGAATAGCTAGGAATGCTTCCTGGAGATCATGCATTCTTGAAACTGTCATTCTGGACTCCGATATTGCTGCTTGAATCGCCTCGATCCGCGTGCAGTCGGTACCGGACGATTTTCATCGGAGTGGAATTAGCTCGAACGGAGGTCACCATTGCGTTCAGAGCGTCGAAACGAGTCGGGAGGCGGTCTCGGATCTTCGATCGGAGGTCCGGATCACAAAATCCCATTTTGCCCTTTGACCGAGCGTTGACCGCCGTTGACCGGCCGTTGACCGGCGGCGGTTGGCTCCGTTGAGGGCTGAGCTCGAGCCTACCCCCCCTAATTCGACCCTCCTGAGTCGATTGGTGGGGTCAATTTCACCCAATTCGGCCTCCAACATAGCAAATCGAAGACGGAATTCTCGGCGGAAACCGGCGGCTCCGATTTCGGTCCTCCGGCGACGGTACCGTGAAATTGAGGTGGGGGAATTGTTCCCCGACCTCCTCTGAGTATTTCCCCTATGGTGGGGCAGCTCAACATCGCGTGGAACGGCGGCTCCACCTCTCCACGGCGGCGCTAGGCGGCGGGTCCTGGTTCTCCGGTGACCGGCCGTCGTTTCGTGCAATTGAGGTACCGAATTTCTTCCTCTCGGTCCTCTGAACGTGTTTGTGCCTTCAATTTGGCACAAAACGGCCTAAAATGGCCAACCCAACCTCACCCACGGCGGCTCACGGCGGGGGCCTTCGTTCTCCGGCGAGGGGCGGCGGAAAGGAGCAATTGACCGAGGGGTCTTGCTCGCCGTCGCCCTCTGATCGTTTTGGCACCGGCGGTGTGCCACACCGCCACCAGGAACGACGGCTCCGACGGCGGCTCCACGGCGGCGACGGGGCAGCTCCGGCGAAGCTGTTCCAGCCAAAATTGAGCTGGAAAATTGGTACCATCTTGTTCCTCTCCTCACACTGAGTCCATAGACACCAAAATCACGTCGATTGGTGGTTGGACGGCGGAGAAATGACGTCGAGAAATTATGGGTTTCGCCGCCACTTTGGGCGGCGCGTGAGGCTCCCTCCGGCGTCTATTTGGGTGGCACGACACCTCGTTGGACTCAGCTCAACGAGAGCTTCCCACTGGTATGGGAGGTGTCGAAAAATAACGCCGGAATCTCAAACGAGATTTGAGGAGAGAGAGAGAAAATCTAGAGAGAGAAAATCTAGAGAGAGAAAGTCTCGAATTTTTGATATTTTCTGATTTTTTTTTTCTTTTCTTTTATAAAAAGTATAAAATAAAATTGTGGTCCACACAATTCAATTCTTATACTGCGTTGCTCTAACACTGTATAATTTTCCATCTTATTATACAGTATTTTCCTTTAATTGTACTTTGTCTTAACATAATCTTTAATTTAATGCATTTTTAATGCACTAAAAATCTCGGGTGTTACAGGCTTATTGCACGAAACCAAGAGATTTCTATCAAAGAAATTTGAAATGAAAGATCTTGGTGACACCTCTTTTGTGTTAGGATTTAAAATACACCGAGATCGCTCTCGGGGTATACTTGAGTTATCACAAAAGAGCTATATCGAAAAGGTGCTTAAAAGATTTGGCATGCAGGATTGTAAACCAGGAGATACTCCTGTGGCTAAAGGAGATAAATTCAGTTTAAGTCAGTGTCCTAAGAACGACCTTGAGGTTAAGGAAATGGAAAAGATCCCATATACATCAGCTGTTGGGAGTCTAATGTATGCTCAAGTTTGTACTCATCCAGATATAGCATACATTGTTGGATTATTGGGCAGATATTTGAGTAATCCTAGAATGGATCATTGGAAAGCAGCCAAACGGGTTATGCAATATTTACAGAGAACAAAAGATCACATGCTTACATATAGAAGGTCAGACCAACTCGAGATCATTGGTTATTCGGATTCAGATTTTGCTAGATGTCAAGCTAGTTGCCGATCCACTTCGGGCTACATTTTTTTGCTTGTTGAAGGAGCTATTTCTTGGAGGAGTGCCAAGCAGTCACTCATAGCTTCTTCCACAATGGAGGCAGAATTTATAGCCTGTTATGAGGCATCCAATCATGGAATATGGCTGCGAAACTTTGTCACTAGGCTGTGGATTGTGAAAAGTATAGAAAGACCACTTAAGTTGTTTTGTGATAATAAATTTGCAGTCTTATATTCCAACAACAACAGAAGCTCTTCAAAGTCAAAGCATATAGAGATTAAGTTTCTTGTTGTTAAAGAAAGAGTTCAGAGTGGTCAGGTGTCTATAGAGCATATTGGTACAAACTCCATGCCAGCGAATCCGCTTACAAAAGGGCTTCCACCCAAGGTCTTTCATGAGCACACTGCTCACATGGGTGTTTAGTTATTTGATGATATGCAGTTTTAGTGGGAGTTTGTATTTGAATGCTAATTTTCTTTATATATAGACATTGTGTGTTTGTATATGTTTTCTGCATAAATAAAGAAATACAGTTTATTTACACACTGATTTTGGTACGGTTTTGATCTCATTAAGGTATAAGGTAGGACGAGTTAGAAATAGACATGTTTAGATCACTTTGCATGTAATTTCCATGCTGCACATCCATACTTGATCTATGTTATTTGGTTATATCGATATGTGTGATCATAGATGGGTTTAGTCACGTTATATTTGTGACAAAGACTGCTTTGGTCCTATGTTGGTATGATTAATGGACGAGATTGTTCAGGATTACCCTTATTTGTGATAGCAAAAGTTGAGCTCATTAAGGTAAATACATTTTTGCAAAGATACATATGTGGCCCAAGTGGGAGATTGTTGGAAATTAATTTTTTATCTGGGTCTACATATGTATTTAAATGTGTTGTTTAGTGCTATTTTAAGGTAAAGCCTAAATTAAAGTGATATAATTAAGATAAAGTTGAAAGGCTTTTGGGTATTAATATAAAGTATGAGTCATTATTATTAATAATATATGTGTAGATACCAATTTGTAATTTATAGATTTTATGATGGGCAAAACTGAAAATACATTAAAATAACTAAAGTTATTTATTCTGGTTATGGTCCCCAATCCAGACGTATGTTTATTTTCCTGTTTTCTCTGAAATCCCATCTTCAAGCAAATCACAAGGAATATGTATTAGATTGGAAGGCAATAACCCACAACAATCCAAGATCATAAATCAAGGTACGCTTCCGCAATTTGAAATTATTTCTCTCAATGATTTAACATGAACGATCTTGGTAGTATTCTGGTTTGATTTTGGTCTCTAACAAAAGACAAGTTCAAAGTTACAAAAACAAATTTTGTTAATGGAATATAGATTGGGAGATCAAGGTTAGAAAAAAAGCACATTATAAAGTGTTACAGGTGTTAAAGTTTAGGGAAAATTTTAATAATTAAAAAGCACTGTATAAAGTGTTATAGGAGTTAAAGTTTAGGGAAAATTTTAATAATTAAAAAGCACGGTATAAAATGTTACAGGCGTTAAAATTTAAAGAAAATTTTAATAATTAAAAAGCACGGTATAAAGTATTACAAACGTTAAAGTTTAAGAAAAATTTTAATAATTAATCCTAAATTATAATTACAAAAGCGTGACCAAAACTAACAATACTGTATAATAGTGTCTCACATAAAAATAATACATATTTGTTTAATTTGATAACAAATTTATTTTTTATTTTATCGCTAAAATAATAATAATACTTAACATGGAAACACCCAAAGGTTCCGAGTATACAAAAAACAGGTAGCCTGCTAAAAAATAATAATTAACATCCCAATTTTTAGAATCCATGAATGAAAATAAAAATGAAGATACAATAAAAACGCAAAAGAAAATAAAACTCCAAAGTTCAAAAAAACAAAAAAAATCCAATCCGACGGCTGAATATAAATTCTGGAGGGCCTTAAGATCCAACGGCCTTAATTCTTCCACCGCCTATTAACTATAAAGCCAAAGCAAACCCTAACTTCTTCTCCTCCTCTTTCGTTTTCTCCTGCTTCAGCACCTAACTGCTTCATTCTTCCAGAGCAGGAGAGAACAAACATCTCTCTCTGTCTTCCCTCTTTCTCTCTCTTAACTAGGGCACACATATATTCCCTAGTTTTCATCTCTAGAAACCAAGCCATGCCTTCCTTACCTCTCTCCGACGCCGTACTCTCCGACAGCCCCAAGGACAAGAAGGAAAAGAAGAAGAAGGAGAAGAGCCAGGCTCTGATGGAAATCCTAGGATCAGAAAGCTCGAAGAGCAAGAAGGAGTCGAAGCCGAGGAAGGAGAGCAAGAAGCGCAAGGCTTTGGAGATTGATGATGACGAAGAGAGGAGCGAGACGAGCTCCGAGCTGTGCGAGCCGGTGAACTCGAAGGTGAAGAGCGTGGAGGCCGAAAGCAAGAAGAAGAAGAAGGCCAAGGTGGAAGAAGAGGAGGGCGTTGATGAAGTCGAGAAGAAAAGCGAGGAGCATCCGAATGCGATCTCGAAGTTCCGTATTTCGGCGCCGTTGAAGGGCAAATTGAAGGAGAAGGGGATCGAGTCGTTGTTTCCCATTCAGGCAATGACTTTTGATACCATCTTGGATGGCTCCGACTTGGTCGGCCGGGCTCGCACTGGACAGGTTAGTTTGAGTTAGTTTGATTTGCTTTTGGAATGAACAAATTCTAATAGGTTTTTGTTAAAATTCTTCGTGTTCGAACAATTCATGCGTACGAAGAGAATGAAAATTCAGTTAAACGTAATGTTTGGAAAATGAAAGTATTGTTAATGCTTTATACCAATTTGTTGGGTTATTTTTGTAGCTACTAGCAAAAGAGGGAAAAAAAAACTGATGTTGGAATTGATATGTAATGGAATGGTTTGTTTCTTAATCAGGATTAAGGATATTCTGATGGAACATCATAAAGTACCTTGGAAAACACATGACTTAAAAAAAAAAAAAGAACAAATAAAATCGAAATAAAACAAATAAAAAATGTTCAAAGAAATCCTAGAACTAATTGGTATCGATATTAATCAAATTAAACAACAATCCCCGGTAACGGCGCACAAAACTTGTTGCGAAAAATCTGCAAGTGTATAGAATTGTATTGTTCCCACGAAGATTGCGTTAATCTAGCTAAGTACTAAAATTAGTTCACTGTGGAATTATTTAAACAATCAAATATAAAGTGAACATTAAATTGTCAACTTCAATGTCCATGGCTTTGCAATATTGCAGGGTAAAACTCTGGCATTTGTCTTGCCCATCTTGGAGTCTTTAACTAATGGGTCTGCAAAAGCCTCACGTAAGACTGGATATGGGAGATCCCCAAGTGTTCTTGTCCTTCTACCAACTAGGGAATTGGCCACTCAGGTAAATCTCTGGGAATTAGTTCTTGAAGTTCTTATTTTTATTTTTCTCATTAAACTATTGTAACCACGATGACATATTACTTAAATTAGGTCTTCGCGGACTTTGAATTTTATGGAGGGGCATTGGGTTTGATGTCATGCTGTTTATACGGAGGATCGCCCTACCATGCTCAAGAAATTAAATTGAAAAGAGGGGTTGATATAATTGTTGGAACACCTGGCCGTGTAAAGGTATTCTCTTTTATAAGTGATAATGCATTTTTTTTTTAATGATTTTGAAGTACGTATTGAATCTAGAATTTGAGATATTAAAATGAGAATTATTGTAAATTTGTTGCAGGATCATATAGAGAGGAAAAATCTTGACCTGACCTCTTTGAAGTTTCGGGTTCTTGATGAAGCTGATGAAATGTTGAGGATGGGTTTTGTTGAAGATGTTGAACTTATTCTAGGTAAGGAATTTACTTATGTATAGGACTGAATATGATGGAGTCTTGTAGTATATCATGAGATAAAAATTGTGCTGGATTATCTGCTTTCGTTAAAATTTTTCTGTTTTAGTGCCTGCATGAGCCTTTATCTTTAATTTGGATTTATGGCATCATCAGTCTGTCATTCTTTGCATTTGCAGGCCAGGTTGAGGACTTGAGTAAGGTTCAAACTCTCCTTTTCAGTGCAACGTTGCCAGATTGGGTAAAAGATGTAAGTTTCTTGCCTAAGGTGGTCATTTTTAATATATTTTTGGAATTCACTTTTTAGTCCGCTACCACCACAATGGCTTTCTTTTATCTAAAGCCGTCAGGTGCTCTCCAAATAAGGAGCGTTATGACATAGAGCTAAGACTTTTCCACTTCGATTGAAGTCTATACTTGAAATTTTGGATTTGAAAAATATTAGTGCTTGGAACGACTTTCTTTTAAACAATAAAATTTCTTTTTTTTTTTTCCACTTCCAAATTGGTGATTGATTTCTCAATTTTGCATCTTTAGATTGCTACTAGGTTCCTCAAACAGAACAAGAAGACTGTGGATCTTGTTGGTAACGAAAAAATGAAGGCCAGCACAAATGTGCGCCATATTGTTATCCCGTGCTCAAGCCCTGCAAGAGCCCAACTTATTCCTGATGTAATTCGTTGTTACAGCAGGTTGGTTATTACTATTTTTTTTTTGCTAATGTTTCCGTTTATTAATGATTTATGTTATATTGTTCATTAATTTTTTGTTTCTAATTATTTGATTTGCTTCCAATCGTATGGTTTCGATTCAGTGGCGGCTGTACTATTATTTTTACTGAGACAAAAGATTCTGCTTCTGAGCTTGCTGGGTTGCTACCTGGAGCGCGAGCATTGCATGGGGACATACAGCAAGCTCAACGCGAGGTTAGTTGTTTAAGCGCAGAGTTTATTTTATTGGGTGACAGAAAAACATGCAATTATGTGATTTCTGAATGGCATTTTGAACAATGCAAAAAAAAAAAAAAAGAATGGTATTTTGAATTCCTGTTTTGGAAAATGCTTCCAAGCGTGCAGAAACTTCTTGTTTGTGTGTGAGTATGCAATTTAATGTATCAAGTCTTTGTAATTCTGGTCTTTGTATTGTTTCTAGATCCCCTCTACTTTTTCTTATTTTTAATTCCGGTTCTTGCAGGTCACACTTAAAGGTTTCAGGTCTGGCAAGTTCACCACCTTAGTTGCGACAAATGTTGCAGCTAGGGGCTTGGATATCAATGATGTTCAATTAATTATTCAGGTTTGAGCGCACATCTGTGTCTTTGCAGTTCATGGAGCTTTGCAATATATGTTTTAGTTTTTTACTTGAGTGTTCATCTTTCAGTGTGAGCCTCCACGTGACGTAGAAGCTTATATCCATCGATCTGGACGCACAGGAAGAGCAGGTAAATTTAAAGCTGGGAAATATTTTCCTTGTACTCTTATAATTGGAAACGTAGAAACATTTTACTTATATTATGTTTTTAAGAACCAAGAAAACTTGTTTGTTTCTAATAATGACGAGTTCTCAATTTTCGTATCTTCAGGCAATACTGGGGTTGCTGTTATGTTGTATGATCCAAGGAAGTCGAATATATCTAGAATCGAAAGAGAATCTGGTGTGAAATTTGAACACCTGTCTGCTCCTCAGCCAGCTGATGTGGCCAAAGCTGCAGGTGTAGAAGCGGCAGAAACAATCAATCAAATCTCTGATAGGTATACCTGATGACATGTAAATGTTGAATTACACCTTTCTGTTCTGGATCAGATATTAATATATGTTGTACTTGCAGTGTAATTCCTGCTTTCAAGTCTGCTGCCGAGGAATTATTAAGCACTTCTGGTCTATCTGCTGTTGAACTTCTGGCAAAAGCACTTGCTAAAGCTGCTGTGAGTTAATCTGCCTCATCATATTTTGTGAATTTACATTCAATTGCTGATCATAGTATCTTTCAATTGAAATCTTAGATCTTTCTTGTAGATTGAGGACGTTTCTTCCTTGCCTTGTAGGGTTATTCTGAGATAAAGAGTAGATCACTTCTGACATCTATGGAGAGCTGTGTGACAGTACTTCTCGAGGCTGGGAGACCCATCTACACGCCATCGTGAGCATTTATAGTTCCTTCACATCCCTCACTTTCTCCCTTTATTCCCATTTAATTATAGACGTTTAATTTGTCACTTGTTTGCTGATGCTTTTCACAATTCTTGTTCCAGTTACGCGTATGGGGTCTTGAGGAGATTTTTACCTGAAGAGAAGGTTGAGTCGGTCAAGGGTTTGACACTCACGGCTGATGGAAGGGGTGCAGTGTTTGATGTGGCGCTTGAAGATCTGGATACATTTATTGCCGGTATTTTTCTCTTTGGCTTTCAACAATAAAATAAGCGTGCATAACAAGAGTAATAACAGCTATATAATTGGTTACTCTTTAAAAAAAAAAAATTGGTTACTTTTCTTGTCTATTGCTTGATCAACTACTTACTATTTGCTACCGCTTGAGTCCAAGCATACCCTGTTAAAAGTTCATCTTTTGTGGATTTGTCCATATTTTATTTGTCTGAAGTTCTCGCTGGTACCAAATTTGCAGGTCAAGAAAATGCTGCTAACGTGAGCTTAGAAGTGTTGAAAGCATTGCCTCCTTTGCAAGAAAGGGACCAGTCAAGAGGAAGATTTGGCCGTGGTGGCCGTGGTGGCTTTGGTGACAGAAATGGTGGTGGTGGCAGGTTCTCATTTGGAAGAGGTGCTCGGAGCGGTGACCAAAGAAATGATAGGTTTTCTGGTCGGCCAAACAGTTCCAGAGGACGTAGCGATGCCGGCAAGAAGTGGTGAAACTGATTGCTTATCAACAAATAGAGCGGTGCCCCTTGCGAAATAATTCTTGGCAAGACACGGCTTATGACTCCTAATTCTTGGTTTCCTTTTATATTATTTGTTTTCTTTTCTTTCTTTCTTTTTTATAATCTTTTTTTTTTCTTTGTTTTGCATCTGTTTTATTTGGTTGGCAAACTTGATTTGGGATTGGGGATTTTTCCATGCGTCCCCGTAGTCTATGAAGTTCTAATGTAAAATCACTCTTTAAGTGTTTATTCTTATTAAAGTGTTGGAAAGAAAAAGAGAACCATATTTTTCACTAGTTTTTCAGCATTCTTCGCCCAACGGGTTAAATAACCAAACGGCCACACGATTTAGTATTAGAAAGGATATTCATAGAACCGCAATGAATGCTTCAAAATCATTTTTTTCTAAGGAGGTGCAGTGGTAAAGATTAAAAAAAAGTGATTTGTCTCGAAGCCGAAATTACAGACAACAATTTGAAAACCCCTTTTAACCACACTTTGCAATTTAAAGTGAAAAGTTATTTTTTCAGCATATTTACTCCTTAACTGTAGGCTTTTTTGCATTGTTGTTTTAAAACTTTTTTATAGTAATTAATGCTTTAAACTTGGCTAAGTGTGGCAATGAAATTCTTGATTGCAAACTTGTCAAATTAAGATGGAAAACGATTATGTGAGATGCAATGATAATTTCAAAGGGAATAATTAGACTTTTTAGCATTACAATGATTAAAATATATGTGTGGCAAGCAAAATTGTTAAAAGAATAATTAATCATGATGTAATTCATCTTGCTTTTGCTTATTTTTGACGTAAAATTAAATAATTTGACTTAAATTAGAACCAAATGAGATGCATACGTGTTCTTAATAGGTCACGTGCATATCACATGATCATTGTAAGTCTCAGTTTTGAAGTAAGTTTGTGGCTCATTTTTGTTAAGTTTAGATATTCAATTGACACCAAAAAAAGTTTAAAAACCATATTAAGTTTGTTAGAAAAACAATGTTAAAATTTGTATGATGTAAAGTTTCACAACATAAAGCACCTACATATTATAATTTTAAGTTTAAACTTCAAATTCAAACTAACTACCCAAACAAACTCATTGTAAAAATGCTAAAACTATCTTTAAAAAAAAAAGAAGCTAAAACTTCAGTGGGGTGAAGGTGCTGAAAACCTATTTAAAATTTCCAATTTAAGAAAAGCCGATTTTGGGAGCTCAAAAAAAAAAAAAAAAGGGTAAAAAGTCGATTTTGGTCACCAGCTAGTGCAACGAACGGCAGAAGTACGAATGCCCACCCAGCGTGTCCCCGACGCCACGGGTCGTTCATGAAATGGGCCAAAGAGCACCTCCCGCTCGTCTTCTCTCTTTCCAGACACTTCAATCTTAGTATCCCCGAATTTCGGTTCCCCCCAGTACTTCTCGTATGTTTCAACTCTTTTGTAATTGTTCGAACAAACCGTAACTTCCCAAAGATTCAACCTTTATTTCTCCATCATATCTTTCTTCTCCTTGGTTTTTATTTTATTATATTCGTCTGAAAACTGAAGCTCACCTGCTCTGATTTGTTCAAGGTTAAATTTCTTCTAAGGGGGATTTGATAGAACAAGAAAAAAAGATTTTGTTTCTTTTTTTAGAGTTTCCAAGATCATGGGAAGTTACAAAAGAGCAAAGCTTGCGGTCGATGTCTTCCGCAGCAGCTTCAGTTCCAAGATTATTCCCAAGACTCCAATTCGAAAACCCACTAATTCCGACGTAACCCATTCTGGGTCTTCGATCGTAGCCGCGAACCGTGCTAAATTTTTCGGCTTTTCTTCACCGATTTCTCGCACAGCAGTTTCGCAGTTCTTGGGACAGCGAGCAAGAAACAACAGACATTTTCATGGCGGCGCAAAGAGGTCCTACTACGTGGACCGCCACAATGTTCAGCATTTCCGGCGAGGGTTGTTCCACAACCCGAGAAACGTCCTGATCGTGGTCTTGGTGGGGTCAGGCGTCGCCATCACCGTCTATTTCGGGAACTTGGAGACCGTCCCTTACACCAAGCGGAGGCATTTCGTGCTCTTATCGAAGTCCATGGAAAGAAAGCTCGGCGAGACCCAATTCGAGCAGATGAAAGCGGCTTTTAAAGGGAAGATCTTGCCGGCGATACACCCGGAGAGCATTCGCGTGAGGCTGATCGCGAACGACATCATAAAGGCTCTCCAGAGAGGGCTGTGCCACGAGCGGGTGTGGAGCGACTTGGGCTACGCGTCGTCTGCGGAGGAGAGCTTTGGCACACCTCACGAGGAGGCCGCGGCGGCGCGCGAGACTTTGAAAGCTCTCACGGAGACGGATAGAGAGGAGAAATGGTTTCGTGAGGAAGAGATTCTGGATGATAAGTGGGTCCAGGAGACGAGGAAGAAGGGCCAGCAACGTGGTTCCCAGCCCGAGACGTCGCATTTGGAAGGGTTGAATTGGGAGGTTCTTGTGGTTAACGAGCCTGTTGTTAATGCCTTTTGTTTGCCTGGTGGGAAAATTGTTGTTTTTACTGGATTGCTTGAGCACTTCAGGACTGATGCAGAGATTGCCACTATACTTGGCCATGAGGTATGTTATACTATAGGCTGTTTGAGAATGTAGTTGAAAACGAAACTTTGAATCAAAATTGTTTTGACAATCAAATTTTAAAGGTGTTTAAGAGAAGTGTCTAAACTCTAGAGTTTGAACCGCACACGGTAACGTTTGGGAGCTTAATATTGTAGCATATTTTACTTTACACTGGAGTATATGAGAGGTTTATACTGTTTGTAGTCTCTAAACATCTATTTGTGAGAGAAAACAATGTAAAGTTTCTTGAACTACAACTTTGTGGTTTAAACTACATTCCTAATGGCCTGTTAGTGCTGATACAGATGCGAGTGTATATACACATCTTTTGATACTTTTTTCATGAAGTTGGTGGGTGGTTTTGTGTTTTGCATTTGGATGTGATAGGTTGCGCATGCTGTGGCTAGACACTCGGCGGAGGGACTGACGAAGAACTTGTGGTTTGCCATTTTGCAATTGGTGCTTTATCAGTTCGTTAT
This sequence comes from Artocarpus heterophyllus, assembly GCA_025403435.1. Lineage (NCBI taxonomy): Eukaryota > Viridiplantae > Streptophyta > Magnoliopsida > Rosales > Moraceae > Artocarpus > Artocarpus heterophyllus. The sequence goes on along the minus strand of CM046354.1, from coordinate 5,892,342 downwards.
GCCTGATATCGTCAACACCATGTCAACGCTTTTCCTAAGGCTTCCTTTCTCTAGAAGGTATGTCTTCTTTTTATATTTTGGAATGAGAGTTGAAAATGATTTTCATTGCTCTGGTTTCTTTGTTAATTGGTGGTTTCATGTTGTCTGGCTGGAAAACCCAACTTGTTACCTAGTGTGTTATGTAAACTTAACAGTTTCATGTTCGGACAACAATATGTCTATTGGATTTTTGTGTAGATTTCCAGCGTAATTCATGTTTATGATGGAATCCTAGTCTTGCATTTCTTAATGGCTTGTAATATAAAATCTTGCTCGGCTATTATGTGTTTTTCTCTTATGCTTTTATGATCATTAGAGAAATCTTGAGAGTAGCTTTGAGTTGTGGTATTGATTTTGTCAGTGGGACTGGGAGCCAACTGCTTCTGGTGTGCATTGCCAAAATAAAATGAACATTTCTTTTAGAGTTTATTGAGTCTCATTCTTTTATTTTATATAGCTGATTGTTGCCAATTAGATAAGAATTTAGCTCACACGTTTTTAAGCTCGGAAAAGTGCTAGCTTTGTTAGTGAAAAGGGAAGGAAGGACAATGGTATTCCTGCTAATTGCTACAAAAAGATTTCTCACCACACACTTTCTAGTTGAAATTGGATATGCTAGCGTGCGGCATTGGCATATAAACGTGTTTTTTCCTCTTGAAGATATGAATAAGGAGAAAAGGAACATCTCTAGAAACCTATTTATTTGTGATCATTTAGATTTGGTCAAGTTTACTATCTGATTTTCCAGTGTTTGAGACAGAATGGTGTCGGTCTTAAGTTATTTCAGATAAGTTCTTATATTTAGGATTGAACTGTCACACACAGCAGAGTTTTCTTCATGGGAAACCTGTCTTTGATGCTGCCGCTTCTTGGTACTACTTTGGTGTCGCTTTGTAAACTATGCCTAACGTCTTGGTGTAGATAGCTCAAAGTTTTTGAGCTTTAGGAATCAATATTAATGTACTTTATCTTGTCGAACAAGATAATGCGTAAAATGTTGTGAGTTCAAGTTGAATGTACGGCACTGCTCACGAGGGTAGCAAATTATACAAAGGTCAGAATAGTAAGACGATAGGGAATCTGCTTCTGTTCATTGTTGACTAGATGGTCTTGGTCCTTCCTTAAAGGTTATAAATTATAAAGGCTGAGTTTCCTGACAAAAACATGTCATACAAGTGATAATGTTCAAACTTAAGTTGGAGATCGCCTTAAATTCATGAAAGAGTACTTTTGATGCTCTAGCATACTTTTCTTAGATTCTTGTTCTCAATGTCAATTTTATAGAAGCCGATATTCAATTGATTTTATTTTGATTATTAGAATGGAAATGGAAGCTGATTACATTGGACTACTATTGATGGCATCTGCGGGTTATGATCCTCGAGTGGCGCCGAGAGTGTATGAGAAGTTAGGCATGGTTACTGGAGATTCCAAATTGCGAGATTATCTTTCAACTCATCCGTCTGGAAAAAAGCGAGCTCAATTACTGGCTCAAGCTAAAGTCATGGAAGAGGCCCTAACTATATACAAGGGAGTCACGGCAGGACGTGGGGTTGAAGGTTTTCTTTAGGTGAAAGAGAAAAGTCATCTGAAACTATTGCAACACATGTTTCTTTCTTAATTTTCAGTTCTTTTATTTTTCTTGAAACATTCCCTTGATGGTAATTTTTTGATGGGGATTCTTTTTTTAACAAAGGCTTTGTAGTGTTTTGTTTCAAGTGTAATCCAGATTTGTGACAGCCTCGGGAATTCTATGTTCTTTCTTTTTTCCCCTTACTATATTTCCTCTGAAAGGATAAAAAGAAATAATATAAATTTAGATTCTTGTTTCATCTTAATAATGATTGGTCGTTCGTAATTTGTGGATTCGATTCTCGTAGCTTGCTGAATTTTTTTGCTTTTCCTCTTACCGTCTCACGTCCATGTAGATGCCACTAGTAGTGGCATAATCTCGTACATTTTTCTTGACCAACTGCAACTAGTACAGGAATCAAAAGCAGCAAATTCATCTGTATACTATGAATGTATAATCCTCCATGGATCATAGTATGTTTCCAATCAATCATTTTTCGGTAATGATTGACAACTCTAGCATTGGAGTTTGTCTCTCTAACTCGGGATTGATACAAAAAGTTGGATTAAAATTGGTGTTTTTGGTATTATTCTATTCATCTGCGCACAATGAAATGTACAAGTAGCTTGCTTGCTTTCTTCTCCTTCTTATTCTGTTCATCTGTGCACAAGCTTGCTTTCTTCTTCTTCTTTTTCTTCTATGGATTTATAAATGTGCTTTGTATAATAGTGTATAATGAGTATTTGTAGTCTGATTACAACAAGACAAGTTACTGGTGGCTTACCTCAAAAGTATGTAAGATTAAAAATTAAAATCTTATTGTTACAATCTGCCGCCAAACATTAGATCCTTAACCAAATGTCAAAGTGTTCTGGAGAGCCAAAGATAAACGTTTAAGAGCGCATTCTTACTCTTACTTAAAGAATGCAAGAGCATGAGTGAGCTTAAACCAATCCATACCCAGATCATCAAATCTCCTTCAATGCCCCAAAGTGGCCAAACTTTGCGCCTTTCCCGTCTCCTTTTCTTTTGCGCCATTTCGAAATCGGTTTCTCTCAGCTATGCCAATGATATATTCCTAGTCATAAAGAATCCAAATCTCTACGTCTATAACGTCATGATCAGAGCCTATGCGAGAGAAAAGTATCGTAGGGACGAGACCTATTATTCCTTCAAGTCCTTCTTGCTGTACAAGCAAATGCTTTGCGAAGGGATTGCTCCCAATTGCCTCACTTTTCCTTTTCTTTTGAAGGAATGCGCCGCAAGATCCGACGGTTTTGCTGGAAGGAGTATTCACGGTCAAGTCATTAGATTTGGGTTCTGTGCTGATGTATTTGTTCAGAATTCGTTGATAAGTTTGTATTCCACGTGTGGGATTATGAGTTTTTCGCGGAAGGTGTTTGATGAAATGTCAAACAGGGATGTTGTTTCGTGGAACTCGATGATTGTTGGGTATTTGAGAAGTGGAAATTTAGATGAGGCATTGAATTTGTTTAGGAGGATGAGAAACAAAAACATCGTTACGTGGAATTCGATCATTACGGGGTTTGTTCAAGGCGGTCGGCCAAAGGAAGCCTTGGAACTTTTCCATGAAATGCAGGCTGCAAGAAGTGATGTTTTGGTTGGGCCAGATAAGATTACAGTCGCGAGTGTCCTGTCTGCTTGTGCTCATCTTGGTGCAATTGATCATGGGAAATGGGTGCACAATTATCTGAGGAGGTGTGGTCTTGAGTGTGATGTGGTGATTGGTACAGCTTTGGTTGACATGTACGGTAAATGTGGAAGCGTGGAGCGAGCGTCTAAGATATTTGCAGAAATGCCGGAGAAGGATACTTTGGCCTACACGGCAATGATTTCAGTATTAGCTCTCCATGGATTTAGTAAAGAAGCTTTTGACGTCTATAAAGAGATGGAAATGACTGGGATGAAGCCGAACCATGTGACTTTTGTTGGGCTATTGTCTGCTTGTTCTCATGCCGGTTTGGTCGAGAAAGGTCACTGGTGTCTTGATGTGATGAAACGCCTTCACTCAATCGAACCACAAGTCTATCACTATGCATGCATGGTTGACATTCTAAGCCGAGCCGGGTTATTCGAAGAGGCAGAAAGGGTTATTGTGGGCATGCCCATGAAGCCGGATGTGTTTGTTTGGGGAGCATTACTTGGAGGCTGTCAAATGCATGGAAATATGGAGTTAGGAGAAAGGGTGGCCACATATTTGATTACTTTGGAATCCCTGAACCACGCTTTCTACGTGAGCTTGTGTGATATATATGCCAAATCTGGTCGATTTGAAGACGTGAAGAGCATCAGAACATTAATGAAAGAAAGAGGAATAAGAAAGGAAGTCGTAGGCTGCAGCATGATCGAAATTGATGGGGTAGTTCATGAATTTTCAGTGAGGGGATCGCCTGACGTAGGAATGGGGAGAATAATACATGTTTTGAATCTGTTAAACAAGGATGTGAATGGTAACGGGTTGGTTGATTATGATGGCAATTACAAGAAAACTTTGCAGCCATAGATTATGGAGAAAAAAAGTCCTATTGTCTACATTAATTCCAATTTCTGCCGACTTCCAAAGACAAAAAATGGGGAAAACATCTTAGATATCGCGGGTCAACATCAAAATTGAATATTAAAAGTTTCTTTATCTGAACATGTTCGACTTATATCACAGGTTAGCGTAGTGTCTGGGCTGGAAGATATGGTCAATGCTGAGTTGAAAATAGTTTCTCTTAGATAATCCCAAAGATGAACTTCAATGACAGATATTCTCAATAGCAAGATGACCTAGTTTTGCCTTAAAAAAGAAAAAAAAGAAAAAAAAGAGAGAGAGATGACCCTAGTAAAAATAGTTTCTGAATACTCGATGTAGCAGTGCCTTTATAAATTCAAATGGCCCTCTAAATAGAGACCAGCGTTCTTCAGAATCTGTATTATACATCGTTCTTATAGAATTTTGAAAATGGGTGCTCTGCTTTTGGCCTTTTGCCATTTCCTTCATTCTTGTTTGGTACACCGTATTGTATTGTATTATATTGTATTGTCTTGCATTGCATTTTCTGTATATAATACAATGCAATATAATACAATACGGTGTGCCAAACATGCTCTTAGGAATGTTTACTACAACCCATTTGGTTCTAGCTCTTCTTCGAGTCCTAGTTTTTCTGATAGTGGCCATGTTAGCTATATTTTTGTACGCGTATATCAGAGAATCACTATTAACAGATAGACGTCCACCCATCGCTGGTGTGGTGTTAAATCATTTGGTACACTTCAATAAGCTCTTTAATTACCAAATGGCTCTTGCTCGGAAACACAGGACATACCGCCTGCTTGCGCCATCACATAGTGAAATCTATACTGTTGATCCGGCTAACGTGGAGCATATGCTTAAAACCAATTTTCTCAACTATGGAAAGGTAATAGCAAGTGGTCACTTTGTTAGTTTTCATTTTTATAACAAAGACCTCGTTTGGAATTGAATTTCTTGACATTGCAGGGGGACCATAATTTGGATATCATGAGAGATCTATTTGGTGATGGGATTTTTGCGGTGGACGGAGAAAAATGGCGCCACCAATGGAAGCTTGCTAGTTATGAATTTTCAACAAGAGTTCTAAGAGATTTCACCACCGATGTCTTCAGGGTGAATGCTGCAAAATTAGTTTCAAAGGTTTCAGAAGCCGCAGGAGCTGGAGAAATAATTGATTTACAGGTTTGCTCACTCTAAACTGTAGAGTTATAATGGTTCGAGTTGATGTAGTCTGTCTGAAGATCACTGTCATATTTAATATCTTTATTGAACCTTGGAGAACGTTCCACTTGAAAATATTTTAGAATATGAAGAGGTGAAGCAGTTTACTTCTTTCATGTTGCTCCCTTCTCGTAGGACTTGTTGATGAAGTCAACTCTAGACTCAATATTCAAGGTCGCATTTGGAGTCGATCCTAATAATCTAAATGGTTTAGATGGGTTTGGAAAACGATTCACCAAGGCCTTTGATGATTCCAACGTAATTGTGTTCTGGCGCAATGTTGATTTGTTACGGAAAATTAAAAGGTTTCTCAACATTGGCTTGGAAGCCTCTCTTAAGCAAAACCTGAAGATCATTGACGGCTTCATATTTGAGTTAATCGGACGCAAGAGAGAGCAGATGAGAAATGAGCAGCTCAATCTAAGAATATTTTCTCCTTCACTATGTTGCCGTTTTCTCAGCCTTTGATACTAATTGGTGTTTCCTTGTGACCAGAGTGGAAAAGATGACACATTGTCAACGTTTTTGATGGAGAGCAAAAAGGATCCAGAAAACGTGACCGATCAATACTTGAGAGATATAATTCTCAACTTCATGATTGCTGGCAAGGACACTTCTGCAAACACTCTCACTTGGTTCTTTTACTTGATCTGTAAGGACCCTCTGGTTCAGGAGAGGATTGGACAAGAAGTAAGACTAAGCAACTGAAGCTCATGAGGATGGCATATCTTCTGTAAGAATTTTCCGTGTTGATAACCGAAGAAGCCTTGAACAAGATGCAGTATCTTCATGCAGCTATAACCGAGACTCTCCGGCTCTATCTGGCTGTTCCTCTGGTATGTCTGTCCATTCATATATATATTTTTGAGGAGCCACAAGCCCGTGTTATGGGCTTCGTTTGACGTGTCTTGGAGTAGAGATGCTAATGTTCTTCCTGATGATATTAGGACGGGAAAACTTCAGTAGAGGATGATATTCTCCCTGATGGCTTTAAAGTCAAAAAAAGAAGATGATATGGTATAGATGGCTTATGCCATGGGAAGAATGACTTGCATATGGGGAGATGACGCAGAGGAATTTCGACCTGAAAGATAGCTTGATGGTTATGGTGTTTTCAGATCGGAAAGCCCTTTTAAATTCACTGCACTTCATGTGAGTTATATTGTTCTGATCTAATCTTTTCGTTTAACAAGATAAACGCACCTTGTATTCTTAAAAAAATGCTCGTCTTGTGCTGTTTCCAGGCTGGACCTTGGATTTGCTTAGGGAAGGAATTTGCTTACAGGCAAATGAAAATCTTGGCAGCTGTACTACTCAAATCCTTCAAGTTTAAACTCGAAGACGAGAAAAAAGAAGTCAAATGTCGCACTATGTTCACTCTTCACATGGATGGTGGGCTTCATTTATACGCATTTCCTAGGCTATGAGAAAATAAAACGCCAGTTAAGATGGTTATTCCCTTTTCCAGGAAATGCACTTATGTTGAAATGTGAATGCAACTTCTGATTCCATTGTTGGTTGTGCTCTGTTGTCTTCTGTTTTACTAAATGCCAAAAACCACCTTACTTCTTTGCTTCTTTTTGCATTCAAGAGGAGCTGCCAATAAAACTCTCAAGAAAGTGTCCACTTAATAGCTGAATCCATCATGTAATAGAAAATATGTTATCCTGTGAATAAGAAGTTCTGAGGCACACAAAAGTATAAAGCTCTTGGAACAATTCTTAAGCTGTACAACATGGAGCCTCTAATAAGCGCGCACTATAAAAAAAAAGACTTTGATTTTAGTTCTAACAATTGGCAATGGCCCAGGTGCCTCCTTTTTTGATTATTTTATACTTTTTATTATAACTGTACATAAAAATAACCTATTCTAAATTAAAAAAAACTTTTTTTTTCCTACTCATTTCATTTGAGTTCCGAAAAGATACAGGTGATTCCCATGATATGAATAGCTCAGGTTTAGTTTGAGCATACATATTGGGTCTGAGACTAATTTGAATCCAAGACCTTGTCAAGTAAAAGAAAGACTCTTACCGCCACCAAATGGAATGACTGGTGGTCCCTAGTCATTTGCGTACAAGACCGAATTTAGATCTCAAGGTACTATCAAGTCTCTCAACTACAAACTCCATACAATTCAAGGAAACTCCTGTATGAAAAATTCCTATCTGGCAATAATGGACCAATGTCCTTGTCGTTGGCCAACAAAGAAAACATCTCCCCGGCTCTTTCATGGACCTTTGATCATTGGCTGAATCAATTTCAATAGCAGCGCCTGGAGATGGAATTCACAATTATTTTCCTTTCCATTTATTTTCTTTAACCACATCTCCTCAGAACTCTCATGGATTGTTTTCTAATCTTACACCTATAACTGCAACAACCTATTTAGCCTTATTTGTAGGTTTTCTTGCTGCCATAATATGGTCCTATGGCCGAACAATTTGCAAGAAGAAAAAGAAATACTACCCCATAGCAGGCACAATGTTAAACTAACTGATCAATTTCCACTAGTTGCATGATTACATGACTGACCTCGCGAACAAGCACACAAGCTATAGATTGCTTGGTCTCTTCAGAAGTGAGGTTTACACTATCGACCCTGCAAACATTGAGTACATACTCAAAACAAATTTTGCAAACTATGGCAAGGTATGGAAGTCTAATCTCATGTCATGTCAGAATGTATAGGACTTGAAGGTATGTAAATAAATGGGATTCATTTTTAAAACAAGCTTTCGGATGGATAAGCAAAGTGAATATTCGAAAATTATGGTGAGACTATTCCACTAAAGATTAATGGACTTACTAATTTGCTGACTGATTCAAGGAGTGAAGACTGACAGTTCGGTGATCGTTTCTTAGTTGTTATGAGTTGTGGCATCTTTGCAGGGTTGGTTCCATCACAATAATTTGTCAGATCTTTTGGGAGATGGGTTCTTCTCTGTGATGGAGAAAAATGGAAACATCAAAGGAAGATAGCTAGTTATCAATTCTCAACCAAGATGCTGAGAGATTTCAGCACGTTGGTCTTCAAGGCTAACTCGGTTAACCCAGCTCGAATAGCGTCCAAGGCTGCAATCTTATATCAAGTTATAGATATCAAAGTATGTCCATGAATTTTGATTTTCTTTTCCTTTTTTTGTTAATTTACTGTTGTTTTACACTCCTATTTTGTGGGCAGGATCTGTTCGCTAAATCAACATTGGATACAGTTTTTAAGATTTTTCTTGGTTTGGAACTGGATAGCATTTGGGGAACTGCTGAAGAAGCGACTAGATTCTCCGATGCTTTTGATGAAGCAAGTGCTAATACCCTGTACCGCTATGTTAACGCCTTTTGGAAGATCAAAAGGTTCCTAAACATTGGCTCTGAAGCAGTTTTGAGGAAAAACATCAAACCGGTAGATGAGTTTGTGTACAAAGTAATCAGAAGCACGATTGAAGAAATCCACAGCTCGCAAGATCATGATGTGCCTGTGAGTTAGTTGAATACCAGAATAGACAGACATTTGTCTTCTAACCTGCTCGTTCTTATCATTCTTTTGCTCATTTTTGTTACAAGTTAACTTTAATACCCACATTTATAAAAATAAGAAAAAAAAAATTTTAATAGCTGCAAATTATCACATAAAGATATACATTTTTACATGCCAATCTTTAATCTTGTCAAAAATTAGCATTTTAGTCCCTCATTTATAAAATTATATATTAAAGTTCTATTAAAAATTCCTTAAAATTAGATAAAAAGTGACATGTGACAGTCACGTGACACTTTAGCATGAGCATTTAAAGTAATATTACGAGATTGTTACATGTTATTTTTATTTTACTTTTAACAAATTCTTGACGGAATGACTCTAATGGGAAGTTTTATACATTAGGACTTGTTATGGGACATTTGGAATGTTAGATTCGTTTATATATTCAAAGGTAAAAAATAAGATTGACACATAACCAACCATTGTCGTCTCAGAAGTTTATCCTTAAAATTGTGTTAGATATGTCTGAATATATGGACTATCGAGGATGATAAGGATACGTAAATGACAGATGAAGAAAGGAGATATATTGTCTAGGCTGATTGAATGGGGAGAGAAAGATATGAAGAATATGAAGGACATGGTTCTGAGTTTTATAATTGCTGGAAAGGACACCACGGCGACCACTCCATCCTGGTTCTTTTACGGGCTCTGCAAGCAACCGAGCATACAAGAAAAGGTTGCAAAGAAGTGTGAGAAGCAACAAGCACAAAAGAGAATTCGAGCATTGACGAACTTCTAGCCAGCCTTACTGAAGAAGCCCTTGACAAAATGCAATATCTTCTTGCAGCTTTGACTGAGACACTCAGGCTCTACCCTGCAGTTCCATTGGTAATAATACTACTCATATAAATCCAAAGTGCCAAAAAAAAAAAAAAAAAATTATTGATTGAATATGAACTGGGGAGTTTTTGTTCACTTTTTCAACTAGTATTTTTGTGGTGCTTTTGTAGGATGGGAAGATTTGTTTTTCTGATGATACCCTACCCGATGGATACAGCGTGAGGAAAGGAGATGGCGTGACGTACCAGCCTTATGTCCTGGGCAGGATGAAGTTTTTATGGGGCGACGACGCAGAATAATTCTGACCAGAGAGATGGCTTGATGAAGATGGCCTTTTCCACCCGGAGAGCCCTTTCAAATTTACAGCCTTCCAGGTAAGAAAGAACTTACTTACACTTTTAATAAAGAAAAAAAAAATGCTTGTAATCATACTCTTTAGTTTAACATAATTATTGTACAGAAATTTTCACATTATCCAGGTAAACATATAAATTGAGAGTACAAGGAACAAATATCATGCATTTGTAACACCATATTTAGCGGAAACAATGTTAGAGGTGTCTTGTTTTATGAAAAAACATGTTGAATCAGTATGTTCCTGCAACTTCTGAGCTAAATCATGAAAATTTAGCAGGATTTTTTTGTTGTAATATTTTAGAGGCTGGTCCAAGAATTTGTCTAGGAAAGGATTTTGCTTACAGACAGATGAGGATCTTCTCGGCTGTTCTTTTGAGTAGCTACAGATTCAAGCTGAGTAATGAAGGGAAAGAGGTCAATTACAGGACAATGCTCAATCTGCATATTGATGGGCCTCTCCATTTGCGCGCATACGTGAAATAGATGCCGTGGACGTTTTGTAATTTTAACGTTTTTCATATGTGAGTGCGAGTCCTTAAAAAAGTTCGTGGTTTACCTCAAATCGATTGCAAAGTAATGTAAAACAAGTATATGTATGAACATATTTTGATAAATTCATAGCACTTTGAAATCTTCCATATAAATACAGGAAATATTGATAAGGCATGAAAAAAAAAAATGTCAGAGTTGCTATATCCAACCAGAGTTGATATTTGCTTATTCAAATCCTCTGAAACCCGTCAGATTTCGTCCAAAAAATAGCCGGAATCAGTAAATTTCGTTCTAGAATTCACCGGAACCTGCTAGGTTTTGACATAAAACCCATTAGATTTCGTCCCAAAAATCACTGAAACCGCCAGATCCTGTCCTAGAACTGCTGTGGATACTCGCCGGTAAGAGAGAGTGCTCAACCGTGAGAACTGAGAACCCACGATGCGTTGAGCGAAAATGGAGGAGAGGAAATCTGAAGAGGGGTATTGATTGAGAAAATAAGGGCATACAAAGTTAACGAGGAAAGAAGAAGCAGCAGGAAGAAAGGAGGAGCCCACAGTACGCAGAGGAAAACACAGAGGAAAAAAAAAAAAAAAAGAAAAGAAGAGAAACGGGAACGAAACGTAGGTGACAAAACATATTCGAAAAAAAAAAAAAAAAAGGAAGCCTACGAGCCTTTTATATATAGTTAATAGATTAGTGTTTGTTTTATAATACTTCTTTTATATACAATTTAGATATATGTTTGACCTCACTTCCGCTTCTTCCAACAAAACATCAACAATATACAGAATATAATTATTAACCCTTTTTGATTCAGACATCCAAGAGAAATCTCTTGATTAACAGAGATTGTGTATTATGTGGGAACAAGAACATAGTTCATTCTGTAGGATATAACAATTGCCAATCACTGCTAAACACTTCCATGCTCAAAGAAGGGGACATGACCTAAATTATGTGTGAAAGTGTTCGTAAAAAAAATATTAGCTTTGATAAGGTGGACAATCATTTTCAAAGTGGAAAGTAACCCCTTTTGTAATTTCAACAACATCGCCATTTTTATTCAGCATTTATTAAGATGCAATATTAGCTGTCAAATCACTGTATAATAAGGAAATATGAAAATTAAACCGGATTTAAAATGCATTATTTCTTCTTCCCTTTTTTTTCCCACTTAAATAAATTCTCTAGATGCCTTGCCGTTTTGTATATCATTTACCCGAAAGAGTTTAAAAAAAAGACCACCAAAAAAATTTAATTAGAGAAATGGGCTTTTTTTTTTGCCCAAAAATCAAGTGTTTTAGGTAGAAAAACTGTTCCATTTTTTTTTTTAAAAGATAAAAAAAACACCATGAGCAAGGAAAGGAACCTCAACAGGATGAAAATATAAAAATTGAAGCAGTTTTCCTGGCCGGAGGCTTGATTTTTAATGCCAAAAAAAAGATGTCATTTGTCCAAATTTTTTTTTTGAAAAGGCCAGTTATTAAAAGACCCCTACCCCCGGATGACAAAAAGGGTCAAAATGCAGAACAACAAAAGAGATCAAAGGCACTCCTCTGGACTCTTTTTTTTTTGGTGAGAGAACGGGGTCAACCAGGATCCAAAAAGGTGAGGAAAAAAAAAAAAACCTTAGGAGCCATCCTGAACACAGAGTCTAGGAGAAGAAGCACCCAAAGCATCGCTTCTAATCAAGCTCATCAGGCCTACAGGAGGGTTTTGAATAAAGACATAAGACTGGTTCCTCTTAATCGCTCTATTGGCTAGCCAGTTGGCAACCTTGTTGCCTTCCCTGTACACATGCTCTATGGAAATGGTCCACTCTCTAGTCAAAAGCCCTTTAATGTCCCTAGTTAATCTAGTAAGATGACCATGGGAATAGTCCGAAGAATTGATCATGCTTAGGGCCAAAGTAGAATCCATTTCTGCTAGAATCTTACGATGGCCTAGGCTCCAAGCCAACTCAAGACCATGCTTTAACGCCCAAAGCTCTGCCTCATAGCCGTTCCAGTTTCGATTGTTTTGAAAAAACCACCTAAACAAACTCCTGATCCTTCTTGAATAATTCCGCCTGCTCCCATCGGTCCTGGACACCCTTTACACGCTCCATCCATGTTGAGTTTCACATAGTCATTTGTAGGTGGACACCACCTGATGAAACGAAGGTTCTTAGTAACAAAGACCTTGCTGATGTTCAATAAATCCCAGGTCTTGTTCACTTGAGAGGCAAAATTGCAACAAGTAGTAAAGCAATTAGCAGGTCTAACAAACTTAACTTTGTGATCCTCTTTATTTCTCCAAGACCAGAGTAAAAATGAGTGCAAGCAAGCAACACGTTCCAAGGGCTATAACCAAACCTGTTGCTGGAAATCTTTAAATTAAAATCAATCCACTCAACTCTTTGGATATTAAAAAACCATGACCATCTGCTCGAAATCAAGGAACTCCACAAAGAATGAGCAGTCGGGCAATCTCTTAGAGCATGAATATCAGTTTCAACCGCTTCATTGCACCGAGGGCATACGCTAGACTCAGCTAGGCCACATTTAAACTTTCTTTCTCTAGTGAGGAGACGACCATGAGCAAAGATCCGCATGAAAAAATTGATCCTAAGAGGGAGTTTATAGCCCCAAATAGACTTCCACAGAGAGCTCTCTTCTCCCCAATTATCACACATAAGGGCTTCATAGATTGAACGAGAACTAAATAAACCACTTGAGGTCAACTTCCAGTATTCCATGTCCTCTCCAGCTCCTTCGCTTCAGCAAGGAATAGCAACAATTCTTTGACAAATATCCTGAGGAATGAATTGGGTTATCAGATTCCAATTCCAATCCCCAATTGGATCCACCATATCTTTTACTTTCGCATTATAGAGATTATCAGGAATAAGGGACGAGGAAACTTCCTTAAGAGGGCCTAAATTCCTGATCTAATTGTCTTCCTTAAAGGAAACTTCTGACCCTTCACCTATAGACCTTTCAGAAAAGGAACTCAACCTGTTTAGGAGGGGATTAACAGCCTTCTAGAGAGGGGAAGAAATCTTACCAGGACCCTCACCACTTCTGTTCCCATACTTCGCTTGCCAAACCTTAGTCCAAAGCATGTCTTTATGGCGGTAGTTCCACGCTAGCTTGTAAAGAAAAGCTGTATTCATAACCTCAATGTTCCTAATACCAAGGCCGCCCATATATTTGGGCTTGCAGACTTGCTTCCAGGAGAGTAGGTGCATTCTACGCCTATCCTCTGTGCCACCCCACAAAAATCTCCGACTAAGTTTATTAATGGCCTCAATCGTTCCCTTTGGGATAGGGGCCGATTGCATAGCAAATTGGGGCAGAGAATTAACAATAAAATTTATCAGAGTGACTCAACCAACTAGAGGAAGGCAATTTGTTTTCCAACCTGCCAATATATTTTTAACTTTCTCAACAACATAGGAATAGTTTTCTTTAGACAATCTTCCCTTCCAAATTGGCACGCCCAAATACATCCCAATATCTTCTGTCATAGAAAAACCTAAAATATCTGAAATGGATTTAGCTGTGTCCAAATCCGTATTATTGGAAAAAAATATCGAAGTTTTCTCCACACTAACCTTTTCACCCGAAGCCTCACAAAACTGATTCATGCACTCTAAAATAGTTACCATCTGTTCCATGGAAGCTTCTGCAAAGAAGAGTAATTCATCTGCAAATAATAAGTGGGAAATAAGCGGTCCATTCCTTCCCACTCTAAAAGGTTTCCAATTCCTGATCCTTACTCGGTCTTGGATCATATGAGTGAATCTCTCCATACAAATTAGGGGTGAACAACGGGCGAGTTTACGGTTTTTGGGCGAGTGCGGGGCGGTTTTTTTAAGTGACGGGTTGACGATTAACCAACCCACAAACCGCCCATGGAGTGGCGGGCGGTTTCGGTTTGGGGGCGGGCGGGTGCGGGCGATGCGGGCGGGTTGGGTCTACACTAATGTACAATATAATTTTTTGAGCTCTTTTTTATTAAAAAAAAGTGAAGAAAATTTGTAGAAAATATAAGACGATAATGTATGAAGCATTCTCAACAACAACCAAATTTGACGCCTAAAGACAATAACCATATTCATAACAAATTAAGAAACATAATCATTCATTGCAACAAGAAACATCAACTATATATGAAGTGATGAACAAAGTCAAGAATTCTTGTTCTTCCATAAAACCTGTTCATTGGGTTCGAAAATAACAGGATACTACAGATGAAATGATGAACAAAGTCAAATGTTCTTTTTCTTTTTAAAGAATGAGGAGTGGGAGAGGTTTAGATTAAGATTTTTTTTTTTTTTTTAAGAATTAGGCGGGCGGGTTCGGGTTGAACCCGCCCCCTAAAATTTAAAACCGTACCCGCCCGCCAACATATGTAGGCGGGCGGGTTAAACCCGCCAATGGACGGGTTGAACCCGCATAGTCTTTTTTTTGGGCGGGCGGCCGGCGGTTGCGGGGCGGTTTTTGTACACCCCTAAATACAAATGACAAAAATGTAAGGAGAGAGAGGGCGTCCCTGTCGAATGCCACGAGAAGGTTTGAAGGACTCTGTCATTTCTCCATTCCATAAAATCTGGAAAGAAGTAGTGATGCACTCCATCCTAAGGCACACAAATATAGGAGGAAGACCAATCATTTCAAGAGATTCCCTAAAGCCCCACTCAAGCTTGTCATATGCCTTTTCCATGTCAACCTTGATTGCCATGAATTTCTTTTTCAATCTCCTCCGTCTCACGCTATGAAAAATTTCCTGGGCAATGACAATATTGTCCTGGATTCGGCGACTTGGGATAAAACTAACTTGGTTAGGAGCGATGATATCAGGAAGAATAACCTTCAATCTCTCAGTTAACACCTTGGTAATGATTTTAAAGGAGACATTACACAAGGAGATAGGACGAAACTGAGTAATTTTTTCCGGCATTGGAGTCTTTGGTATGAGAACTAGTAAAGTGCATTAAGTCCTTCTTCAATCCGACCTATCTCAAAGCTGTCTCTTACCATTTTAAAAATGTCCATTCCAATCCTATGACTATTCCAATCTAAAAGTGTCATTAAGTCTTTGGCCATTGACTATTCCCTCTTCAAGCCTATGAAGTCTCTTGTATCCCACTGTCGTTCCATTCGCCACCTTTTTTCCAATCAAGGTAAACCTCGCGTCGTTTGATCCTCTGACCAAGCCCTATGGCTTCTTGAACCCTTACGACATAAAATCTCAGCCGCCCTTGATTTCTTCCCCTAAGCTCAATCCAATGGTCCCCATTGTCATTTTCCTCGGGTGCCCAATAAATCCACAAATGGTCATTGTCAATCATATTTTCTGGTCCAAAGTCACCTTCTTGTCCACCCCTTGTGCAACTGGCATTGATTAAACAATTCTCTGCCAAGTTGGTAGAGAAAATTGTGTCAATGGCGCTTCTAAATTCTTTAATCCTTTGAACATCCTCTTGGGATATAACTCTCATTTATTGTATAGCAATAGATTACAAACAGTAGCACTAGTGAGTAGACATAGTAAACTGCAGAAATTTCCAAACACTAACCGAGTAGACGTAGAATTTGAAGTTGTTGTGTTAAAAAGAAGGATATACTTTTTAGAACTTTCCTACTTTGAAAGCTATGCATTGCCGTGGTTGACGATTATTATTATTGACTTCTGACGTAACATCACTTCGGGGACTTTAAAAACTAGAGTGTCAATTGTACCCCTAATCTTGTGCTCAGTCTTTGGGGAAGAATCATATTTCTATGTGCAGTTTTGGAAGCTGAAATTTCTTCTGCTATATTTTGCATCTTATCGTTATGCAGAGAAAAAAAGTAAAATTCAAAAAATAAGCATTTGATTAACTTGCTTTTAAGAAATGATCATTTTAAGATCAAGCCTTACAACTAAAGAGAGATCTAAAACGAACCATCAAACATACCAGTAATTTAAGTAAGATTTATTTATTTATATCTATTTTACTTTATGTTATTTTATTTTATTAAGGCTGCCCTGCTCTACCTGCGTTCTGAATAGTATGTTGCTAAGTTTAGAGGATTCCTGTGTAATTATGCTATTTTCTCCCAAGATAAGATTGCATTATCCATATATGTCCAGAGAACATGTAGGGTCTAGTCTAGGTAACCTTGGAATTTGCACGAAATGGTTTCCAATAGGTGAAATGGTAAGCGGTGAATTCATTGACTTTATAGTATAGCATGAAAA
This sequence comes from Artocarpus heterophyllus, assembly GCA_025403435.1. Classification (NCBI taxonomy): domain Eukaryota; kingdom Viridiplantae; phylum Streptophyta; class Magnoliopsida; order Rosales; family Moraceae; genus Artocarpus; species Artocarpus heterophyllus. The sequence continues at coordinate 5,875,563 of CM046354.1, read as the reverse complement.
GGAATTTTACTTTTATGTAAAATTTCGTGTATCTGATAAAGCAGATAGTATCTTCTTCATGTAGGATTCCATTTTGTTTCTTTTTTTTTTTTTTTTGGTGGACTTAAGAAAAGATATTTTTCTATATTAATATACCTTTGCATAGTATTCGACATTTGAGGATTTATTACTAACAACGATCCCATTTATGCAAATTTTGTTATTCCTCTTGCTTTAAATCAAGACATGACAATATGAACAGCATCTAAGTTGCAGCAATTAAAGAACAATCTAGATTCATAACTTTCATTGCAACCGAAGGGGCTCTGAAACTTCAGCTTGATGCTATGATAGTTTGCTTGATAATTGAAATTCATTCTGCTTGTAATCCTTTCTTCAGTAGAATAGACAAAACTCTCAAAAATTGAAGTCTATTGTCAGCAACTGTTTTATTGCAATTGTTAGGCTGCTCTGCTTAGTTTAAAGGAACCCTGTTTTAGCATGATGTTTTATTCCACTATAACATTCAGTTAAAGAATTCCATTATCCACATGACTCCATTTTCACTACATTAGTATCTTATTATATAGTACTAGACATATAGGATTACACATTTTAAAACATAATATCCCAATAAAACAAACAATCGGAAATAAAACCACACAAAAGTACAGAAAAAGAGAAAAGAGAGCTACATTTGCCTAAATTCACAAACAAGGAAAACATCCGGTGACTGCCAAGAGTTACTCTTCAGTGCTGGTCTGCTGCATCCTCTTCTTCAGCCTTGCTACTTTCACCGCCATCATGGCAAGTATCCGTTCTTTGGTGTTGTCAACAAAGCGGAAACAAGCGACTCTCCAGTTTCTTTTGAAAGCTAAAGTCCCAATAACTGCCCATAAACCAGTAGCATATCCAGCCACTACGGCGAAGTAAAACAACATTTTTTCTTTTTTATCTTTTTCATGGTCTTCATCTTCTTGGCGAGCACTTGTTGGAGGTTGGGCTGAATCGTCATCACGGGGACATTTCTTCGGCAGAGGAGCTCCGCAGAGTTGAAAGTTGTCAGCATAGATTGATGGATCATCCAGAGTTTGAAGCTGATTGCCCTTTGAAATTTTCCCTGACAAATTGTTGTGTGACAAGTTGAGGTGGCTTAGGGACGTTAAGTTAGACATGCTCTGTGGAATTGCACCATAAAGTTGGTTGTTTGAGAGGTCAAGAGATTCCAACAAATTTATTCCCCCTATCTTGTTGGGAATATTGCCAGACAAGTGATTGTGTGACAAGCTCAGACTACGCAATCCAGATAGCACGCGTAGCTCCTCAGGAATAACTCCAACAAGGTTATTGCTTGAAAGGTCCATGGTCTCCAGAAGTTGTAGCTGCACTTTTGTGTACTCAAGATTCGGTCCTTTTGTGAATTGCTGGAGCTTTACTGTATTCCAATCTTTATCACCATCAAAAGGCGCTGGCAGAGGCACTGGCAGAGTCGCTGCTGGTTTTGATGTGGGTGCTATTGTGGGTGGTTCTGATATGGGACCCGAAGCAAGTGATACATACTCATTTCTTTCGAGTCTTGTTGCGGTCATTCCAGTGAGAATGCAAAAGCAACGGGGTATTCTTCCTGTGACATTGTTATGAGCAAGATCCAAGACTTTGCAATTTAACAAGTTTGCATAGTTGTGAAGGAATGTTGCCGTTTAAAACATTATCCCGAAGCCTGAGTATTCGCAGTGACAAAAGGCTCTCTCCAATCCAGGTTGGTATAGATCCAGACAACTTATTCTCACCAAAATCAAGAAGTTCCAATCCCTTGCAGTTTCGTAAAGCCAGAGGAATCTCCCCTTTGAAGATTATTTTCATTAACATGCAACCTTTTTAGATACGAGAGGTGTCCAAATGAATTTGGAATTGTCCCTAGAAGCTCGTTGTTTGATAGATTTATAACATAGATCCTTTGAGTATCTCTCCAACAATGAGACACTTCTCCACTTAGCTTGTTTCTCGAAAGATCTAGAACTTCCAGTCGTTCCAATTCGCATAATGAGTTAGGCATAGAACCATTCAGCAAGTTGTTTCCAAGAATTAGATTGCGTATATTGGGAATACTATAATCAATATCAGTTGGAAGGCATCCAGTGATTTGGTTGGCAGAGAGATCCAAATGATAAAGAGACATAGGGCAAAGCCATGTGGGGAAAGCCCCATAGATACTAGCATTCGACAGATCTAGCATACCGACTTCCTTTGGTGTTTGAATCCACGGGGGAAATTGGGTTCCAATTATACATGATGACATGTTGATGTCAGAGAGACTAAAAGGAGGGATCCAATCAGATTTGACTTTCAAAGTCAAATGGTTGGAACTGATGTCCAACTCTTTTAGGCTTGAAAGGTTGGCAAAGTGAAGTTCAGAGACAATACCCTCCAAAGAATTGGAAGAAATATCTAACTCCTGTAGGTTCACTAGTTGCCCAAGACTCTCAGGAATGGGTCCATTCAATTGATTATGCGAAAGATGTAAATTTTCCAAGGTTGATAATTTCCCCAACCATAGCGGAATAACCCCACTCAACTGGTTATATGAAAGATCTAATCTCCTCAACATCAACAATCTCCCCAACGACTCTGGAATAGACTCATTCAACGTATTGTTTCACAAGTCTAGTTCTTTCAACGTTGAAAGTCTCCCTAGTGATTGTGGAATGAGCCCATTCAGTTGATTGCGTGAAAGATATAAATCTTCCAAAGATGACAATTTCCCCAAGGATGATGGAATACCCCCATTCAATAGGTTATCTGAAAGATATAATTGTTTCAACATAGATAGCGTCCCCAATGATTGTGGAATATTCCCGCTCAACTGGTTATTTGAAAGACCTAACCATTTCAACATTGATAGTCTCCCTAACAACTGTGGAATGATTCCATTTAGCTGATTAAGTAAAAGATGTAAATACTCCAAGGATGACATTCTACCTAGCCATGGTGGAATGGTCCCACTCAATTGATTTGATGAAAGATCTAAACTTCTTAACATTGACAATTCTCTGAGTGAAGTTGAAATTGGACCGTAGAATGAACTTTCGGAAAGATAAAGCTCTTTTAAACTCTTTAATTGCTTTAACCAATTTGGCATATTACTGCCAAATTTGTTACCCGTTAAATCCAGATACTCCAAATCATACACAAGGCATCTTGATGAATTCTTTTGAATTCTCAACACCTCACCAAGAAATGAGTTTCTGTACAGAACGAATGACTTTAAAGAACATGCCTTATTTAACATTGACAATATCCCGCCTTCAATTGTATCAAACTGATTAGATGAAAGATCCAAGACAAGGGTCTTAGGATTAACCAACCAGAGAGGAACAATGGATTTAAAGCGGTTGTCTGAAAGATTAAAGTTTTCTAACTCCAGTCATGTTTTGGAAAGCAATTGGGAGTGGTCCACTTAGACTATTGCCCCTAAGGCTAAGGGTTTGAATGCTTCCAAGGAAGGTTGAATTGATTGCATTCCAAGGAAGGTGAGTATTTTGGATTTCACAATAATCTAACCACAAGACCAGTAGAGAGGGAAGTGAATTGAGTACTTGCGTCAGACCAAGTGCCTTGCTGAGGTTCACGAAGCTCATGTCAAGTCTTTGCAGTGATGAAAGCTTTGAAACCCATTGGAGATTATCGGCATATAGTCCTTGGCCACTCAGCTCGAGAACTTGCAAGTTAGTAAGGTTTCCAAGCTGATGGGGAGTCCTTCCTTGAAATCTCGCACCGGAGAGACCGAGATATTTCAGGTGTTTGAAGGAACCCAAGAACTGGGGAATGAGGCTGTGTTGAAAGTCATTTCCACTCAGGTCCAAGAAAGCCAAATATTTCAGCTCCAGCAAACAAGCGTCAACCTTAGGGGATGAAAGTTTATCAGAACTCGTAATATCAAGGTCCGCATCGATCTCTGAATAACTTGGTGTTCTGAGATCAAGCACGGCAACGTGCCCAATATTTTCAAAACAAGTTACTCCTTTCCACCAGTAACAATCGTCACCAGTCCAAGAGACCAGCCGGTTTGAAGAGTCATTGAAACTTTGTTTCAGTTGCAACAAAGCTGCTCTCTCCCGTCTTGGGCAGCCAAAGGCCAAGTTTTTGCAGAAGCATAATTGTGTTACTTCAACGAACAACAGAGCAACAAGAAAAACTCCAGCACTCAGAGATTTCTTCATGTTTGAGAACATCTTCCTCTCGATGCAAATCATAGTACTATCTCCTTATAGCGCTATGGAGAAGGATGGTCAAGTCCAAAGAAGCTGAAAAGAAGGGACCTTTTAGTTACCCCACAACTTTGATTTCTAAATCACCCTTCTCCCACACTACTCTAATTTATTATATTTATACAAGTTGTTACTATATAGAATAAGGTTCGTTCTTCTAAATGAAGCTCAACTGGATATATAATCTCAAATACAAATAATTTATTATGGACTAAATCAATTAATATCTCATTAAATTTTCTAATTGTACATGATAAAAATAGCAAGTTCAAAAATAGCAGTACGCAACTGTTTAAAACTGGAAAGCCACTAAGAGAACTCACCCTGTTACTTGTTCTTGACATATTCCATCAGGCAAATCGATGAAGACTTTCAAAGCTTTCTTCTTCTTCTTCTTCTTCTTTCAAAAATGATGTTTTATCTTCATCTTGCACGTTAATTATGAAGAATCACCATGTGTTTATGAGGATAAAAGTTATAGAAAATACATACACGTCCAAATTTCTTCCTAAAAATTGAAAAGAATTGTTTAATGACCTATTTATCGCGCTCTATGAGGCAGGCGCATTGGAAATCTAAAAAAAAAAAAAATGTAGAATTTGAAGTCGTCTTGGAAAAAGAAGGATACTAGTTCAGAACGTTCCCACTAATTTCAAACGCGTGCTTGACGAATAATGTCATTGCCTTCTGACATAACATCACTTCTAAGATAAGTTCGGAGACATGTTCAAAACAAAATTTAAATTGTTGTGACATTTTTCAGTATTGACATTTAGTTCAAACCATGTCTCCAAACACCGTTTTAGAACACTGGAGCGTCAATCCTATGCCTCTCTTGTCCTTGGTCAATCTTATACCTCTCTTGTCCTTGTTCTTCTGGAAGGAACCATCTTTCTGGCTAATTCCTCTTTTTTTTCCCTTTAGAAATTACTCATGTTGAATTTCCCTTGCAAGCAGTTCTATGTGGATCTGAACAGTAATTCTTTCAATATTATTTGGTATATAACTATTTTTTTTTCAAAGGGAAAAAAGTGCAATGAATGGAAAAAATATATATTAATTAGCATTGGATGAGCTTGTTTTGCGATCAAGCCTGGCAATATGAACGACATCTCAATTACAACAAAATAAACGACAACAAACATAGAACGACAACCCTTAGAAAAGGCGGGATGCCGTATATCTAACCATAGAGACAGATTCATAAAAGCACTACAATATCGTCATGAAATTATAAAATATTAAAAAAGGCTGTTGTTGAACAACATTACGTTTACATTACAGCTGCATAATCTGAAGACGACCATCATTCCTAAAAGCAATAAAATTAGGAATGGCAACGGGCAGGGTGGGGGCGAGTATGCTTCCCCCACCGCTGCATCCTACTTTTTTTTGTCCCCCATATTAACCTTTATACCCATCGAATTTAATTCGGGGCGAGTTGAGAATCCCTATTAGGCAGCTATCCTCGTACAGTACCCGTTTACTTATTTAGAGCTTTAAAATTGTTATACTATTATTAAACTCGAATCAAATTCCATTAAATTCCATTAAGTAAATTAGAAAATTTAACAATATATCACTTAAGTCGTATAAAATAAACCTTAAACAAAATTCAAACTCCATAAATTTAAAAATAAAATTTATAAAATAAACTAAAACATTAAAATATTAAAAATATTATTCGTTTTCTTTGTTTATTCTCTTCATAGCTTCATGCCAGCTCTATTATTTGATCATTCTTAAGCATCACAGTTGACAAAATTTAGATCATGTGTTAACAAATAACAAGAAATTTAATATTTTAGTTAAATTTATTCAAAACTAAAAAAAGCGACAAGCATAAATAAGTACTATATTTACCTAATTTTTGTTTTATTTTTTAAATAGTTTCATGTTTTTCTTATTATTATAATTTAATAAATCCGCAACCTTACATATATATTTAAAAATACGTAAATAAATATAAAAAAATATACACACATAATACATATATATGTACGAAAAATAAGGAACATATAATCGGGTCGGAGGCGGGGGCCGTGAAGCTTCCCCCATCCCCGCCCTACCCCCACTCAGGGGTTAATCTTAACTCTTGTACTCTTCTTATCAATGATAAACTTGAGTTTTTGAGTTTAACATTGATAAAACTTTTCAAATTTATCATATGAACTCAATTTATCAATAATAAATGAATTTGTCTAATTTTAAAAAATTATAATTATTTATTTTAAAGAATATATTAAAAAGGTCATACAACGTAATTTTTCCTAATTCCAATTGAGTTTTTTTATAAATAACTTGTGGTTGGAATCGAAGCGGAGAAAAAAAGTTTTCAGATTCGAATTAGATCCTGTTTACACAAGTACATTATTCTTATTCTTTTTATATCAAGTATTTTTAATATATAGGAATTGAACTTGTTAATTTTCAACATATACATAGGTAAATGTTTTTCGTTTTTGGTGGGATATAAAAAGATGGCTCTAGAGTTTTCCATCTCTCTAGCTGTGCAAGTAAGTACTAGCAATTATTTCGTTAGATTAGATTCTTTCCGTTGACAAATTAACCGAACCACGTTGATTAACAAATTTTTGACTTCAAAGTATCCACTGTCCCAGTTAGCAGGTATTCTTTTTCTTTCAATCACCCAAAAAAAAAAAAAAAAAAGTGTTCTCTTTCTTTCTAGAAGATTTTGAGCCCGTTTGATTTGAGTATTTGAGTAAAGTATTTAAATAAAGATTTAGGACCTGTTTAGTTTAAGTATTTGAATGAAGATTTAAATTTTTATGAGAAACAATACTGTAACAAAATCATTTAAACTGTTATTTGAATATCAAAACAAATAGGTCCTTAAATTTTTATGAGAAAAAATACTGTAGTAAAATAATTTAAACTGTGATTTAAATATCAAATTAATCGAACCTTTTAATTTCCTATGATACACTGTGGCAGAATTGGTTGACTTTTTCTACACTTTACTTGTGTCAGATTCTAGTTGGTCCAACTATCACCAAAATCTCCGACAGGCCCCACCAGGAGAGATCCGACTGAACTGCACTGCATAAAAACCCCACACGAACCTGCCCATCAAATTATCCCATTACCTACAGCAAACAAGACGATCTTGACCGTACATTGCCTCCCACGTGTCCGACTACTTCCGATGGATCTACGAAGACTTGAGGCCATGGGCCCACACGGGAATATCGAGGGATGTGGTGGAGAGTGCCAAACGTACGGCCAATTTTAGGCTAGTGATAGTGAACGGCAAGGCCTACGTGGAGACGTATCAGAAGGCATTCCAAACGAGAGACGTTTTTACACTCTGGGGGATCCTACATTTGTCACGAAAGTACCCAGAAAGAGTGCCTGATCTAGAGCTCATGTTCGATTGCGTTGATTGGCCAGTAGTTTTGTTAAAAGCATATAGTGGGGCCGATGCAACGTCACCACCACCCCTGTTCTGTTGTTGTGGAGAAGATAGCATACTTGATATTGTCTTCCCTGATTGGTCGTTTTGACGTCTAAACTCATGACATCTGATTGGTCGTTTCATTTTTCTTCGATTTCCGTCCACCAGTAAAACACTTTGTAAACTTGTGAATAATGTTCACTCTGTGGTTGCAGATTTTATTTTAAAGGTAGTTTTATATCCAGATCTAATATTAAGGTTTAGTGTTTAAATCTTTAACCCCTGAAGTATGAAATTAAGAAATGCTGATTTGATCGTAATACATTGTCAGCTCATTGATGTACACGTTGATCATATATATGTACGTCATACTAATATCCAATTTGTAATAAGATTAACATATTGCACGTCAAAATAAATGATGATTTTGCGTTTATTTTTAACATTAAGTTTATTGTTCAGATGATGCATACATTCTATTCCTCATTAAGACAGACGTTTAAAAAAATCACATATCTACTTGCTATGATAAAGATCCTTTCAAATTTTGTTATAAATTAAGACCATCAGCAATGATGATCATGATGAATAATGATGTGTGTATTTACACGTTTTATGCGAATGACTATCCAGAAGTTAGGGAAAAAAACTGGAAAAGTAGTTTTTTTTTTTTTTATTTGGGTAAATAATTTAACTGACAAAGAGATGCATGGCGGAATGTATTATGTGCAAAGGCCAGAGATAAACATAAAGCCATGGGAGGCATTGTTGAAGGTTTGGAAGAAGGAAACAAGAAAAGCAAAAGGGTGGATAGAGAACCTTATGCCTACTGGAAGGGAAGCCCGATTGTTGCTGCCACCAGACAAGACCTTCTCAAACGCAATGTTTCCGACAAACAAGACTGGAATGCTCGTCTCTATGCCCAGGTTTCTTTTCTACATGCATTTTTTTCTTTCCTAATCAAATACACCTTCGTCTTAATGCTATTGATTAGTTTCTATTAACTGTTGGTTTCCAACTTTTTAAGAAAAATCAATATTTGTGTCAATATTTATATACCGCGTCCATGTTAGGTCTATAGATAACTATCATTGTCGTTGTTTCTCTTGTTGTTTGTGATTGCTTGCGCGATTGGCTTAAAGAATCCAAGGAAGGATACAAGCAATCAGATTTGGCAAACCAATGCATTCATAGGTAAAAAACGTTGAATTTTCACTCTTCTTCTTCTAAGACAAACTATGACTGCCTCATAAGTTTTATTGCTTTCCATTTTTCATTGTATCCTTGTAAGTCATTTTTTACGTTCTAACTTTGTTGATTTATTAATTTTTTTAGCTTGAAATTTCATGCAGATATAAGATCTACATCGAAGGGTCTGCATGGTCTGTTGGTGAGAAATACATACTTGCCTGTGATTCTGTAACCTTACTAGTAAAGCCCCATTACTACGATTTCATCACTCGAAGTTTGGCGCCAATGCAACATTATTGGCCTATTAAGCATGATGACAGGTGCAGATCCATCAAGTTTGCTGTTGACTGGGGAAATTCTCACAAGAAAAAGGTAACAATTCTATGCTTTTAGTCTTGCTTTATGTCATGGTGAATACTGGCGCAAACTCATTGATTATTTCTGCTTTGTTCGTTCAAGACTCCAAATTACAAAACTTGTCTCTTTTTTTTTTTGAGGAAAAAAATGAAAAGCTATATTCAAGGAAATTATGAATCTATACAAACATTTACAGGGGACAAGGTGCTTTAATATCAAACGAAGAACCTAGAATCTGACCTGAATGGCAAAATTCAAATATAGTTTCCAAATTTTGATTTTTTTATTCTTTTGTTTTCATGGATGTTATCAGGCAAAATCTATTGGACAGACGGCAAGCACGTTCATTCAAGAGGAGTTAAAAATGGAGTGTGTGTATGACTAGCTGTTTCATCGTTTGAATGAATATGCCAAGCTTTTGCAATTTAAGCCTACTATACCTCAAAAGGCGGTGGAATTCTGTTCCAAGTCCATGGCTTGCACATTGCACGGACTGAGGAAAAAGTTCATGATGGATTCAATGGTGAAGAGTCCTGCAGAGAGTGGCCCATGCACAATGCTGTTGGAGAATTAGGCACCTCATAATTCTAAGGATCACAAGAACGAATAATTGCAGAAAAAAAGAAAAGAGAGACATCAAATTTTTATACAGGTTCGTCCAAATTTGAGACTACGTCCTGTTTCTGTCCGCTGCAGATTTCACTATAATGAAAGAGATTACAGATTACAAGAGAAATTTATACACACTCTCAAATAATGTTTCCAAAATCTCTCTTCTACCTAGTACCCTTTGTGAGAATTTTTCTCTCTCAAGAATAGAGCTCTCACACAAAAATATGCCTCACACAAAATAATACCACTAACACACACAACCCTAGCCACCTTATGTCTATTTATACTCCAAAGAAGAGAAAAATAGCAACTAATAAGAAACCCTAGTAGTTTCCCGTTTTTAGGCCTTTAAAACACGACTTTTTCATAGAAAAATTGTAAAAAGACAGACTTTAGGCGTTGCGGTGCTCAAAACCGACGCCGCGACACTAGTTGAACCTCGGGCTAGGGCCGCGGCCCTACTGCCCCCCTTTATTTTTTTTTTCTTCTCCTTGCTTTGTTAGGTGTTGATTCTGCTCCACATTGCAACAATCTCCCACTTGGAGAATAATTAATCACCATATCTCCAACTACAGCGGCAACAACTTCTCACGTCTCATGGAAAAGTCCAACTAAAGTTGCGCACAACTTCAGTTTCTCGATGAGAACTATCTTGGTGAGCATATCTGCTGGATTCTGACTCCCAAGAATCTTCTTAAGCTTTAACACTCCATCTTCCGATGCTGACCTGATGAAGTGATATTGCAACTGTATATGCTTCGTCTTAGCATGAAATGCAGGATTTTTTGTCAAGTGAATGGCGCTCTGACTGTCACTGTATAACGCACTCCTTTCTTGCTTGTGACCCACTTCTTCCAAAAACAACTGCAACCAAATCATCTCTTTGCTCACTTCTGTCATTGCCGCATACTCTACTTCTGTTGTAGAGAGTGCAACTATCTTTTGCAGCTTTGAGACCCAACTAACTGTTGTACCAGCCAAAGTGTAGACATAACCGGTGGTACTCCTTCTACCATCAATGTCTCTAGCCATATCAGCAACTACTTAGCCTTGTAGTCCCAAGTTTGACTTTTTGAAACGGAATGCTAAACCTACAGTACCTCTCAGATATTTGAGAATCCATTTCACTGCCTCCCAATGCTGCTTACCTAGATTGCTCATGTACCTACTCCCAACTCCCACTGCATGTGCAATGTCTGCTCTGGTACAAACCATGGCATACATGAGACTGCCTATTGCTGAAGCATAAGGCACCTTGGCTATGTGGTGTCGCTCCTGCTTTATGGTCGGTGATTGCTCCTTTGATAACTCGAAGTGACTGGCTAAAGGAGTCCTCACAGGCTTTGCATTACTCATGTTGAATCTGCTAAGCACTTTTTCAACATATTCTTCCTGTGACAGTTTTAGACCATTACTGTTCTTCGTTATTCTCATCCCAAGGATTTGTTTTGCAACACCCAAATCCTTCATTGTAAACTCCTTAGACAGCTCATTCTTTAGCTTGTCAATCTCCTGTTTGTAACCTCTTGCTATCAGCATGTCATTGGCATATAGCAAAAATATGATGTAGGAGTCACCAAATTCTTCACATAACAACAGTGATCTCTCTGATACCTCAAGAAACTATTGCTACATATAACACCGTTAAACTTCTTATACTACTGCCTAGGAGCTTCTTTGAGGCCATACAAGCTCTTCTAAAGTTTGCACACTAAATTCTCCTTGCTCGGTACTTTAAAACCTTGTGGCTGCTTCATGTAGATCTCCTCCTCCAAGTCACCATGGAGAAAAGTCGTCTTGACATCCAACTGTTCTAAGAACAAGTCTTCATTTGCCACTAGCGCAAGTACCATCCTGATCATGGTTAATTTCACCACTAGAGAAAAAATCTCATTGAAGTCGATGCCTTCTTTCTGTTGAAAGCCTTTTACCACCAGCCTTGCCTTGTATCATTTGTTGCCATCACTTTCATCTTTTATCTGGTATACCCATTTATTATGCAAGGCCTCTTTGCCCTATGGTAGCTCTGCCAGTTCTCATCTCTGATTGGACATTAAGAAATTCATCTCATCCCTCATGGCTGACTCCCACTTGACAGAATCTTTAGCCTATATGGCTTCATCATAACTCTCTGGTTCTCCTTTCTTGGTCAACAAGATGTAGTATACAGAAGGGGAGTATCTCTATGGCAGTCTGATAGTCCTGCTAGACCTCTTGACTACAGTGGTAGTACTCTGGTTTCCCTTTGGAGCTATATTCTCTTGATCTTTAACCTTTGGATTTTGCTCCACTTCAGGAAGATCCTTCAATGGAATCACCTCAGGTTTCTTACCTTCAGAACCTGAACTTCTAGAGATACTGCTATCTCTGTCCTCATACCGAACACCTTTATTGAAGATCACATCCTTGCTCCTGATAATCTTCCGATTTTGGTCATTCCAGAAACGATAACCAGACTTAAGTCCACCATAGCCAACTAGAAAACACTTCTTTGACTTTGCATCAAGTTTACTTCTAGCACCAGAATCAATATGAACATAGGAAACACACCCGAATACTCTCAAGTAAAAGAGATCAACCTTTTTACCGCTCCAGACTTCTTCTGGTAGCTTGAACTTCAATAGTGTGGATGGACTTCTATTGATCAGATGAGCTGCTGTATTAATTGCCTAAACCTAAAATGACTTTCGCAACCCCGCACGTAACCTCATGCTTCTGGCACGCTTGTTTAGAGTCCTATTTATCCTCTCAGCTACGCCATTCTGCTGTGGTTTTCCTGGAATGGTTTTCTTCATCTTTATTCCATTCTTAGCACAGTATCGCCTGAAGTCATCATCTAAGTATTCTCTCACATTATCAAACTACAAGCACTTCACCTTCAAATCTGTCTCGTTCTCCACCGTGACTCTCCATCTCTTGAAAGCATCAAAGACATCAGATTTGTTTTTCAGAAAGTAAACACATACCTTCTTTCTTGAGTCATCTATAAACGTCACATAGTAATTAGCGCCACTAAGGGAAGTCACCGTCGAAGGCCCCCACACATCAATGTGAACTAGCTCCAACTTCTTGGACTTAGGCTTTTTACCTGTTGTTGAGAAGCTAACTCTCTTCTGTTTGCCAAAGATACAGGCTTCACACAAACTGTGATCAACAGTTTTCAATCCTAGTAGTTTTTCTTTACAGTGAAGCACCTTCATTCCTTTCTCACTCATGTGATCGAGTCTATAGTGCCATAGCTTAGTGTTGGCAGCAGAGTCAGCAACTGCTATGGTATCTCTGCAACTAGAGTTAATATAGAAAGTTCTAGCTTTGCGTCCTTGAGCAACAACCATTGCTCTATAACGCCCTGAAATTAATTAAATGATATTAGAATGTAAAATGGTGGATTAGTGTGCCATAATGAACATTTTAAACTTAATTTGAACATTTGGTGAAATTTTTGAATCTAAAGTTGTTTTGGTTATTTTAATGATTTTTTGTGGTTTTCAATTATTTTAATTGTTATTTTGAACCTTGAAATAAAACAATTTGTCAAATACCAAGTATGTCCCATTTGAAAACAGTATGTTGCATACGGTTTGTTTGCAGCAAAATTGTCTCCCTTTCTCTATTTATTTTCCCCTCTCCCTCTCTTCCTCTCATTCACTCCCTCTCATCTCTCTCTTACTCTCTCCTAGCTCTCTCTCGTTCTCCCCCTGTCTCTCTCTTCCTCTCTCATTTCCTCCTAAAAACTTTGAATTAAATCAAGCCCAAGCTTCGATTTAGTGGATTGGAGGCTCGGGAACGTGATTGAGTAACCAAAAATGTGATTTAAAGCTTCGATTCGAGGTTAGTTTTCAAATTTTAAAACTTTTTCAAATTTTTAATTTTTCTTGTATTTTAAAATTTAAGCTTGTTTGAACTTAGAAAACCTTTGATCTAGGTGAGGGAAACTTAGAACAACCAGAATCTAAGCTTTGTTTGAAGAAAAACAAATTCGAATCAAGATTTTTCATTTTTTCCTATTTTACACCATTTTTGGATTTTCTTGGATTTTATGTACAAATCTTGTTTAAATGAGTTTAAAAGTGTCCTATTATGTTTTTCTATCATCTATGATTGATTTTCATGCCTGAGAACTGAGAAAAACAGGTTGAAATGAGGATTGGGGATCGAGAGGCTGAGAACCTGTGCCTGGAAAATTCTAAAATTTTCCAGTTCGACAGGCCGAATTTATGGGTTTGGCAGGCCGGATTCATACGTCCGGCAGGCCGAACCTAGAAAAAGTTTGATCGGTCGGACCTAGTTCTTCGACAGCAATTCAGCTGGTCGAGCCAGGGTGATCAGCAAGTCAACCGAGCATGGTGAAATTTTGTGATTTTTCATCCGTTTTACTGTTTTGAACCCCGATTGAAATCTCAACTTTATAAAATGATTTTATTAATACAAATGGCACACTAGGACACCATGAAATAGTTTAGCAACATAGAATATCTTAAACTAAATACTGATAGACCTAGTTTCTATTTAAGGTCGTTCGTAGTTCCGCTGAGCTAACATATAGCGGACCAAGATTACGGTGTGGGACACTAGCATGAGTGTTGAGGTAGGACTTCTACCTTTTTTTTTTATAACCCAATTTCAAATAATTTTGGCCATAAAAGGGTTTTCAACGGTTGTTTGAAAAAAGAAATTTTATCTATTATTTTATAAACCGTGGATTGAGGTGAATTTCATAATGAACTTTATAACGAATGTAAATGAAAATACCTGGTAAATGAGTTTTAAATAATGACAGAAAAGAATATAAGGGCATAATGCCATATCAGAGATCAGGTTGTGTAGCGTACGACCTTGGGGGCAGGCCCCGAAACCCAACTGGGCCACTACAGTGGTGTTATACATATGGTTTGCCTAGGAAAAGAAAATGATGCTCTTTCTGGTCGACCAATAAATTGTTCTTAAAATTTAATATTTCTTAAAATATAGTCCTACTGAGCCTTTTGTTTACATTTTATTTTTTTTCAAACCTTTTCCCTCTAGGTGGATTTTAGCTTAGATTCAACGAGGATTCCACAGACAGGACTCAGGAGCAATAGAAGTACCTAGTAGGTTATTTAAATTATAATATCAAGGCATGTAACATTTTAACTTTCTCTTTACTTGGACTGTGGTTGTAAAATAATATTGTCAGTACTATGTGTGTGTACAAGATGTGGGTCAGTGGGATCCATTCTCGTTTCTTTTATTTCTTTGCATCCTCTAATTATTTACTTTGATGTTCTCATTTGTTCAAATTATTATAAATGCTTGTTCTAAAAAGGGCTTTGAAATTATCCACTTTTTTCTTAATTAGTCTAAATGCTTAAACTTATGTTTTTACTAAAATTCTTATTAATTATCTTAATTAACCCGCCGTGTCACCTCCCGTACCCCGAGGCGTGACATGCTCCCTTTGTGACTTTCTAACCTCCACAACTGAAGGTCACATTATGTCCTTCGTCATTGAGTTGCCCTAATTGCGCATCAGCTTGGGTACATGTCTCACCTTCTGAATCTTCGACACAGACCCATTAGGCATTTTTAAACTGACATCCCCAATGCCAACAATGTCAAAAGGTTCACTATCTGTAAGGTAAACCTTACAATGATTTCCAGTAACAAAATTCTCTAGGACATGACAATGTGGAGTAGTGTGGAATGATGCTCCTGAATCTATCACCCACGAATCAAAAGAATTGTCAACGGACAAGATTAAGGCATCCTATGCCTCTTCTGTGGTGGCGTTTGCAGCATCATTATTCTTGTTTTCATTCTTCCTTGGAGCCATGTAATTCTTTTTCAAGTGGCCGGTTTTTCCACAATTCCAGCACTCTACATTCCTACCATTCCTTGACTTACTTCTCTCATTCCTCGACTTGCCTCTCTTTACATTATCCCTGTTGGAATGTCTCTCAAGTTTCTTGCCCTTATTATTAACATTAAGGGCCGAGTTCAATGTAGAGGCTTCACCTGAATCCTTTATGCGAACTTCTTCCACCAGAATAGAGTTTCTGATGTCAACAAACTTTAGTTTTTTATTCCAATTGAATTAGTAATGTCCACCCTCATGGGTTCCCAACTATTCGGTAACGAGGCCAAGAGGATTAGGGCATTGATCTCATCATCAAATTTAATCTCCACCAAGACCAATTGGTTTAGAACGATGTTGAAATTGTTCAGATGCTCTACCACCGAGGCACCTTCAGGCATTTTTAAATTAAAGAGCTTCTTCATGAGATGTACCTTGTTATTGGTTGAGGGCGTCTCATACATCTCTGACAGAGCCTTCATCATCCCTGCTGTAGTATTCTCCTTCGCAACGTTGTGTTGGGTTTGGTGCCCTAAAAGCTGTGACATTGTACATATTGTTAATAAATAAATAAAATGACATTTATTATTATTTTGGTTGATTATATGTATTATGAATACCTTTATAAACATCAAGAAAATTCCATGATTATTTATGTGACTATAAATTTAGCATATAAGTGTTATTTGCTTGGGGATAAAATTTATAGATAATAATCTAAATAGTCCGTAATAATTAATTAAAGTTTGGGATCTTTAATTAAAAATTACAAGTACGGTCCAATCTCATCTAAAATGAAATAGTCATTATCCGGACTATTAATGTAGAGACATTAGGTTGGAGGTACTTTATATAATGAGATTATATAGGACTGGACCAGATAAATTATGAATCTCTAATAATCATCCGTTACAAATAGAGTATTCAAATTTATCACTATGATGATCATATATTTGACAGTCTTAATCCTGAGTATTTATTAGACTCCTATTTATTACATTATGTTTTTTGACTTGCATGGTAAGATTTGTCTAAGCACAGATTGTAACTTAGCATCTTGGAAACATAAAGTAATAAATGGCTGGGAATAATATTATACAGATATAGAATCCATTCCTTCCCTATGGAAGTTAGAAAAATAGTTCTCTTGAGTGATAATTCAAGGTTTGAACAATAGAGCGCTCGTTCATAATAAGATTATGAATTAATTGTTCATTAGAGAATTATTGGAACTCAAGGATAAAGAGGTAATAAGAGAGGTAAACGGAAATTGAACCTAGCTCTTATTATGAACTATTTATGGAGGACTGACTTATATGTAATGATTATATCAATGGACTACTCGTTAATTTTCTTTGAGTAATTATACTATAATCTCAAGAGTTCAGTTTCAGGTTTTTAGTGGAGTAACACTGAAACTAATAAATTTGGCACATTAATTAAAGAGTTTAATTAAATGTCAAATTTATTGGAGCTTGGGTTATAGGTCCATAGGTCCCCAATACCACCTCTGTAACACTATATTGGATTTTGCATAGAATGAATTATACATGTTTAATTTAGAATTTTTGAATTCTGAATTAATTTTTCACACTTGAATTATTAACGTGACACAGAAAAATGTTTTCTGTGACACATAATATAATGTGATAAATGTTGTCACATTTAACTGAGCATTAGTTAATTAACTGATAATTGTTAAAATTTATTCTTAAATAAATATGATTTATTTTTGAATTTAGATTTGGATATATATATATATATATATATATGGTTTTGAACCAAATCTTTTTATATATATATATATAAGATTTTATAATATATTAATATATATATATATTAATATAATATTATAATTTAAAAAAAAAAAAGAAAAAGGGGAAAGCCGTGAATGAGATTCACGCTTCCCCCAACACACACACACATATATATATATACATATGTGAAGACCGAATCACAGGTTGTGATTCGGTCAAAGAAAGAAAAAGAAAAAAAAAAAGGGAAAGTTTTTTTTTTTTATATATGTGCATATGTGTGTGAAGTGTTGACTAAATAAGGATTCGGGTAACAAGAAGTGAAACGGAAAAGAAAAGAAGAAAAAGGAAAGGAAAAGAAAAGGGAAAGAAAAATGACTAATGGCTCAGTTATAAAAAGGGAGAGATAACAGTTATCTCAGTAATTTTTTCATATAATTATTAAAGAGAAAAACTGAGAGTTCTTCTCTAAAGAAAAAGGTCTGCTATCTCATGTGTTGAGTACATAGCAGATTTAGAAAAGTGTGAGGATAATTCATTCTTGCAGTTTGACGCCTACTTGTCTTTCCATTGGTGTGGAGGCCTGGTTTGGAAGATCGTGGTGTCAAAGAGGAAAGCTAGGATACCCTGATAGTCTTCAAAAGGTTAGTAAAAAATTCCTAAAGCTTTCTGTAATTAAAATTATATATCTATTCCCAATAAAACAAAGTTTTCAGAAAATTTTTGTTTGTCAACGATCCGTTCCTTCCGCTGCATTTCATGTTTTAATTCCAACAAATGGTATCAGAGCGGGTTATAGCATATATAATTTTAATTAAACATGATTTTATTTTGATGATATCATGTTTTTGATGCATGTTTGTGGGCACTTTGCATCTTTATTAATTTTTATTCATGTGATGAATGGTTGTTTAATGAAAGGATTTTTGGTCGTTAATTATATGGTCCTTTTGGATTAATAATTTTTATTTTCAGTTTGATTAGATCAATCTGTGTAAACCCATAAAGGGGTATAGGCTTTTTGTAATTTATTATCATTATTTTTTCTTCTCTCCTCTCTTTCACTTGCTACACGTGGAGCGATGAAGAAAAAGATGTCCATTGGATTTTTTGGCCTAGTTAAGAACTTTGGGCCTATCAGATTTCAAAGGCAATCAAGCAAATCGTTGCACAATATACCATTTGATGAAGACCACAAAATTGGAGCAGGGAATTATGTATAAATTACAAGAAGACCCCTGTAATTTTATTTTTTTTAATTTTTATTCTTTGGGTTGTAATTTTAATTATCCAAAAGGACCCGGTCAAAAATTCATTGTTTATTTTCATTTTTATTTTCATATGATGATTGAGATAACATGTTCATGCATGATAACATGTCATCTAGGAAAGTGCTCACTTATAGTTATTGTAACATGACATGCATATGCTTAGCATATTATTTTTATAAAGGAGTTTATAAAATGAATTAATATGTGTTAGCATTAATTTAATAAGATTAAATTAATTGGGTTGGTTTTATAGAAACTTAATTTATTAATCAACCAAATAATGTGAATTTAGTTTTAACAGTTGAGACTTGGTAAAATTCACATTAATTCTAAGTTATCTAATTTTAAATTGTTTAATATTTGGTAACTTAGACAATTCATAATAAATTTAGATTTTTAGAAAATCTGGTAATTTATTTAAGTGTAAATAGAATGAGATTCTATTAACACATAATATAATCTAGTAATTAAAAATTGTTTTTAACTACTAGAATTATGAAACATATGATGTTTTATAAGATAAAACACATCTTCTATAATAATGAGTGGGAGAAGGTAATATGACAATATAACCTGCGGTCTCCACTATTAGTACAACACCGTGAGATTTAGGTGGCGCCTCGCGACGCTTTGATTTCGTCCTCCCTACGGAGGGTATCCATTTAAATCAATATCAAGGTTGGCTTCCTTAAGCTAGGATTTTATAATGTATTTCAAAATTGACCTACCCTACGGCGGCAATTTTGAGTTAAGTTGTTAAAATCCAAAATAGTGGGTTACACTCATAAAGACATAATTAAATTGTTAATTATATCTTGACCAAAATAAACGGTTATTAATAAATATAGAAAATATGAGATATTTTGAATATATTTATTAATTGAGAATGTCTCAATTCAATTCATAAATAATTTGACCTACCCTACGGCGGCACTTTATTTATTAAAATTGAATAATCGTGGAATTAGTAAAATATTTTTTGTGTTTTTCATACGCATCATGCATCACGTTTACTATTCCAAAACATTTATGATGTTTATGCAACCATTTTAATTTATGCTATTTTATTTATTTATTACAGCGACAATGTCTAATCCAATCATCGCAATTCTCTCAAATGAAAAATTAACCGGAGATAATTTTGTCAAGTGGAAGAGTAACATGAACATTGTACTAATTTGCGAAAGTTACAAGTTTGTCCTGACGGAGGAATGTCCTCCAGAGCCTGCTTCCAATGCTCCTCGTAATGTACGGGAAGCATATGATCGTTGGATCGCGGCAAATAATAAGGCCCGCTGTTTTCTTTTGGCTGGGATGTCTGACGTGCTTAGGATGAAGCACGAAAGCATGTAGACCGCTTATGAGATAATGCAGTCTCTGCAAGACATGTTTGGTAAACCTTCTGAAAAGGCACGCCACGAAGCCGTTAAGGCAGTAATGAATGCAAAAATGAAGGCAGGGATTTCGGTCAGAGAACATGTTCTCAACATGGTTAACTATCTCCATGAGGCCGAGGTCAACGGGGCTATGATAGATGAAGCCACACAGGTGGGGATGATTTTAGAAACCCTCTCCCCTGCGTTCCTTCCGTTCAAAAGCAACTATTTCATGAACAAGCTGAAATATAACATGACTGAGTTGCTTAATGAGCTTCAAATCTTCGAGCCTATTTCGAAAGAAAAGACTAATGAAGCTGAGGCAAATGTTGCAGAAGCTCAACCTTCCTCTTCTGCCCAAAAGAATAAGAAGAGGAAGGGGACTGAAGGAAGTGGTAAGTCTAAGAATGGAGGGCAACCTAAGAAGAACAAAAGCAACAACAACAAAAGGAGCTCCAACCAAAAGAAGCCTAAAGGAAAATGTTTCCACTGCGGCGTAGTTGGGCACTGGAAGAGAAACTGCAAGAAGTATCTTCAAGAGCTCAAAGAAAAGAAGAACAACGGTAAATCAGATTTACTCGTTTTAGAAGCTTGTTTAGTTGAAGATGATTGTGACACCCGTTATTCTCCTAACGGGTATTGAGGTAATTAAATTAATTTTTAGTGTATAAAAAAAATTGCTTCATTTAAATTTATTTTATAATATTTATTTTTATTTATTTTTAAGTTTTCTAAAATTCTCCTATATTTATTTAGTATGATTACTAAAAAGCCTTAGAACTTCTAATAAATCTCAAAAATGTCATATTGGCATTATGTGTGTTAAAGTCTTTAGATGAGACATAAGGATATCTTTTCCAACTACTCTTGACCCTCATTTTCTTTATTTCCTACGTGACATGCTTCAACATGTCTCCTCTATAATTGTTTCTATCACTTCTCTTCAAAGACTTCATCTTTTCTTCCTTTCTCTTCCACGGTTCCCACACTCTTCTTCTCATTTCTTGCTGAAGCAAAATACTTAGAGAACTTCTTCAAGGCAGCCATAAAAATCAGCCACCATCACCTCCATTTGAGCAAGAATTTCAGTCATACCGAAGTAAAGGAACCTGTTTTGAAGCCATTTCAAGCT
This sequence comes from Artocarpus heterophyllus, assembly GCA_025403435.1. Classification (NCBI taxonomy): domain Eukaryota; kingdom Viridiplantae; phylum Streptophyta; class Magnoliopsida; order Rosales; family Moraceae; genus Artocarpus; species Artocarpus heterophyllus. The sequence continues at coordinate 5,854,375 of CM046354.1, read as the reverse complement.
TCCAACTAACCATAATCCGAGGTTAGAATCTTATGAACAAATTTAGTCTTTCATTTATAAATTTTCTTTTATACTAAAGGATTATTCAAATTTGCGTTCTTAAACCTAAGTATATGTTTGTTGCTATTTTGGAGCATATGTATGAAGTCTAAGTGTATATGCCCTAGACAGAAAATTTATATTGTTAAACTTTATAATACCTCTATGGGCAGTGGTTATTTCTTGAAATTCTAAGATTAAATTAAAATAAATTTTATGAATGTAGTTGTATGTTGTGCTTTAGTTTTAATTGTCCTTATGCACGCCTTAGGATCAAGGGAGTATGGAGCTAACGTTAATTGATTCCAGGATTAAGAGACTGTTGATAAGCTTAAAAGGTAGGGATTCTATTACTCATCTTTTGTGAGGTTTTTATAGAATTAAAATTGATTGTTTTGCCGCAATATATATATATCTATGTTGAACTGATATTATATGATTATCACATATGAAACTATGACATGGACTCGTCTTGTATTGTACGGCGAGGAACATAATGAATTGACACATGTTATAAATTGAGAAGCATGGTTAGGAAAACTAACTTTATTGATAATGATTCAATATAGAGAAATTGTGAGACATGAAGAGGGCGACGGTTACGTCCTTGGGCATGAATACCCTAAAAGGTAAAATAGGGGGAAGGCGATGACGCTTCCTTGGGTTGAAAGTCCCAGAACACACTGTACAGGAATCGACTTGGTGAGGACTCGGGGCTTGATGTCCCCTCACCGGAACACCCTTGGAATGTTTATAGGGTGATCAAGTGCGCCCATTTGGGTTTCGATGAGTTGAGTGATACTCAATTTAACATGGATACCTAGGAACAATGATGATTGGTAATATTTGTATAAATGTGTAATTATGACACTTGGTAATGATTAACTACGGTATCCATAAGATGTGATCATAATAAACCTCATAATCTGGAATATGATGTAACCTACTAACCATGCAGATTTTAATGTGGTAATAAAAACCTAAAGGTGGGTAATGGCTTTCTCTACTGAGCATAGTGTTGCTCATACCCTTATGTTTATATCTTTTCAGGACTCACTAAGTGTGAGGTGGCTACGAGAAATATAGTTGAGGAAGCGATGTAACTATATTACATTGGGACTGCTCAATTGTAAAGAATGTTCTTCATGATAATGTAAGCATCAATTGTTACTTTCTGTGACTGTATTATAATGTGTTGAGGGTTAAAATGATGATGACAACAGTTTATATTATTAAATTTAAGGTGCTACATTAAAACTGTGGTTTATTTATCGTTTATATTTTTATTTTTGAGTTGAGAGTTTTCATTTAAGTCCCGGGCAAATTTTATTTTTAAGGTTTTACTTTTATTATTTATTTTTATTTTATCTCATTAAAAACTGTTAACCCCCACATAGGGGCGTTACAATGATACTTCACCTTGGATAATTGATTCAGGGGCAACTAACCATGTTTGTTCTTCTTTGCAGATGCTTAGTTCTTCAAGGGAGCTTTCCGACGGGGAACAAACGATGAGAGTGGGAACGAGAGAGGTTGTTTCGGCAAGAGCAGTGGGAGTTGTTAAACTTTATTTTAGAAATAAGTTTTTAATTTTAGACAATGTTTATTACATTCCTTGTTTTCGTAGAAATTTGATTTCTGTTTCCAGGTTGTTTGAACAAATGTTTAATGTTTCTTTTAATAATAATTATGTTAATATTTCTAGAAATGGTTTGGATATTTGTTCTGCGCATCTGGAAAATGGGCTTTACACCTTAAGGCCCAACGAAAAAGCACTGCTCAATACTGAAATGTTCAAAGTTGAACAACCTAAACCCAAGAAGCAAAAGATTTCTTCTAATAATGAAACATACCTATGGCACCTTAGATTAGGTCATGTCAACCTTGACAGAATTAACAGACTGGTAAAGGAGGGTCCTTTAAAAGAGCTAAAAGTTAGTTTTCTACCAGTTTGTGAATCTTGTCTTGAAGGTAAAATGACTAAGAGGCCTTTCTCTGCAAAAGGCGAAAGGGCCAAGGAACCACTTGAGCTAATACATTCAGACGTCTGTGGTCCAATGAATGTACAAGCTCGTGGTGGTTACGAATATTTCGTCACATTTATTGACGATTATTCAAGGTATGGTTACATATACCTAATGCAAAGGAAATCTGAAACTTTTGAAAAGTTCAAAGAATTCCAAGCGGAAGCTGAAAAGCAATTAGGTAAGACGGTGAAGAGTCTTCGATCTGATCGAGGAGGAGAATACCTTGATACTGAATTCAAGGATTATATGATAGAACATGGTATTCTATCACAACTCACCGCACCTGGAACACCATAACAAAATGGTGTTGCAGAGAGAAGAAATAGAACGTTGCTTGATATGGTGAGATCCATGCTTAGCTACTCATCATTACCCACTTCATTTTGGGGATATGCACTACAAACTGCAGTATATCTTCTAAACATAGTTCCATCTAAGTCTATTTCAAAAACACCTCTAGAGTTATGGAATGGTCGCAAACCTAGTATGCGACATATCCGTATATGGGGGTGTCCAGCACATGTGCTGAAAGGTAAGACTGGGAAGTTGGAACCACGTTCTGAAGTATGCTTATTTGTGGGATACCCAAAGGGAACGAGGGGAGGTTTGTTTTATAGTCCATAGGATAAGAAAGTATTTGTATCGACAAATGCCACTTTTCTCGAGAATGATTATATGACAAACTATAAACCTCGTAGCAAAATTGTACTTGAAGAGTTACTTTCTGATCAGATCAGACCGCAACCGACAACTGTTGTCGAAGGACAAAATGAGGAGGCCACATCTTCCTATCAGAATGTCATACCACCTCGACGTAGTGGGAGGGTTGTGAGACCACCTGCTCGCTACAGGGAACTTGGAGAAGCAAATGTTGCTATCTCTGATAATGGTGAAGATGATCCATTGACATATCATGATGCAATGGAAGTTTCTGAGAAGGAAAAATGGCTGGAGGCTATGAACCTTGAAATGGAGTCAATGTACTCCAATTCAGTCTGGGATCTTGTAGACCTACCTGAAGGGATAAAACCCATAGGGTGCAAATGGATTTACAAGAAGAAAAGAGGAGTGGATGGGAAAGTTGAGACTTTCAAAGCTAGGCTTGTGGCAAAGGGTTACACCCAAAAAGAGGGAGTTGACTATGAAGAAACTTTCTCGCCTGTAGCTATGCTTAAATCCATTCGGATTCTTTTATCCATTACTGCTTGTCTTGATTATGAGATATGACAAATGGATGTCAAGACTGCCTTTTTGAATGGCTATCTTGAGGAAAGCATCTATATGGTGCAACCAGAAGGGTTTGTAGTTAAAGGTCAAGAACAAAAAGTTTGCAAGTTGCAGAGGTCCATCTATGGACTCAAGCAAGCTTCAAGATCTTGGAACTTGAGATTTGATGAAGCGATCAAATCTTATGGTTTCGATCAAAATATTGATGAACCTTGTGTTTACAAGTACATCAAAGAAAAGAAGGTGGTCTTCTTGGTTCTTTATGTAGATGATATCCTACTCATTGGGAATGATGTAGGCGTATTATCTGATGTAAAGAAATGGCTCGCCAGCAATTTCCAAATGAAAGATTTAGGAGAAGCAAGTTATGTTCTTGGAATCCAACTCATAAGAGATCGCAAGAACAAACTATTGGCGCTGTCTCAGGCATCGTATATTGATAAGGTGCTTATCAGATTTTCGATGCAGAACTCCAAGAAAGGTAATTTGCCTACACGTCATGGAGTTTATCTTTCAAAAGAGCAGTGTCCTAAGACACCTCAAGAGGAAGAAAATATGAGACGGGTACCCTATGCATCTGCAGTAGGAAGTCTAATGTATGCCATGTTGTGTACAAGACCTGACATTTGCTATGCGGTGGGTATAGTCAGTCGGTATCAATCCAACCCAGGATTAGATCATTGGGTAGCGGTTAAACATATTCTCAAGTATCTTAGGAGAACGAGAAACTATATGCTAGTTTATTCTGGTGAGAATTTGATTCCCATTGGATACACTGATTCTGATTTTCAATCAGACAAAGACACACGTAAATCTACGTCTGGATCAGTGTTTACTTTTGGTGGTGGAGCCATAGTTTGGAGAAGCATCAAACAATCTTGTATTGCTGATTCAACTATGGAAGCAGAATATGTGGCTGCTTGTGAAGCAGCTAAAGAAGCTGTTTGGCTCCGTAAGTTCTTAAATGATTTGGAAGTAGTTCCAGACATGGATAAACCACTCATACTGTATTGTGACAACAGTGGTGCAGTGGCAAATTCAAGAGAACCTAGAAGCCACAAAAGAGGAAAGCATATAGAAAGAAAATATCATTTGATTAGAGAGATAGTGCATCGAGGCGATGTGGAAGTTGTGAAGATAGCGTCGGAAAATAACCTTGCCGACCCTTTCACCAAGACGTTACCTGCAAAGAGCTTTGAGGGACACTTGGAAGGCTTAGGTCTTAGAGACATGTCTCACCTGCTTTAGGGCAAGTGGGAGATTGTTGGGTTTGGTGCCCTAAAAGCTGTGACATTGTACATATTGTTAATAAATAAATAAAATGACATTTATTATTATTTTGGTTGATTATATGTATTATGAATACATTTATAAACATCAAGAAAATTCCATGATTATTTATGTGACTATAAATTTAGCATATAAGTGTTATTTGCTTGGGGATAAAATTTATAGATAATAATCTAAATAGTCCGTAATAATTAATTAAAGTTTGGGATCTTTAATTAAAAATTACAAGTACGGTCCAATCTCATCTAAAATGAAATAGTCATTATCCGGACTATTAATGTAGAGACATTGGGTTGGAGGTACTTTATATAATGAGATTATATAGGACTGGACCAGATAAATTATGAATCTCTAATAATCATCCGTTACAAATAGAGTATTCAAATTTATCACTATGATGATCATATATTTGACAGTCATAATCCTGAGTATTTATTAGACTCCTATTTATTACATTATGTTTTTTGACTTGCATGGTAAGATTTGTCTAAGCACAGATTGTAACTTAGCATCTTGGAAACATAAAGTAATAAATGGCTGGGAATAATATTATACAGATATGGAATCCATTCCTTCCCTATGGAAGTTAGAAAAATAGTTCTCTTGAGTGATAATTCAAGGTTTGAACAATAGAGCGCTCGTTCATAATAAGATTATGAATTAATTGTTCATTAGAGAATTATTGGAACTCAAGGATAAAGAGGTAATAAGAGAGGTAAACGGAAATTGAACCTAGCTCTTATTATGAACTATTTATGGAGGACTGACTTATATGTAATGATTATATCAATGGACTACTCGTTAATTTTCTTTGAGTAATTATACTATAATCTCAAGAGTTCAGTTTCAGGTTTTTAGTGGAGTAACACTGAAACTAATAAATTTGGCACATTAATTAAAGAGTTTAATTAAATGTCAAATTTATTGGAGCTTGGGTTATAGGTCCATAGGTCCCCAATACCACCTCTGTAACACTATATTGGATTTTGCATAGAATGAATTATACATGTTTAATTTAGAATTTTTGAATTCTGAATTAATTTTTCACACTTGAATTATTAACGTGACACAGAAAAATGTTTTCTGTGACACATAATGTAATGTGATAAATGTTGTCACATTTAACTGAGCATTAGTTAATTAACTGATAATTGTTAAAATTTATTCTTAAATAAATATGATTTATTTTTGAATTTAGATTTGGATATATATATATATATATATATGGTTTTGAACCAAATCTTTTTATATATATATATATAAGATTTTATAATATATTAATATATATATATATATATTAATATAATATTATAATTTAAAAAAAAAAAAAAAAAAGGGGAAAGCCGTGAATGAGATTCACGCTTCCCCCAACACACACACACATATATATATACATATGTGAAGACCGAATCACAGGTTGTGATTCGGTCAAAGAAAGAAAAAGAAAAAAAAAAAAAAAGGGAAAGTTTTTTTTTTTTTATATATGTGCATATGTGTGTGAAGTGTTGACCGAATAAGGATTCGGGTAACAAGAAGTGAAACGGAAAAGAAAAGAAGAAAAAGGAAAGGAAAAGAAAAGGGAAAGAAAAATGACTAATGGCTCAGTTATAAAAAGGGAGAGATAACAGTTATCTCAGTAATTTTTTCATATAATTATTAAAGAGAAAAACTGAGAGTTCTTCTCTAAAGAAAAAGGTCTGCTAGCTCATGTGTTGAGTACATAGCAGATTTAGAAAAGTGTGAGGATAATTCATTCTTGCAGTTTGACGCCTACTCGTCTTTCCATTGGTGTGGAGGCCTGGTTTGAAAGATCGTGGTGTCAAAGAGGAAAGCTAGGATACCCTGATAGTCTTCAAAAGGTTAGTAAAAAATTCCTAAAGCTTTCTGTAATTAAAATTATATATCTATTCCCAATAAAACAAAGTTTTCAGAAAATTTTTGTTTGTCAACTATCCGTTCCTTCCGCTGCATTTCATGTTTTAATTCCAACACGTTGTGGGCCACGTTCTTTGATGGGGCCAAACAGATCACACCCAGCACCTGTCTATCAAGAAGATTCCACTACTCATCCTTCATGCCTTCGGGCTTATTACCAAAGGGCAAGTGCAGTTTCATAATATAGAGGTAGTCTTCCACTTACATCATCTAATAGGAAAAATCCGAACCATCAAATTTGGTGATACCGGCTGCCGAACATTCTTCTCCCGTCATCATTCTTAATCCAAACCTCCTCTCTGATACCACTTGTTGGGGAATTTGACACCTCTTAATTCTAAGGATCGTAAGAACAAATAATTGCAGAAAAAAATTAGAGAAAATAAGAAAAAAGAGATACTAAATTTTTATACAGGTTTGTTTAAATTTGAGACTACGTCCTATTTTTGCCCGTTGTAGATTCCACTATGATGAAGGAGATTACATATTACATGAGAAATTTATCACACACTCTCAAATAGTGTTTCCTAAATCTCTCTTCTACCTAGCACCCTCTGTGGGAATTGTCTCTCTCAAGAATAGAGCTCACACAAAAATATGCCTCACACAAAATAATACCACTCACACACACAACCCTAACCACTTTATGTCTATTTATACCCCAAAGAAGAGAAAAATAACAACCAAAGAGAAACCCTAGCAGTTTCCCGCTTTTGGGCCTTTAAAACACGACTTTTTTTTACAGAGAAATTGCAAAAAGACAGACTCTGGGAGCCGCAGAGCTAGTTGAACCTCGGGCCGGCGCCGCGGCTTTTTTTTCTTTTCCATGCTTTGCTAGGTGTTGATTCAGCTCCACCTTGCAACAAATGCCACCCCCTCATGGTCCTTCCTCTTTATATTCACTTATTCAAAGAAAGACAAGTTCAATTGAATAAGTGGAAATGTGGCAGAACAAGTACTGGGAGAATCAAAATAAGAAACCGTGGACAAGTTTCTTTTATATAAAATATCTTGTATACAGATAAAGCAGCTAGGTTATTTTCTTGATGTATGATTCCATTTTGTTTCTATTTTCTTTTGGGTATAATTGACTAAAGGTATTTCTCTAAATTAATATACCAGCATATGGCATTCGACATGTCAGAATATATAGTCACTACTAACAATGATCTAAGTCATGCGCTCATTTACCAATCAAAGGTTTTGTTATGTGTCTCAAAATTTATTTAAAGTGGAAAATAAATATAACTGAAGGATTCAAAATCAACGACAATAACACTAGGATATCAATACATGATTGCTTCTATTAAAGCATTATGTCTGAACAGAGTAGCATTCAACATAACAAATACGACATTAAACAGCACAAAAAATATATCCTAAACAAGTTCATGAAAACACAACTAACACAACATGAAAAAACAACTAATACAACGTCACATAATGCAAAACATAGCGTCCAAATAAAGACACGTTTGTTTTTATTGGAACTCACAAACAGGGGAAACATTCTGTAATCTCCACGATTTACTCTTCGGTGTTGGTCCTCTGCATCATCTTCTTCAGCCTTGCTACTTTCACCGCAACCATCACCAGCATCCCTTCTTTGGTGTTGTCAACAAAGCGGAAATAAGCGACTCTCCAGTTCCTTTTGAAAACTAAAGTTCCAATAACTCCCCATAATCCGGTTGCATAGCCTGCCAATACAACAAAGTAAAACAGTATCTTTTCTTTCTTATCGTCTTCATGATCTTCATCTTCATGGTTGGTGCTTGTTGGAGGTTGGACTGAATCATCATCACCCGGACATTTCGGCAGTGGATACCCACAGAGTTGAAGGTTTCCAGCATAAATCGATGGATCGACAAGAGTTTGGAGCTGATTGCTTGTCGGAATCTTCCCTGTCAAGTTGTTGTGCGACAAGTTCAGGTGACTTATTGACGGTAAGGCTGACATGCTTGGTGGGATTGAGCCAGAAAGATGGTTGTTTGAGAGGTCAAGAGATTCCAGCAGCTTCAATTCTCCTATCTTGTTGGGGATATTTCCTGACAGGTGATTGTGAGACAAATTCAAACCACGTAATCCAGATAACAGGCATAGCTCCTCTGGAATACCTCCATCCAGTTCATTGCTTGAAAGGTCCATCAAATCAACAAGTTTTAGCTGCATTTTTGTATACTCAAGATCTACTCCTTTTGTGACCTCGTGAACCTTCTCTCTATTCCAGTTTGCATCATCATCAGTAGGCCATGGTGGTACTGCGATGGTTGGTGGTGATGCCATGGATGGTGGTACTGCGATGGTTGGTGGTGATGCCATGGATGGTGGTACTGCGATGGTTGGTGGTGATGCCATGGATGGTGGTGCTGCCATGGATGGTGCTGCTGCTATGGATGGTGCTGCTGCTATGAATGGTGTAGTGTCTGGCTTTGATTTGGGACTAGGAACTTTTTCTATAATCATTCCTGCAAGCTTGCCAAAGCAACGCGGGATTCTTCCTCCCAAGCTATTATTGGAAAGACTCAAGATTTGCAATTCACTGAGTTGACATAGTTGTGAAGGAATGCTTCCATTTAACATATTATCCCGAAGCCTGAGAATCCGTAGTGAGGAAAGGCTCTCTCCAATCCAGGTTGGTATAGATCCAGAAAATTTATTCTCACCAAGATCCAGAAGTTCCAATTCTTTACAATTTCTCAAGGCTAGAGGAAGCTCTCCTCTCAGATCGTTTTTGTCAACATGTAACCTTTTCAGGTATGAGAGGTGCCCAATTGAATTTGGAATAGTCCCTGAAAGCTTGTTGGATGACAGGTTTATAACATAGAGCATCTGACTAGCTCTCCAACAACGAGGAATTTCTCCAGATAGCTTGTTTCTTGAAAGATCTATCACTTCTAGAGATTCCAATTTGCACAACGAGTCTGGTAATTGACCATTCATTAGGTTGTTGCCAAGAAATAGAGTTCTCAAATTAGGCATCATATCTGCAATATTTATTGGAAGGTCTCCACTGATTTTGTTAGTAGAGAAATCCAAATGACGAAGATTCATGTAGTGAACCTGTTCTGGGAAACCTCCAGAGATATTAGCTTTGGAAAAATCCAGTACTTCAAAATCCTTTCGAGTTTGAATCCAACGAGGAAATTGAGATCCAATTTCACAAGATGACATGTTGACGTGATAGAGATAACTAAAAGGAGGGATCCAGTCGGATTTGAATTTGCAACTCAGATTGTTGGAACCAATGTCTAAAATTCCCAAGTTTGAAAGGTTGGCAAAGTTTAGTTCAGAAACAGTACCCTGCAAGGAATTGGATGAGACCTTTAATGCCAAGAGGTTCACGAGTTGCCCAAGGCTGTGGGGAATAGATCCGATCAGCTGATTATGTGAAAGATCTAAATAGTTCGAGGTTGACAATCTCCCTAAGGATTGTGGAATGATCCCATTCAACTGATTATTTGAAAGATCTAAAGATCCCAAGGTTGACAATCTCCCTAAGGATTGTGGAATGATCCCATTCAACTGATTATTTGAAAGATCTAAAGATCAACTGATTATTTGAAAGATCTAAAGATCCCAAGGTTGACAATCTCCCTAACGATTGTGGAATGATCCCATTCAACTGATTATTTGAAAGATCTAAAGATCCCAAGGTTGATAATCTCCCTAACGATTGTGGAATGATCCCATTCAACTGATTATTGGAAAGATCTAATTCTTGCAAGGTTGATAGCCTCCCCAAGGATTGTGGAATGGTCCCATTCAACTGGTTTTTTGAAAGATTCAAACTTCTTAACTTTGATAATTCTCCAACCGAAAATGGAATTGGACCATAAAATGAATTTCCGTCAAGATGGAGGAGCTTTAGACCCTTCAATTGCCCTAAATAATCTGGCAAATAACCACTCATTCCACTGTAACTTGAACTCAGATACACTAAATCATACACGAGACATCTTGATGAATTCTTGTTACTTCCTAACACATCACCAAGAAATAAATTTCCAGACAAACTCAATGACCTTAAAGTACAAGCCTTGTTTAATATTGACAACATCCCACCTTCAATGTTCTCAAACTCATTCCACCCAAGATTGAGATTAACAAGGCTCTTAGAATTAACAAGTGACAGTGGAATAGTGGAACTGAAGTAGTTGGATGAAAGATAAAGTGCTCTAACTACAGTCATGTTCTGTAGAGCATCAGGAATTGCTCCTTTAAGTTCATTAGATGAAAGATCAAGGATTTGAACTCTTGAAAAGAACGTGGAGTTAATGAAACCATGAGAAAAGTGAATGTTTTGGATTTCACAACCACGTAATAACAACTCTAGTAGAGAGGGAAGCGTACTAAGTACCTGCATCAAATCAAGTGCCTTAGTAAGGTCTGTACCGCTCATCTCAAGCATTTGCAAAGATGAAAGCCTTGAAACCCATTGAAGATTATCAACATAGAATTTTCTGAAATAGTAATTCCATTGATAACTGAGATCGAGTGCTCTAAGCACAGTCATGTTCTGGAGAGCTTTAATTGGTCTAGTAAGACTATTGTCTGACAGACTAAGGAACTGAACGCTTGCAAGGAAGGTGGAATTCAGAGAACCGGAAGGAAAGTGAATGTTCTGGATTCCACAATCGTTTAAGCGTAAGTCCATGAGATAAGGAAGCGTATTGAGTACTTGCATCACATCAAGTGCCTTAGTAAGGTTTGCACCGCTCATGTCAAGCCTTTGCAAAGATGAAAGCCTTGAAACCCATTGAAGATTATCAACATAGAGTTCACTGAAAAGGTAATTCCATTGATAACCAAGATCAAGTTCTCTAAGTGTAGTCATATTCTGGAGAGCTTCAGGAATTGGCCCAGAAAGACTATTATACCCCAAAGTAAGGAATTGAACGCTTGCAAGGAAGGTGGAATTAAGAGAATTACGAGGAAAGTGAATGTTTTGGATTCCACAAAACTTTAAGTGTAAGTCTATGAGAGAAGGAAGCGTATTGAGTACTTGCATCACATCAAGTGCCTTACTGAGGTTCACGAAGCTCATGTCGAGGTGTTTCAAGGACGAAAGACCTGAAAGCCATTGAAAATGATCAGCATAAAATTGAGGGGCAGGTGGCCAATAGTAATGGTCTTGATGACTTAGATCAAGGATCTGCAAGCATGTAAGGTTGCCAAGCTGAACTGGAACCCTTCCTCCAAAGCTGGAATGAGAGAGATTAAGATACTTCAGATGCTTCAAGGAGCCAAAGAACTTGGGAATAGTGCTTCCTTGAAAGTCATTTCCGCTCAGGTCCATGTACTCCAAATGTTTCAACTCTGCCAACCCAGAATTAACCTCCACAGCAGATAATTGATCGGAACTACCGTCGTCGTAGTGTAGCGCCGGTTCAAAGACCATTGAATACCATGATAGTCGCAAACTGTAAAGATCAAATGAAACTGGTGCTCTGAGATCAAGCTTGACAACATGTCCGGTAATTTGATTACAACCGACTCCGTTCCACTGGCAGCAATCATTGCCGGTCCAAGAGACTAACCGGTTTGAAGGATCATTGAAGCTTTGTTTGAGCTGCAGCAGAGCTTGTCTCTCCCTTTCAATGCAGCCAAAGGTCGAGTTTTTGCAGAAACATAACAGTGATCCTTCAGCGAAAATCAGAACAACAAGAAGAAGTACAACGCTTGAAGATTTCTCCATCTCTGAGAACATTTGCCTCTCAAATGCAAACAATAGTACTAACTCTTGCTAGCATAATTAGGTAGGCCTGGTCAACGAAGAATGATTTGGTCATTGTGCTTCAGTGCATGTCTCAATCAGCAGTTGGAAAAATTCGAGTCGAAAGAGACTTGAAAGAAAGTACCATTTAGTTACCCCACAACTATATTAACTTTGATGGAGAATTACAAGAAACTTTCAAAGCCTTTTTCTTCTTCACCTGAATAAGTTGGATAAATTCAATATGATTCACAAAATTATTGATTTGGTATTCTTTAGCCCGTTCTGTTCAACATTCATCTTGCATGGTAATTGTGAAGAATCACCATGAGTGCATGAGTCTAAAATGCAGTTATAATATTAATATAGGTCCATTTTAGTAATTGCCTATAGGAATTAATTTTTCCCCAGTGATTTCAAGGGATTGACTTAACTTTCGACGTGTTCTATGAAGCAGAGCACTGATATTTTCAAGCATTTAGAGTCTGTTTAGTTCGAGTATTTGAATAGAGTATTTAAATAAAGATTTAAATTTTTGTGAAAAAAATATTGTAACAAAATAATTCGAACCGTGATTCGAATCACGAAACAAACGTAGCTAGTGTCGAAACAGAATTGAAAGCCGTTGTGGAAAAAAAAAAAGTATTACTTTGACAAGTTTCTCACTAATTTGAAAGCAACGCTTTGCCGTGCTTGACGAATGCTATTGACTTCTGATGTGACATCTCCTCCAAGACTTAGAAACATTGAGAAGTCGCGTTCTGAGCTTGCTATTACTATTATTATTATTATTATTATTATTTTTTAAGTCGCTTCCAAGACTTGAAATATGGAAGAGCGGAGAACCTGATTCTTACTAGTTTCCTGAAAGACCTTTTGCGAATACATTAATTTATATTGTAGCTATAGCAGCCGTCAGGGAACGCACTTCCTCTTTTTTCCTTAACTTTCTTGTATACTAGTTAGAGGCATTTGCTCCGCACTGCATATTTAGTTTGTTGATTTTTTTTTTTTTTTTTATGTATATAAGTTAAATGTTTGAATGGTTTAATTCTCTAATTTAAGTTATCAATTTGTCAAGAATTTATTTGAACAATGTGATTGATTATTAAGAAAACTAAAGTCTAGAATTAAATCATGAAATGTTTATTTGCTATTATATAATTAATTGGGAAAATGTGGGATTTTGAATATTGTTAAGTAAATCATTTTAGAAAATAAGTAGTATGGGAAGATGTGTTTCAATTAAATATTATATATGTATGGATTAGTACAATATATTTAAGAAAAAGAATATTTGGTAAGGACAACTTAAATAGAAAATATTAGTGATACATATCAGAAGAAAAACATGTTTAAGTGAGGTCACATGCATTTGAGAAAAACTAATTCATTAATGCAATTAAAAAATATGTATAAGGTCACATTTGACAAAATAACTCTCTAAAAAATCGCATAAAAACTTTAAGTGGCCGCATGTTTGAGAAAAAAATTATTTCAATATGAAAAATTTAGAAGAAAAAATATTTTCAATAAAATTTTAAAAATATTAGATCCCAGGGATAATAAAAACAAACAAAGATGATTTTAAGAAGAAGCCCATATCACAAAATAGTATTTATGGGTGTTGCAAAAGAAAGAAGTTATGTAAAATGAATAGTTAGAAGGGTCACATTTAATATATATATATATATATATATATATATATAGACATATTGGGGATTGCAAGAAAAAAAATTATTTGAAAATGTTATCTTAGTAGAACATATTAATAAAAATAATATTTTGATGAGACACATTAGAAAATATAACATTTTTTATAAATTGTAGATTTATCAAAATGCATGTATTATATTATTTTTAGTGCGGAAAGTGTTGGTGTACCATTAGTGTTCTTATTTGCAAGTCCGAATACGAGCTCATGTCATCAAGTTAAATGCTGACTAACACCACTACCACAAATTTAGTTCACAACTATTTGTTTATTCTCTACTTTTCTTGCACTTTTTGCTAATGGAGAAGGGTTAGTGATCTTGATTAAAGTACCTGAAAAACTCCAAAGAGGCCAGACACCTAGCTTTGCCTATAAATACATCCTGACTAGATTATTTTTTTAATTTCACATATATATTTATAGAAGTATAACAAATAAAGCTATATTAAATTATTATTGATGAAATGACGCATTGTTGGCGGTACATTAAATATGTCACATTACAGAGTTGGACCCTGCTTGTTTACTTTTGTGATGCATCAATATATTCCGCGAAAGTCTATATGAGCCATCCGTACAGCAGTGTAATATAATAGAGATTTCAATGAAATTCTTTCTAGTCTATTGTGAATCAAATTCCATGAACCTAGGCCAATTTTTAAAACTTTCAACAAGGAGAATATTGTTAAAGTGGCTAGTCTTGGTACCACAACAAAAGACATTATTTTTTGAAACAAAAAAAAAAATTGGATCAACCAGAACTTTACATGCTAGGTTATTAGGCCAACATCTAATTGGCAATTCCAAGTTCAGGAAAAGAAATCCAGTTAGGTGACTATTCAGTATGTCTCTGTTGACTCTTCTTCCACACTTTCTGAGGCCAAATTCTGGGGAACCTGACCATTGTATTGCTGCACAACCAAAACTGATGCTGTTGTAGAGAAATCTGGTGATGTCAACAAACTCCCCACAGGCCCCAATTCTGGGCAGTCGCTCATCTTCGTTAAAGCTAAGGCCACTTCTCCGACAGGCATTCGACCGACCACATGCTAAAAAAAATTGTGAGGAAAAATCAAAACAAAGAATGAATTAGAGCGTGTAATAATAAGAGTAAATATATACAAGGAGGAAAAAATGTTCGAATAAGGATGTGTTTGAAAGAAAAATAACTTTGAGAAGCAAATTTAGAAAAAGAAGGTTTTTGATAAGCTCACATTTGATGGAATAATATTTGAAGGGATCATAAGGATCAATAAAAGATTTTAGGTCTCCTCAAAAAAAAAAAAAAGATTTTGAAGTTAAAAAAAAACAAAGGAACAAAAAATTGGTAAAAGTAAAAGTAAAAAAGAAAAATAAAAGGAGGTTCATAATAAGGCCAAATAACTTGACTAAGTTTTTAAATAGTGCAAAAAAAAAAAAAACTCTCATTTATTATATAGCAATAGATTACAAACAGTAGCACTAGTGACTAGACATAGTAAACTACACAAATTTCCAAGCACCAATCGAGTAGACGTAGAATTTGAAGTTGTTGCGGAAAAAAGAAGGATCTACTACTTTTAGAACTTTCCTACTTTGAAAGCTATGCATTGCCGTAGTTGACGATTATTATTATTGACTTCTGACGTAACATCACTTCGGAGACTTTACAAACTACAGTGTCAATTGTTCCCCTAATCTTGTGCTCAGTCTTTGGGGAAGAATCATATTTCTATGTGCAGTTTTGGAAGCTGAAATTGCTTCTGTTATATTTGGCATCTTATCGTTATGCAGAGTAAAAAAGTAAAATTAGAAAAAAAAGCATTTGATTAGCTTGCTCTTAAGAGATGATCATTTTAAGATCAAGCCTTACAACTGAAGAAAGATCTAAAACGAACCATCAAACATACCAGTAAGCAAGATTTATTTATTTGTATCTATTTTATTTTATTAAGGTTGTGTTAAGAAAAAAATGCAATAGAAACAAAAAACAAAAAACAAAAAACAAAAACACATAGATATTTACATGGAAACCTAAGACAGGAAGTTAAAGTACGGTGATCCGAATTTAGTTTGGTTCGACCTAAAAAGTTCACGATGCAAAAATTGTGATGAAAAACAAAATTGAAATTTTTCATGAGATCTGTGGTGGTAGAGGAGAGATCGGACCGATAGGCCCAATCCAGTAGCCCACCATTAATCTCGTCGGGGGTGGGGGCCTCTGGCCCCGCAGTACGGACCGTTGTTTTTTTGTGCCTTTTAGTTTATGTTTTTGGGCTCATAGGGTTTTGTCTATACCTATATATATAATGTATTGCGTTAGGGTTTTATCATTAGCAAATTTTGAGACTTCCTAACGCCTCCATTGTAATTTTCACGAGTTTAGTAATTTTCTTCTCCTCTGTCCGTGGTTTTTTCCTGTTTTTGGTTTCCACGTAAATTCTCTGTCTGTTTTTTGTTTATTGTTTTTATCGCATTATTTTTCATAACAAGGAAAAAGCCAGGGACAAAGGAGAAGAAAATCACTAAATTTAAAAAAGATTACAAGATAGAGGCGATTAGGAAGGCTAAAATGATAATAATGAAACCCTAACGTAATGCATCATATATATATTTATATATAGAGGCATAAATAAAAATCTATGGGTCCAAAACATAAACAAAACCGCCCAAAACACAAGGTTTATACTGCAAGGTGGAGCCCCCACACCCCTGACGAGATCAATGGTGGGCCTGATCCCTCCGCTATCACTATAGATTTTATGAAAAATCTCACATTTTTCTATCACTATAATTATTATATCACGAACTTTTCAGATTGAGTCAAACTGAATTCGAGTCACTATATCCTAACATACTGCCCAGCTTTACCTGCGTGTATGTTGCTAAGTTTAGAGGAGTCCTGTGTAATTATGCTATTTTCTCCCAAGATAAGATTCCATTATCCAACTATGTCAGTAGAACACGTAAGGTCTAGATAACCTTGGAATTTACACGAAATTGTTTCCAATAGGTGAAATGGCAAGTGGTGAATTCATTGACTTAATAGTATAGCATGAAATGGAATTTTACTTCTTTTATATAAAATTATATCTGATAAAGCAGCTAGTATCTCCTTCATGTAGGATTCCATTTTGTTTCATTTTTTTGGGTGGACTTTAGAAAATATATTTTTCTATATTAATATACCTTCACATAGTATTCGACATTTGAGGATTTATTACAAACAACGATCTCATTTATGCAAAATTATGTTATTCCTCTTGTTTTAAATCAAGACATGACAATATGAACAGCATCTAAGTTGCAGCAATTAAAGAACGATCTAGATTTACAACTTTCATTGCAACCGAAGGGGCTCTGAAACTTCAGCTTGATGCTATGATAGTTTGCTTGATAATTGAAATTCATTCTGCTTGTAATCCTTTCTTCAGTAGAATAGACAAAAATCTCAAAAAAATGAAGTCTATTGTAAGCAACTGACTAAAAAATGCATATATATATATATATGAAACCTAAAGTAGGAGATACATATTGCAATTGTTAGGCTGCTCTGCTTAGTTTAAAGGAACCCTGTTTTAGCATGATATTTTATTCCACTGTAACATTCAGTTAAAGAATTCCATTATCCATGTGGCTCCATTTTCACTAAATAAGTATCTTAGGATCCGTTTGGTAAATGTATTCGAATTGACGTTTAGGATCCGTTTGGTAAATGTATTCGAATTGACGTTTGGATGTATATTTAAATTTTAATCTAAGTATAGAATAAAATTGACATTTATGTTTGGAATAGTAGTGAAAATAATCTTTAATTTATTAATAAATCTAATAAAATCTTAATGCTAATGATCCTAAAAAATATGCAATATCGATCTTAATTTATTCCTCTTTTCACTAGGAACATAATAAAAAAAATCATCTCAATTGGATATCAAATGAAGAAGTTATGATTTTTTTTACCTCAAATATAAGAGAGAGAATTTCAGTTTTTACTGTAACACAAATATCCGAGTATCAAAAGTTTAAAGGGAGTTAGAACTCTAAAAACTCAGATTCTGGATGCTCAAAAGATTTAGATTTTGGAGGAAACAAACACATATCTAAAGAATTTTTAATACTCGAATCTAAATTTGAGTTCATTGAGTACAAAGAGTACTCATTATATAGTACTAGACATTATAGGGTTACACATTTTTAAAAATAAGAGCCGTTTGGTATTGTTTTCAAAATATATAAAAATGTTGTTGTTTCGAAAAATGAAAATTTTTTAAAAATTATACTAAAAGTGTTTTTAAAATTTTTACCTCAAAAAAAATAAAAAAATATTTTTAAAAATTTTGAGAATAAAAACAAATGAGGCTATAATATCCCTATAAAACAAACAATAGGAAATAAAAATACACACAAGTACAGAAAAAGAGGAAACAGAGCTACATTAGCCTAAACTCACAAACAAGGAAAACATCTAGTGACCGCCATGAGTTACTCTTCAGTGCTGGTCTGCTGCATCCTCTTCTTTAGCCTTGCTACCTTCACCGCCATCATAGCAAGTATCCATTCTTTGGGGTTGTCAACAAAGCGGAAATAAGCGACTCTCCAGTTTCTTTTGAAAGCTAAAGTCCCAATAACTGCCCACAAACCAGTAGCATATCCAGCCAATACGACGAAGTAAAACAACATTTTTTCTTTTTAATCTTCTTCTTGGTCTTCATCTTCTTGGCGAGTGCTTGTTGGAGTTGCGCTGAATCGTCGTCGCTGGGACATTTCTTCGGCAGAGGAGCTCTGCAGTGTTGTTTCTATCACTTTTAAGTATTTTTTCATGTTTATACCCTATCATTGTTTTTCTATACGAACTCTCGTTTAGAAAGAGTTTACTTGTATATTTTTTTTCTTATTTTTAATGAGTAACTTATTTAATAAGTCGATAGTGTTTGTTGAATTTGAATTTGAATACTAAAAAAAATGAGTTACATATTAAAGATAAGAAAATGTTGACAAACAATATTGAGAATAAGTGTGCACACACACCCTTCTTAAACAAAAACAAATAAAAAAAAATTACATAAGAGTGTGAACGAGAAACAAAACGTAAGAGAGGTAGAATCTAATTTATGCCCTTACATGTAACTCATGTGCAAATGACATAAGCTTAATTCTCTCTTTTTGAACGAAAAATTGGAAAATATGAGAAGCTTAGAAGGAATGACAAAATAACGATTTTTAAAATTTAGAGGATAAAGTGGAGAGTTTTGAAAGTTTAAAGGTAAAGTGATGATTTTTAAATTTAAGAGGCAAATGAGAGAGATATTAAAATTTAGGGGCTATTAGTTAAATAATCTTATAATTAAAAATAAAAATCTCAAAATCGAAAAAGTCGTGGAAAACAGGAAATCCTAGATAAACGACAACATCTGTTCGAAGATTCGGATCTAAGACTACGTCAAAGAAATGATGACTTTGAAAGCATCTTAGAAAAATAAGATTTGATTCGAAGACGTGAATTAGGAGCATTATGTCATTAGAGTACTTAAATTTTGATTTTGACCAATTAGTCCTTGAAATTTTATTTTTCAACGATTTTGTTCACTGATTGTTATATTGACAAAGGATTTCAAAAATTTTAAAGGGATAATCACATCTCAATCACATACTAACTGAAACTTTAATTTAAATAATCGTGTTAAATGCAAAATGTTCTTTTAACTCTTAAAAACTATAATATTTTGCATTTAAGGCAATTACTTCTTTGAAAATTTCAGTTACAATGCAATGGGGACTTAGATTATCTTGAAGAATTTTTAGAAAACATTTGCCAATTTTAGTGTTAGGGGTTAAAAAAAAAAATTCAAAGACTAATTTGTCAAAATAAAAAGTTCGTAAACCAAAATAACACAATGCTTATAGTTCAATGACTGATAGTACTAATAATCTTAAATAATACAACATTACAGAGCCCAAAACATAATATCTCAACAGAGCATTTATGAAAACATACAGATACAACTTTAGAAAATATAAATTAATAATATCCCAGTACAAGTTATACGCAAAAGGAGAGATGCGCTTATTGAAACTTACAAACAAGGCAAGCATTTGGTAACCTGATTACTCTTCGTTGTTGTCCTCTGCATCCTCTCCTTCAGCCTTGCTACTTTCACTGCAACCGCCACGATTATCCAATCTTTGGTGTTGTCAGCAAAGCGGAAATAAGCGAGTCTCCAGCTCCTTTTGAGAACTAAACTCCCAATAACTCCCCATAAACCAGTTGCATATCCAGTCAATACGACGAAATAAAACATTATCTTTTCTTTCTTATCTTATTCATGATCTTCATCTTCATGGCATTGTTTGTTGGAGGTTGGACTGAATCATCATCACCTGGACTTGTCCTTGATAGTGGATCCCCGCAGAGTTGAAAGTTGCCAGCATAGATTTGTAAGATTTAAATTCGATTATAACATGCCAAAAACAATATGCATATCAAATTATAAACATAAGCGTATAAACGTACCTCCAGCCATTGCTTGAAAAGCTGCTACCATCAATAGTGTAATAGTTTGGATGTTTCTATCACTCAAACACTCAAATGCGATGGTGTATAAACTAGATATAAGAGAGAGGTGATAGGGACCAAAACTTCAACTCATAAACATGATTTTTTTTTTTTTTATTATTTAAGTTCTATGATGTAGATCTACTCCTATTAAGGATATATAAACAACAACAAATTCAGTTACCAAAATTAGTTCTTAATGGGAATGAATATGAGGCCGTTTATGAATAACCGTTGCAACAAATTCAATTGGTTTCAATTTTGAAACCGTTGCAACAAAAATGGTTACATTCTCCCACTTGGTCTCCAACTCTCCATATTCAACCTTTATATTCTTTAAATCCAAACTTTCAGGAAACAAATACATGAATCATGGCGATAGTTCCTCTAAATTTCGAGTATTATCTTCCATGGATTACTATGTATTGTTTCTCAGATTTTATTTTCTATATGGTAACTTATCTTTATGAATAAACCTAATGTTTATTCTCGGTCCTACTAAATGTGAATTTTCCTCTGTAACTTAATGCACAAATCAAATATGAGAAAACATCACAACTGAATAAGAGTTTCATTAGGATTGTGAATTGTATGTATAAACAAGTTTACATTATGGAACTAAGTCCCACCTGAACTACATGATCCTTAAATGACTTCAGTGGCAGTCATTTTGTCAAAGAATCAGCTATCATCAATTCAGTGCTTATATGCTCAATGACCACTTTCTTTTCCTTAATGTGTTCCCTTATGGCTAAGTACTTGATATTGATGTGCTTACTTCGATTGTCACTCTTATTATTCTTAGCCATAAAGATAGCAGCTGTATTCTTACAATACATTCTTAATGACCTAGACATAGAATCTACAATTCTAAGGCCTGACATGAAACTCTTCAACTATATACCATGCGAAGTAGCCTCAAAACAAGAAACGAACTCTGCCTCCATTGTGGAAGTAACAACCAACATTTGCTTTCCACTTCTCCAAGATATAGTTTCTCTAGCTAGCATGAAAATATAACCAGAAGTTGATTTTCTTGAATCAACACAGCCAGCAAAGTCTGAATCGGAGTAGCCAATCACCTCTAGATTGTCAGTTCGCCTATACATAAGCATGTAGTCCTTTGTGCTTTAAAGGTACCTTATCACCTTCTTTGCAGCCCTCCGTTGGTCAATGCCTGGATTACTCTGATATCTGCCCAACATTCGCACAGCAAATGCAATGTCAAGTCTTGTGCAGACCTGAACATACATAAGGCTTCCAACAGCTGAAGCATAAGGAATATTGCTCATTTAATTTTTCTCGAAATCATTCCTTGGGCATTGGTTTAGATTGAACTTATCACCCTTCACAATAGATGCTACACTTGGTGAACAATCTTTCATCTGAAATCTATCTAAGACTTTGTTGATATAGGTTCCTACGATAGTCCCAAAATGCATTGAGATATATCCCTATGGATATTAATGCCAATGACATAAGATGCCTCACCCATGTCCTTCATATTAAAGTTCTTAGAAAGGAATTGTTTCACCTCATATAGAAACCCCTTATCATTTATTACAAGAAGGATATCATCTACATACAAAACAAAGAAACAAATCTTGCTCCCACTGACCTTCTGGTATATACATTCATCCATGATGTTCTCTTCAAAACCAAATGAAGTGATGATATCGTGGAATTTCAAATACCATTGATGGGAGGCCTATTTCAAACCATATATAGATTTCTTGAGTTTGCACACCAATCGCTCACCATCACTAGAGGAGAATCCTTCAGGTTGTTTCATGTCAACCTCTTCCTTTAGATCACCATTGAAGAATGTCGTTTTCACATCCATCTGATGTAACTCAAAATCAAAATGTGCCACTAATGCCATAATCACACGAATGGAGTCCTTTTTGGATACAGGAGAAAAAGTCTCAGTGTAATCTATACCCTTCCTTTGAGTGAATCCTTTAGCAACGAGTCTTGCCTTATATCTTTCTATGTTGCCTAATGAGTATTTCTTTGTCTTAAAGACCCATTTGCATCCAATGACTTTTACACAATCAGGCAACTTGACAAGATCTCAGACTCCATTAAATGACATAGAGTTCATCTCATCTTTCATGGCATCATACCACAAGTTAGATTCCTTACAACTCATGGCTTGTAAAAACGTTTCTGGATCATTTTCGACTCCAATGTTGTAGTCAGACTCCTATAGATAGACAATATAGTCACTAGGAATGGCTGATCGTCTTACTCTAGTAGATCTCCTTAATGCTGGTTCAACATTCTCATGAGGAACATGTTGATCAACTGGCTGTTCAACAGGTTCTTGTATCTGTTGTTCAGCTGGATCTACTGCTTCTTGATCAGCAGTTTGTGGAACTTGAATGACTGGTTGTTATTCAACACGCGTTTGAACTATAGGCGTGTTGCGTATAACAATCACTTTATCACATGAAGTAGAAGGCTGAGCATCTGTATGATCTTTCTCTAGAACGGTGTTCTAGGATTGATCGCTTCTACTAATTAAGTCATTCTCAAGAAATTTTGAATTCCTTGATTCCACAAACCTAGTAGTATGTGATGGACAATAAAATCTGTATCCCTTAGACCGTTCAGCATAACCAACGAAATATCCACTAATGGTCCTTGGGTCTAGCTTCTTTTCTTGTGGATTATAGATTCTCACTTCAGACGGGCATTCCCAGATGCTTATATGTTGCAAACTCGGTTTCCAACCTTTCCATAACTCAAAAAGTGTTTTTGAGACAGCCTTGGTTGAAACTCGGTTTAATATATACGCAGCCGTCTTGAGAGCCGCAGTCCACAAGAACTTAAGAAGCTTGGAGCTGCTAAGCATACTCCGCACCATATCCAACAATGTTTGGTTTCTTCTTTCTGCCACACCATTCTGATCTGGAGAACCAGGCATAGTGTACTGGGCAACTATCCCATGTTCTTGAAGAAACTTCACAAATGGACCAGGGCTTGTTCATCTTCGGTGTATTTACCATAGTATTCACCACCTCTATCAGATCTCACTATCTTTATTTACTTACCACATTGTTTCTCTACTTCTGCCTTAAACATCTTAAAGGCATCTATAGCTTCATTCTTATTATGAAGCAAATAGAGATACATATATCATGAGTAATCGTCAATAAAAGTAATGAAATAATTTTGACCATACGCATCTATGTTTGGTCTACAAATATCTGTATGTATGATCTCTAATATATCTGAACTCTTCTTGGCACCTTTCTTTGACATATTGGTCTGCTTTCCCTTTATGCAGTCCACACAAGTGTCAAAGTCAGTAAAATCAAGAGTATTAAGTACCCCATCATTTACTAATCTCTTTATTCTCTCAATGGAGATATGACCTAACCTACGATGCCACAACATAGAGGATTCTTCATTCATAACACATCTCTTAATCCCAACATTTTCAAGAACATGCATAGAAGTATAAGAAGCTTTATCTTGTAAATTAATTTCGAAAAGACCATTTGACAACGTACCATTTCTAATAAGTTCAGATCTATAAAACAAACTCAATATAGTGTCTAAAAAATTAAAGGAAAAACCCAACTGTACAAGCCTTGAAACAGAAATTAAATTCCTAGAAAAACTAGGAATATAAAATGTCTTTTCTAACTCTAAAACAAAACCACTACTTAAAACTAATTTGCATGTTTCGACTGCTTCCACATGTGAGCGCATCTTGTTGCCTGAATAGATGCACTGCTCACTTCCTACTGGCTTCCTTAGGTTTTGCAATCCCCGCAAGGAATTAGTGACATGGATTGTAGAACCAGAATCAATCCACCATGTGTTATGCCCAACATCAACTTATTAGATTCATAACAAATAAGTGAGAATTGAGTACCTTTTTTATCAAGCCATTTCTGATATTTAGGACAATCCTTCTTTATGCGCTCCTTCTTTTTGCAAAAGAAGCACCTAGATTCCTTCTTGATATCAGCTTGTGCATGCAGTTTACCTTTTCCCTTATTTTTGGCTTGCCTCTTTTTCTTCCCTTGAGTTGCCAGATGCATACTCTCTCCCACTTCTATAACAAGTCTTCTTTCTTCCTGAACACACATGATCATCAATTCATTGATGGACCACTTATCCTTATGTGTTATAGGATATTTTGAAAGGTCCATATTGTTGTAGGAGAGTGTTAAGGATGTAGTGCACAAGGAAAGTTTCAGACATCTCAACCTCAAGAATCTTCAGATGCGCCGCTATATCCCTCATTTGCATGATGTGCTCACGCACACCATGAATTCCGGTAACCTTCATGGATAAAAACTTCATTATTAAGGTGCTTGCCAAAGCTTTGTCTGATGTAGCAAACTGCTCATCAATTGCCTTCATCAAAGCTCACACATTGTCATATTGCTCCAATGAACCACGTATGCCAGCCGAGATCTTGGTCTTTATGAACATTACACAGAGGCGATTAGATCGCTTCCATTTTTTATAACGATCAACATCATCTGGTTGGCTGGTCTCTGTAATGGCAGGTGGTTCATCCTTGTGGATAGCAAAGTCAATGTCTATTACGCCTAAATGAAGGAGAATTCTCTCCTTTCACACCTTATAATTATCACCTTTAAGTTCAGGAATGTCACATTTAAAATTAAAGTAGTTCACAGTTTGCAAAGCTGTATAGTTAAACATACATGCTTATGTTACTAAATTGAGGTTACAATACTTTATAACATGTTTACCAATGTAAATCATGCATTAAAATATGAATCAAATGACATAAAAATTGTCTGTGAGCTAAATTTTTAATTCAAATAGATTCATATATCCTTATGATGACACTATTAAATTATATTCATTTTTCTTAATTCCTGTGGGTAAATTAAAAAAAAAGATAATTTAATACATTATCCTAACTAATCATATTAAATATAATAAAAATTCATGTGGGATAAAATTTATTATATTACATATGATTAATTACAATTTAATACCCTTTTACCATATGTGATTTAAACATAATTTTGCATAATTAAAGATGCTGTGGCTATTCTCTAATTATTTAAAATTATACGTATCACTAAACATTTATACTAAATTTTGTTCATAAATATATTGCATTTACCTAAAGCAATGTAAATAAATATGAACAAAGAACCAATAATTTATGTACCAATTTTCATTATGCATAAATTAAAATTATACATTCAAAAATATAATTTTAGCACATTATTGCGTAAAATTTAAATGTACTAAATTATTTAACTTAATATTGTATGCATAATTTAAATAACAAATTATACATAATGAACATTATATGCACATAAATATACAAAATTATATCTACACAAAAACTGTATAATATTCATAACAAATACAAAAAATTATGAATATTTAAAATTATGAATTTTTCATAAATTTATTCCATAATATGAAAAATTTCATAAAAATACCAAAATTGTGGATATTATGAAAATCTCATAAAATTATAAAATATTAAAATTTTATGAAATTTTCCTTAAAAATATTACTTTATGAAATCTAGGAAAATATCCAAAAAAAAAAAAACTCACGTTTATGAGTTGAAGTTTTGGTCCCTATTACACCTCTCTCCTATCCAATTTATACACTATCATTTAAGTGTTTGAGTGATAGAAGCATCCAAATATTATACTATTGACGGCAGCAACTTTTCAAGCAATGGCTAGAGGTATGTTTATACGCTTCTGTTTATAATTTAATATGCATATTGTTTTTTGGCATGTTAGAATTGAATTTAAATCTTACATTTGGTATCAAAGCAATGTAAGATTTAAATTCGATTCTAACATGCCAAAAACAATATGCATATCAAATTATAAATAGAAGCGTATAAAAATACTTCCAGCCATTGCTTGAAAAGCTGCTACAGTCAATAGTGCAATAGTTTGGATGCTTGTGTTGGGAGGCACATTAAGTAGTAAAACACAGTTTCGTCCCACTGAATTGTAGTAAATCTCAAGAGTCTTTGGAGATTGTGATTTGTACCAAAACCATCCACTTCTTATTGACACGTCACATTCCGGCGGCAGCCAATCTTTCCCTTTCGGATCACCAGTGTTGGGATAACTGCATTATTGGAAAGATAGCATATATATAGGTTTAAGTGATGTTGGTAGTTGGAATTGGCAGCTTATCCATGGATGTGCATGTTTAAAGGGGATATATTTTTGGCCTTTTTTCAATTCTAAAAGACCCTTTTTTGTCAAATTCAGTGCCAAATGAAGCCATGATTTCTATAACTTGAAAATATTAGGAGAATTCTCTTTAGGGTAAGAATAAAAACAACTCTTAGTAAATATAATTATGAACTGTCAAATTTTTATTAATTTACATTTAGATGTCATTGATTAAATCCATTATGATTATGATTTAATATTACAATTTAGAATCGTGTCTTATACAAAAGTTTTTTTAAAGAAAAAATGCCCTATTATATACTTTTCCCATTATCTTTATTCTCTACATAAGAAACAAATTATCTTTATTCTATAGTAAACATTGCTTTAAATTTGATTAAAAACCCCAACACCAGATGAAAAGAGCAATCACGAATTTATTTTGCACACCAACAGCCCACTAATTCACTTTGGAGGGTACTTTTTTTTTTTTTTTTTGCTTTGCTTAAAAAATATAGAAAAAAAAATGTATTTCTGAATATAAAATTGTTTCGTATGGTTATGCTCACTCCATAATGCTTGCACTTCCAATTGCTAGTGAGCTTCGATTAATGGTGGACCAGCATTGTGCTTCCGGCGAGCCCCTCCTTGTTTCCTACCCACCAGACATCCGGACCGGCATCCGAGAATATTTTGATGGAATTTTGTAACACCTTAACTATAGAGAACCATTCTGTGAAATAATAGGTCATGTTTGGTGCATTTGGACCTTTTGCTCCATCAAACCACATTTCTCTAGCACTCCCATATCTGCCAAATATATATATATATATATATCAAACGTCACCTTATGCAAATCAGTAATCAAATCATCTTATTTTCATTATATAAAAAAATTGAATAAAAAGTAGAATCTTAAAGAAATTGCAAGTAATAAACATTTGGCTCGTTTGGTTCATAGATTCGAACAAAAATTTTGAGAAAAAATTAAATTTTTAAGAATGAAAACGCTATAGCAAAAGGTTTTAAATTCTTATGAAACAAATTGGATTAATTGTTTTTAGGCCCCTACTCTTTGAGAAGCTCTTGTCTTTGAGCCAAGTGGTACTCCTTGTAAGGCAAGTCAGGCCCATATCTTCTATCACGTAGATCCTACGGCGAGAGGTAAAGCCCGACGTCGACGCCACGAGGCTTAGCCGCGTCGACGAGCTCTCAGATGACATTGCCGTGACCATTTTTCCAAGGGCTACTTATGACAGAGTGATTAGTGTACTTGGAAGGCCACAAGCAGAAGCCATCATGGTGCTTTGCAGTGAGGATCACCAATGATATCCCGGTCTCTACGGCAGTGTCCACCCATTGGTTGGCGTCGAGGCCCGCCGGGTCGAATGTGACCGGGATTTCGTGCCCGGAGCCCTTTCGACGTCAGTGAACGTGTTGACGCCGAAGTGGAGGAACATTATGAGCTCTCTTTGTTGCCATTTCAATTGGGAAAAGCAAGGGGCAAAATTGGCAATGGTGGGGTTGGCACCATCTCAAGGTGAGACATAGAAAAGTTGAGGAGTTGAAGAAGTGTGATTGGGATTAGCCACCAACAACAACACCAAGGCTTGGCCACAACGCCAGTACCGTGATTTTGTTTCGCTATTTTGCGCCCCTAAATAGCAAGAGCATTGCTCTTTTGTGTGATGATTTTGCCCAATCATGCTTATATATAAGGTAGTTTGTTGTTTTCCAATAATATACAGCCTTGGTCTTTGTTTTATTTTGTGTTTAAACCAAAGCCACGTGGTAATATGCTTTAGAATCGAAAAATGGATGAGATTTTATTTTTTAATAACTTCAAGGGTAGGGACTATATAATCGTATTGCGTATTTCTAAATGCATTAGTTGGCATTAAAATTATGCTAAAATTAAAAGAGAATATATATAAAAAATAATGGAATTTAATAAAAATTTATTAACGTGGAGTAAGGCACAAATTTTTTTAATTACACCATAATAGTTTCTATGATCTTTTTTATTTAGAAAAGAGGATATAATTAGGTCATATAACCCAAGAGGAAATATTTTTAAAAATTTTATGTAGTCAACTATTAATATGAATCTATTAGATGAAATGACAAAATGTCATTGTATATAATTTAAATTAAAACTTAGACTATATGTGTGTATATATATGAAGAGTAGAGGGAGACCAAGAGAGATAATAATTAAAAAAAAAAGGTGTGAATAGGATGTTTGGCAAATAGGGTTAAAAATAATGTGTAAAGTTCTCACATGCTATACTAAAAAGTAAAATATTACTGCAGTGTAAAGTTCCCATATGTTATAATATTTTGAGCAAAAAAAGTTATTTCTAACCCTACTTGCTAGTCACCGTAGAAGATGCTTTAAATACTACAATGCCAAATGGGAAGGGAAGAGGGTAATAAGCAAAGCAGTGCTTGAGAATTGAGTAGAAAGTTTGTTTGATCTCTTAGGGTCCGTTTGGTAAATAGATTTGAATTGTGTTGATTTGGATTATTGTAATTTGAGTTGTATGATTTAAAATAGTAATTTGAATTGCTATTTGCATTAACATATAGATATACATTTAAAGTGTTAATCTGAGTAGAAAATAAAATTAAAACTTGTGTTTGGATAGATAATGTCAAAAGTTTTTGATTTGTTAACAAATCTAACAAAATCTTATTATTCATGATCTTAAAAAATATGTAATATGAATTTTGATTTATTCTACTTTTTATTAGGAACGTAATGAAAAAAGAACCTTTTTAATTGAATATCAAATGAAGAAGTTATGATTTTTTTTGCTCAAATATAATAGAGAGTTTTAATTTTTACTGTAGTTAATATATCCAAGTCTAAAGAGTTTAAAGAAAGTAGAACTTTAAAAATTTAAATTTAAATGATTCATTTGATTTGAATTTTAAAAAAATAAACACGTATTCAAAAATTTTAAAATTTATCTCTCACGGTAAGTTTCATTAAAGTGACGTGCCCGATTCTGGTTCTGCTTTCCAAAATTGATCAGGTCGTGGAAAGCACGTAGCAATTAAAAAATAGCAAGAGCAAATGCGGTTGACATCTATAGAAAATAATGTTATCTTATTGGTATGAGATTCTCTTAAGATTTTTTCAGATTTTGTCAAGATTTTTGACCTTTTTCTTTTTCTTTTTTTTTTGTTTGTTTGTAATTCTTGTCATATAAGTCTCCACATTATACATATCAGAGAAATTACAGGCCCAAATGAGAACAATTTGGTAGGGTAATTCATATAATTCCCCTTAAAAAATCATATAAGTAGTAGTTTACAGTCATGTAATTCTTAATATTCACGACCTTCTGTTAAATTATTATTATTATTATTATTATTATTATTATTTTAATCTGATGTGATTCTAACACTATTATCTTACCATTTAAACCGTATTCACCAGTAAAATATATATATATCTCTCTTACTGTAATGCAAAGTTCATTTCTGTGGGCATATATGTGTTTTTTGCCTCTTTATTATCACAAGAAGAGGAAAAAAAAATTATGGTTTTCGTGAGTTCATGATCACAGCAGAATAATAATGTTGCGATCCACAATTCAAGCCATTCACGTGCAAAAATGCGGTAAAGGGGCTTGCTTTTCTTAGAAGATTGGAAAAACTTGCAATTTGGTGTCGGTGGTGTAATGCGAGCTTAAAAAAGTCTCAGATTTTTCACGTTGTACACTATACTAAACTAAAAAAGATGACTCCATGTGCTCTGATTCATTATATGAATTCCAATTCAAGAGCACTATTAAAGTATTTCAAAGTAGGGTCATCCTTAGGTAGGTCTGCTTTTGGCCTAAATCAACTTAAGGTAAATAGAGTCTTATCTTCTTGTTGACATTGGTTTGAATTGAAGAATTTGAACTGTCAATAATATAAAGCTTTTAACAGCTACAGTATAAAACTCTTACAAAAAAATAGTTCAAACCGTTCTATCAAACATAAAATAAAATATATAATTTTTAAAATTTGTGAGACAAAACACTATAATAAAATTCATTCGAAGCAAGATCTTTTAGATCAGACCCTTGAAATAAATTACCTATTATTTTTTTAGATGGCGCTTAATGTCACACATTTGATAAATGCCATACTACGTACTCCTAACATCACATGTGTTTTATACTTGACCTGGACATTAGAAAATGGTTTAACTTTAACGATGTACGAAAAGTGGACTCCAAATTGGGTTTTATTATCACCGTTTAGTCCATCATAAACTAAAGGCCCATTTGGTTTTGTTCTCAAATTTTTTAAAAATGTTTTTATACGAATTTTGAGACAAAAATTTTAAAAATACTCTCAGCATAATTTCTAAAAAATTCTTATTTTTTAAAACAAAAATATTTTTATTTATTTTAAAAATAATATCAAATGGCCTCTAAGTAATGCATCATTTGCTCTCGAACTTCTTTTTGGCAGATCATTTTTTGAACTTTGGATTTAAATTTTTAGTCACTACCATTAAATTTGTCAAAAAAATTTCAAAAATTCAATTGTTATAGCATTTTTTTAGAGAATTAGTTTAAAGCAGTTAAGTTAAATTTAAATAGTACTCCATATTTTTATAGTGTAAAGAAAAAAAGTGAGCTACAAAATGCTCTATTGCTACATTTTTTTTTAAACTAATTGGTTTAACCAAAGTTCCCAAACACTCCCTTATAATCTTATTTCTGTCGCATAATAAATAAATGTTTTACAAAAATAATTACATAAAATTTTGCAAAATGTTTTAATTTGTGGAGTTTTTAACTATAATGAAGATAATATTTTGCATGAATTTTCAGTTGTTGTTTAGGGTGATTATCTCAGGAAAATTTCCAAAATATTTGGTCAATTTTAGTATCAAAACAAAAACTATCAAAAATTCAAAGTTTAAAATTTTACTTACGAATTAGTACCTTTATCATTACATGCCTTGTTACTTATTCCACACGTTAGATAATATTTACTTTATTTGCAAGACTCCAACCATGATTATGGAAAGCAGATCCTGTATCCCCCTCCTTCAACAAAGAAAAATAATAATAATAATAATAATAATAAACAGAAATGAGAAACTAACAAATACTCTGTGCAAATGCAAATTCTTGCTTTGATATCGCCGAAAATAGGGAAAAAAATAGATATTACCAATAACAATGATTAAATGTTAAGTATTGACATGTATTGCATGATGAAAGAGTCAACAGCTTTAGTGTCGTTTGACTTGTTGGGCTTGGTAAACATGTTGTTGGGCAATAATAAGGACCCCGGTCCAAATCATTGGGGGTGAATTAGAGTAAAACATCTCGGATAAATATGAGAAATACTATTTCTATGGCGTTTGTTTTTCACTCCAATCACTTTGTAAAAAAGTTTGAAACATATAATTTTTAAAAATTTTGAAAGCATAATTGATTATAAATATTTTGTGCTAGGGGTAAGATAAATAAGTATTATTTAAGGGTTTTTTGGTTTTTTGGCTAAAAAAAAAGGTATGAATGAAAGGAAGAAAAATAAGTGGTTGAAAATAGTAATGGTAGTAAAGAAGTGATATACTACATAATTTACTCAATTCAAATGCACTTTTTCTTAAAAAAAAAAAAAGACAAGGAAATTTAAGTATGATTTTCACGTTAAAGTCTCACAATAAATTTGAATAGCTAACTTTAAAAAAGATATATAATCTAATTAATATAACCATTGGTCTATCCATCATTGGTTGGTAAATTTAAGGGGTGAATTAACTAAGAAATACCACTTTTAGAGAATAAGTGTTCAAATAATAATTTTCTAATATTAAAAAAATTGTATGATCTATTCTTTATTAAAAGGCTCTAAAGGCCTTTTGAGGAGAAATTGAGACGTGGAAGAGGGAACGTTCGATTTTTTATTTTAAATACTATTTATATCTTGTGAGGGAACGAAACATTCCCCCCTTTTTTGTTTTTTGTTTTTTTTTTTAATTTTGTTTGTTTTTTAACCCTTCTTTTTGTATTCTTGCCTCTCTTTTTTTAATCATTTTTCTCCTTCATACCTTTGGGCTTTTTTTCGTTGTTTTCTTATATTTTGTGTTTCTTTTTCTTTTCTTCTATTTTTAATTTTTTTAGGGGATTGTTTCCTTTTTATATACATATTATGAGATATTAAATGTCTTTTTTTAAGGGGATGTTTCATTCCTAAAGTTTTGTCCTTTTCTTTTTTTTTTTGTTTTTGCTTTTCATCTTTTTATTTTTTATTTAAACAATTTTTCTTTTTTCCTTTTTTTCTTTCCAATCTTATTTTTTTCCTGAAACATATCATCCATATATATATATATAATCTTATTATTCCTATGTAATAATTTTATTTAGACATGTTATATTTTAGATATTTTATTGAACATGATCTTTACAACTGCCACTCTAAGTTTCCTTTCTTTTTTTGGTAAAATGTTTTTTTCTTATTTTTTATTTTTTGGTTTTTCATTGTTTTGATTTTTGTTTGCCTTTTACTTATTCATTGCTTTGTTATTTTGCTCCTATCAAAATAACTTATTTCAAATGTACCCCTAAATATTTTACAATTTTATTTTTTATATATTTCCTTAACTTACTTTTTTCCTCTCACTTACTCCTATTAAAATATTTTGTTGAGTTTTTCTATTTGGCTC
This sequence comes from Artocarpus heterophyllus, assembly GCA_025403435.1. Classification (NCBI taxonomy): domain Eukaryota; kingdom Viridiplantae; phylum Streptophyta; class Magnoliopsida; order Rosales; family Moraceae; genus Artocarpus; species Artocarpus heterophyllus. The sequence continues at coordinate 5,821,058 of CM046354.1, read as the reverse complement.
ATTAAAACAATTTTTTTCTCTTAGAATGTGTCTTCTTTTAAAAGCTTTTTCACACCATCCTTCCAACTTTTTTCTAATAAATGTATTATCTCTAATTTGTTAATGTAGGCGAATTGAAATGCGTTTTTGTTTACTTTACTCTTATTACCATAATTTCTTTTATAGGCGTCTGTCCTTAATTTTTTAATTTCTATTTTGTAAAAAATTCTCGATAATGTTATCTTTTTTAATGCACTTCCTTTAAATAGTTTTTCCTGATATGTTTCTATTGAAATATATATATTTTTCATATTTGCCTCTATTCATTCTTTTATGTGTAAGATCTTATTATTTTAAAAGTGATACTCATAAAGATTTTTGTGCTAATTGTGCATTAAGTAATGACTAACTAACATATTTATTATTAAAAAATTAAAAAATAACTAACGGTAATTAAAATTTGACACGTAGATGGAGCTAACAAAATGATTCTTCCATGTTCATAGTACGTGGAATTCAACTAGTATATATATATAGAGAGAGAGGGGGGAAGAAAGAGCAATAGTAGGTGTACACTTAATATGCATGTTTGTGAATATAATATAGCTTTATTTGTTTTTGTTTTTTTTGTTTGCTTTGTTGTTTTTTTAGTTAAGAATAGGGTAAAAAATGAAATAAATAAACGGCCAATGGATGTGATGTCTCTTTGCTTCTGGTCTGAGAAATCCATGTGATGGCTACATGGGAAGTTTGCTCAGCAAAGAAAATGACATACAAGTCTCAGTCCTACTGTGAAAGCCTTAAGAAACGATGTCGTTTTTGTGATACAATTGTCTTTTGGAGATCAAATGTTAGAGTGTCTGAGAAATCAATTGAAACTATGAGTGCTTTTAACAATATAGTTAGAACCAGTAATTAGAACGAATTTATTATAGTATATAAGAGCTTTATATTATGGCTTATTTTATTTTATACTATAACATATAGAAGCTTTACACTGTAGCAGTTGGAACTATATAGTTAGAACAACGTTGACAAACAAAGCCATATAGTTGAAACTAATTTACATGTAAGAGCTTTACACTGTATTCTACGTTTGCTTACATTGCACTATGTAAAAGCTTTATATTGCCAAACGAAACATCAATAATTTCTATTTGATGTAAAAAGGTATAATTTTTAGTAAATCTCATATGGGGATTTTTAGGAATTTTTAGGAAAAATCGAGAAAGAAGAATCAATCAAAAATAGAGGTGGGATTTTTAGGGCTTGGAATAACGGGAAAGGCCATTTGTTGAATCTGTTTCGCCATGGCTCCAAATTTTTGTTATTTTGTTTTATTTTATTTTTTTTTACATTTTTTAATAAACTAAGTTTTGTTGTTTTATAATATGATAATTAAGAAGAAGATCTGGGAAAGAAGAAGAATGATTTTGGGTTTTTTTTTTTTTGAATTATTTGTTTTATTTTTTTATATTTTTAATAAATTTTTGTTTTAATTATTATTGATTTCTTAATGTATTAATTATTTTAAAAGATAATTTAGTAATTTCAATTAGAAATTGATGTCCAGACAATTTTAATAGTCAAACTTAACGGTTTGACCATTAAAATGGTCCCTCCGTAGCTTAATTGAAAGGTTGGGGTTTGTTTCATTAAAAAAAAGGTTGAATACTAAATCTTACTTTAGTGAAAGGTTAGAGGCCAATTAAACAATTTACCCTTAATCATATAATAGCAGGTTAGGGGGTACACTTGCGTGGTCACTGGTTAGTCGCGACTAAAAGTATCAATGACAGGTTATTGGATAATAATTACAGTAAAGTGGATACATATACATACGCAAGAGCAGAGGTAGAAAGATTAATGGGAGACAGAAGTGTGATTGAACTAATGAGATAAAAAGCGAAATTGATTTTAAAAAAGGCAAAATACAATTTTAAAGGGAGTTGAATACAAATTTTATACAATTTTACATACAAAATTATAAGAAAAAATATTTCAAAATGGACGACTGTCCACTCTTATTCTTACGTGGCTCTGGCCTTCTACATGTATTATATACAGGCACATCATACTCTCATTTAGAGTATATAATGTTAAGAGTGCTGCCAATTTTTTGGACATGTCAACAAAATCACATGATTACATACCAATTTTACTAGTTTTGCCACAGTAGTGCTTTGGCCTCAACCAAAGTACATGTAGAAACCTTTCAACACAAATGTACACGTCCTGCAAAAGAATCTACAGCTCAATATGCTTGCAATATGCAAACAAGCTGTATATTGAGGACTCTTTATGATGTTAAACCTATCACATCTTGATTTAAGCTAGCTTTTTTCTTCTTCTTTTTTTTTTTTCCTTTTAGATAAATGGAGAGATATATAGTCATTAAGTAGAGAAATTCCCCACTTCCTAACTAAGTTGGCAAGCACGAAAAAACTCAACCATGCCTCCATCCTATTTTATTAAAAAGATTAAAAAATTACAAATAAAGAAGTTTAGAAATACAATTAAAATGACAGACCAAATAGAAGAAAAACATAATAACTCTATAGATAAGGTAAACAAAACAACTGAAAATAAACCTTTATGCTTTCAAATACGAAGGCCGTATGCGTCTTTCTTGTCAGAATCAATAGTCACGCATTTAGGTAATTTATTTATTGCATAATCTTGAAACCACTCGTTCCATTTCTTTCTCAAGCAAGTGTACAGTTGTCGATTGTCTTCTTGACTGGACTTCAATATCTTAAGCCCTATTAGTCTACTGCTCATTATTACTTAATTAATCAATATCAGTCCACAATTTTGCTAGTTTATACTAGAAAACTCATTTTCTATCTTAATGGTTTGCTCCGAAAGCAAATTTTCACTGAAAAGGGAAGTGAATCGATACGAAACATATATATATATATAAAACGACACAATGTTTAGGTTAAAAGAGAGAACAAACAAAAATATCTTAAATGTTGTACTAATGTTTGTCCATGTACAAAAGTCCATCATTCGTACAAACCTTTCCAATAATGAGGAGCGTTTTGTATATATGTTCTAAAGTTGACGTTTATCAAAGCGAAGTCCAAGACAAAGTAGTAATTTCAAGACAAAGTTGTAATTTCAACAATAAATATGCTGACATTTGTTGACTGTGGAGTCGTTTTTTTTTTTTTTTTTTTTGGCAATGAACCGTCGTTGTAACCCCGAAAACGTTAAATCTGATGTCGTTTTTCTGAATTCTGAATGTGGCACCAATGTTACCGGTGGGCTGAGAATAGTTATTACACGCATCGCTCTGAGAACGAGGATAATAATGACATAATTATCAAGTGTAAAACGAAGTAATATCTCGGGATATTTCGTAAATAAATTTAGCTGCCGGGAAATTTGTGATATGTTTAGGGTGGACCAAAAAAGAGCAAAATATTATCGCGAAGTACCAATCCATATGTGCAATTAGAACCGGATGCTATGCTTGTTTTGAGTCCCAAAATATGGATGTTGAGGATTTAAAACGCCAAAAAAAAAATAATAATAGTAATTTTGAGGCTTGTGGTTCACTCAGTGCTTAGGTTCAGAATAGTATAGTTTAGAACTTCATGGTTTGAACTTTGGGTTTTAAACTATATGATTTAAACGATGGTTTTGAATTGACGTTTAAAACGTAAAAGTTTAAAACGAGAATAAAATATCATATCAATTTTAAAACGAGAACTGATGTTTGGTAAACTGTGATTTATAAAAAGAAAATAAGAATGAGATGTTTGGATTTTAGAGGTTTTCACTGGTTTAAAACCTTCTCTATGCTTTTGAACTTCCTCCAATGGTGTTGAACCTACGTACCAAACTGCCTATTAAGTGAATGATTTTGTAATTTACATACACAGTGGCAAAGCTGAAAGCACATGCCTATCTGAATTAGTAGTTTATAATCAATTTCTCAAGGTAACAATATATATGGGACAATTGGTTTTGTGAAAACCGAAAAAAATTCATCGATGAATATCTGTATTTCAAACGTTAGATCGATAGAAAAAAAATGGTTTCAATTAAATCTAACAGTTTTTATGGATAAAGTGGGCCCCTTGCAAAGTTTTATTACTTCCACACTCGAGATCTAACCACCCAATACTAAGAGCCCATTTGGTAGATGGATTTGAATTGTGTTGATTTGAATATTTTGATTTAAGTTGTGTGCTTTAAATTGTGTAATTTGAATTGTTATCTAATTTGATGTTTGCATGTATAGTTAAAATGTTAATCTGAATAAGGAATAAAATTAAAATTTATATTTGGATAAATAGTAGAAAAAGTTTTTTTGATTTTCTAATAAATCTAATAAAATCTTAATGTTCATTATATGAAAAAATATATAATATAGATCTTAATTTATTTCTCTCTTTATTATAAACATAATGAAAGAAGAATTATCTTAAGCAAATGTCAAACGAATAAGTTAAGATATTTTTCCCTCAAGTATAGGAGAAAGAAAATCTAAAAAATACTGTAGTATTTTGATTCGAATCATGAAAATTTAAAGAAGGCAAAACTCAGATTTTAGACTCAAACTTAAAGAAAATTCAAATTGACATTCAAATATTAATGCCATCAAATACCTATTCAAGCCTAATTTAAAATTTTAAGTTTAAAAACTTAGTTGAATCCATGAATCAAACGCATCTAATTTCTTTCTTGAGGCTTTGCCCTGCAGATTCCTTCCCACTTGCGACGAGGCAGCTGATAACTTAATCGAAAGCAAACAATAATTGTTCCCCCAAAGAAATAGCTCCGGCAAAAAAAAAAAAAAAAAAATAAGGCACCTCATTATATGAATTAAAGAAAAACACTATAACTAGCTCAGCAATGTTTCTCAAATCAAAAATCATGATCGGATTGTTCGTCAGACCATTTAATGAAGTCGGTGGACCCTGCTCCTCGAAGTCTCGACCAATAAATGATCTCTTCATGGCAAAATACTTTCAAATATTTCAATGTGCCCTACACAGTAAAAGGCCTGGTTTGACCGACTCCCCACACAAATGTGAAGTATGTGACCGTAGAATTTCCCCTTTAATTTCTTTTTATTTTTATTTTTAACTTTCAGACAGGTGGATTTGAACTTTACACGCCTTACTTATAATAAGTTAAGCATGGAATGATGAAATATTGGCTTGACTATTTGTAATTAAAATTTAGATTCGTCCTATTTTGTTTTAACAAATCTTATTGTACAATTACAAGAGATTGGTAGCCTAATGATAGGATATTAATTATAAAAGGTCAACCGTACACAGAGTGATCCTTTTTATTTAATTATATATAATTCACTGTGAAAATATAAAAAAAAATTGAATTTTTTTTATCATGTAGCCATGTAGACATATTGCTTAACCATTTTAAATCTCTTACCTTCTTCTCTTCTATTTTCATTTTTTTTTTGTATTTATTTATATTTTTAAGTTTGAAATTACCATTAGGCTATTGTCGTGATTACTTTTTACTCCCCGTCACCTTTACCCTTCTATCTTGACTATTGATATCATTGAATTTATTGCAAACGTACTCCCACCTGTATACTCAAGAAATGAAGCACACAGAAATTTGAACCAACTAGGGTTCTTATCATGAAAAACCTAATTCATGCATCTCTATTAATAATATTCGTTTCCCAAGATCACCTCATCAACACCATTGCCCTACTGCCATTCTATTGCAACTTTGTCTCCTTTCTATCCTCCAATGGAACCTGTTACCAACACCGTTCATTCTTTCCCTTCCACTTTCTTTTCGAATCAGACGATTCCTTCATTTTTGTTGCAACTTCTCAAGTACTCCACCAAATCAGGTTTACAAATATTTCTACCACAAAACTGGAACATTTTTCATGTCTTTCTCCTCTGGTGCACTTGCTTAATACTTCTCTTCTTCGTCAACTTCTTAAGTAAGTCTTTATCATCATCTCCGGTCTATTTGGTTGACTTCTCATGCCTCAAACCTCCGAGCTTCTGCCGAGTCCCTTTCGCCACCTTCCTCGAAAACGCCTCAAAGTTCCAATCTTTCGACGATGAAAGCATGGCTTTCATGGCCAAAATCCTCTCATCTTCAGGACAAAGCGAGGAGACTTTTCTCCCACCAGCCTTACACTACATCCCGCCAAAAACCCACCTCCAAGATTCCATCAAAGAGGCCCACATGTTTCTCTTCACCGTTATGGACGATCTTTTAGCCAAAACCTGCCTCTCTCCGCTCGACATCGACGTACTTATCGTCAACTGCAGCGGATTCTGCCCCTCTCCTTCTCTCTCCTCCGTTGTCGTCAACAAATACAAAATGAGAAGCGACATTAAAAGCTTTAACCTCTCCGGCATGGGGTGTAGCGCGAGCGCTCTAGCGGTAGATTTGGCTCGAAACATTCTTAAAGGCAACGAAAACTCAAACGTTGTCGTTCTCAGCACCGAGATATTGTCCCCTGGCTGGTACTCCGGGCACGAAAAGCCCAAGTTGCTCCTCAACTGCCTCTTTCGAATGGGAAGCGCGGCGATATTTCTCACCAACAAGAAGGAATTGAAAACCGTTTCGAAGTACGAGCTTGTAAAAACGCTAAGAACACAAAGAGCGTTCGAAGACAAGGCCTATCTCTCGGCCATACGCGAAGAGGATTCGGACGGGAATCTCGGAGTTTCTCTAAGGAAAGACTTGCTCCAAGTGGCCGGAGAGACTCTCCGTTCGAATATCGCCGTTTTGGGTTTGTCAATATTGCCATTAAAAGAGAAGTTGCGTTACGGTGCTTCGGTTCTCCGGAAGAGCTTTTTGGACAAGTCTTGTGAGATTCACTTGCCGGATTTCAAGACTGTGATAGATCATTTTTGCTTGCCGACTTCAGGAGGTCCGGTTATAAAGGAGATCGCCAGAGGGCTGAGGCTTGGGCAGAGCGATATGGAGGCCGCTTTGATGACACTCCACAGGTTTAAAATACTGAACATTAAATATTATTTCACGCTTTTAACGGCTGTGTTTTTGTTCACGCTACATCAGAAAAAGTTCCATCACGCTTCTGTTTCTATTACATGTTTAAAATATTACATTTGTAAAAATTCCCATTGAAAATATTAAAAGTTTAAAAGAGTGAAAATTATAACGATTATAAGAATATTGTGTACTTATATAGTACAAAATTTGAAAATTATTAAGTGACAATGTGCAAATCCACTGCTTTCACAGGTTTGGGAACCAGTCTTCTTCATCGCTTTGGTATGAGTTGGCTTACTTGGAGGCTAAAGATAGGGTCAAGAAAGGTGACAAGGTGTGGCAGCTTGGGATGGGGAGTGGGCCTAAGTGTAATAGTGTCGTGTGGACATGTATAGGGCCCATTGTTGGAGAGTCCAATAAGGGCCCATGGGCCGACTGCATCCATAGGTATCCAATGGTAACCAGCCATTAAGCAGGTTTTGGGTACAGTTGTTGGATGTGCGTAGTATATTTCGTACATGATGTTATGTTCAGTGAATTTCAGGCATTCATCATGCTTGGACGGATGCTTTGACCTTTTTCTCAATACAATTGATAATTGAATTCAAGCAAAGCATGTTCATTTATTGCGTATTTAACCAAAATAGAAATTACTTTTATTGCGTACCAATTCTGTTTCCAACCTTACTCTTGTTTTGCTCAGACTGATTCAATGCGTCGTTCATTTAATAGTAGTTGAGAGTATCTTGTTCCCCTAAGGTTTTAACCCCATTCTGATGTGTCAAACCTGCGAGTGGTCGGTCAATACACTTTTGTTTTCAACTCTTTTTTAATACGAAGAGTAAAAGTTTTGAGTGGTAATTTTTTAAATTAAATTTTAATAAAACTAATATATATTGGCATATGAAAAAAACCAGCGGATCATATATATATATATATATATATATATATATATATATATATATATATATATATATATATATTTTTTTTTTTTTTTTTTTTTTTTTACTTTAGTACAATTGTAACACGCATTGGGAATTAAGAGACAAATTCCTGGAGTAATCAGGTTAATGGAGTGAAATAAAATGAAAGAGAATGTATAGTATTTAGCATGATTCACTTAATTTAAGCTATGTTGTAACCCCTCTTAGTGGGGGTTAACAGTTTTAAATAAATTAAATAAACATCAAACTTCAAAACAAATCTACCCCGGACTTAAATAAAAACTCTCAAAATAAAATAAAAATATAAACAACAATTAAACCACAGTTTAATATAACACCTTTAATTTAATAATGTAAAACTGTCATCATTTTGATTCTAATACTCAATACATCTTAATACAGTCACAGAAAGTAACAAACGATGCTTACATTATCATGAACAACATTCTCAACAAATGATTCACACATTGTAAGTCTTAAAAAGATGAAAATATGAGGGAATGAGCGACAACATCTCAGTAAGAAAACCATTACTCACCTTTAAGTTTTTATCATTGCCACATTAAAACTTACATGGTTAGTTAGTTCTCATCATTAGTCATCGTATAAGATTCATTATGATTATATTTCGTGGATACCTTATGTTAATCATTACCGAGTTCCATACATATACATATATACAAATATTACAGTTCATTAATGTTTCTAGGTATCCACGTTTTAACAGAGTATTCATCACTTAACTCATCGAAACCCAAATAGGCGTGCTTGATTACCCTCCAATCATTCGAAGGGTGTCCGGTGAGGGGACTTCAAATCCTAGATCCTTACCAAATAGATTCCTGTAAAATGTGTTCTAGGACTTTCGAACCAAGGGACCGTCATCACCTTCCTTCTATTTTACCTTTTAGGGTATTCGTGTCCAAAGACGTAATCGTTGCCCTCTTCATGTCTTACCATTCCTCTATAATTCATCATCATATATATAGAGTTAATTTTTTTAACCATGCTTACCATGCTTCTCAGTTTACAACAACTTATGTCAAATCAATATATTCCTCGCTGTACAACACACGACGAGTTCATGTCATAGTTTTATTTGTGATACTCATATAATAGCAGTTTAACATACATATATATCTTGCAGAAAACAACCAATTTTAATTTCATAAAAACCTCACGAAAGAGGAGTGATAGAATCTCTACCTCTTGGTGAATATCATGCCGATAACTTCCAACTCACGATACCAAGCTCACCACGTACGCTCCAAGTACTTTGTTATCCTACAACGCATAGAATAACCATACTTTAACTAAATTCCTAATCCATAATCATACCGATTTACCATTTATTCTTATTAGTGTGCCATAATCATTAATATGAAATTCGTGGAACATTTCTTAACACAAAACGATGAAAAACAGGTGTTTGGACTGCCCAATCGGTTTACCGATCAACTATTTCCACCCTTTCAAACAAAACTGCTATTTTTGGACCCTCTGCTGGCCTGCCAATCTCCAAGGTTTGGCTTGCCGATCCTATTTAAACTTCGGCCTGCTAAACTATAGGGTTCGGCCTACCAAACCTATAGACAAGTCCAGCCTGCTGACAGATGAATTTCTGGAAATTCTAGTTTCCATTTTCAAAAGGTTTCAAACTTTAAAACTCAATTTGATATTTTTTATCAATTTTTAAGGTATGGAAAATACATAAAAACCATGGATTATCACACTTAAACACATGTAAATCATTCTTCTTGAAATTTTCATGTTCAACAACACAAATCTAAACCAAAAATCAAAACTTTTCAAAACTAGCTCAAAACTCATTTTGAACAAAGATCTATGTAAATTCTAGTTTTCATTTTCAAAAGGTTTCAAACTTTAAAACTCAATCCGATCTTTTTTTTAATCAATTTTCAAGGTATGGAAAATGCATAAAAACCATGGATTATCACACTTAAACACATGTAAATCATTCTTCTCGAAATTTTCATGTTCAACAACACAAACCTAAACCAAAAATCAAAACTTTTCAAAACTAGCTCAAAACTCATTTTGAACAAAGATCTATGTAAATGATACACCAGAAACGTTGTATAAATTTCCACAAACATCAAGAATATATTTCTCACAACTTTCATGCCAAAACACATATTTAAATCAAAGTTAAAGTTTTAGAAATCTAACCTCAAAATTTAGCTCAAAACTGTGGTTTGATCTTGAAAACATTTAAGTCTCTGTGATCCTTGAACTTGTAAGAAGTTGTTTGTGAACTTTTATGAAAGTTCAGTTTGAGTTCTCCTTTGGTTTCTCTCTGGTTTGTCTGACCATGGAAGCGAAATGAAGAAGAAGAAAAGAAAGAAAAAGAAAAAGAAAAGGAAGAAAAGAGAGAAACAAGGGAGAGAGACGTGGGAAAGTAAAAGAAAAGAGAAAGAAGAATAGTTGAGGGAGATAGGGTTGGTGAGAATTGGTCTCCTCCAAAGACTTTTAGACATATAATGCCAAATGCATTTTTGTAATTAAATAGAAGTTTCAAGGGTATTTTGATAAATATACTAAATACGCATAAGAAATTTTAGGAAATTTAAAAATAGGTAGAAATAAATATTATAAAATAGATTCTAGATAAAACAAATTTTAATTAGCACACTAATAATTAATTTAATTATCATAATACCCGTTAAGAAAATAACAGGTGTCATATACGTTTACGGACTGCTGTAAATCTTTTACTTAGGGAGAAATATAAAGGTGTTTACAACACTCAAAACCTCACAACTTACAAACCCATAACCTAATTATGCCTAAGAAAATTGTTCTCAATTTTCTCTCAAGCTTTTTATGTAAAGCTTATTGTTTTCTCTCAAGGATGGGATGATAAGAATGACTGGAATGGCTAGTATTTATAGCTATAAGCCCCCTTATCCTTTTACCTAATTTCATTCAAAAATTTCAAATCAATTGGGTTGGTTAGACACCATCATTTTTGACCATTTTGTTTAAATATTGTAGGCAGTCACAATTTGAAAGTTGTCTCATTTCTTGACAATCTAGAATGACAAGCTGCTTATCATTTAACAATCTTCCACTTAATTTTTATTTCAATCTGTCTTCACACTTTGATAATTTACAACAACACTTCCTCGTTTTTTTGACGCTTACAGATCGACTGAAGCTGAACATAACTTCAGCTTTTGATGGTTACCATTTTTGTTAACATAACGATAGGATTTTAAGTTCCACTAATTTTTTCTAAGTTTCAAAATCTCATTTCCAAGAGTGACCGTATGGAAGTGAATGGAAAAAGAAACAATGCCTTGGGAACGAAAAAAAAAAAAAAAAGAAAAAAAGAAGCCTGATCAATTAGGCACAGCACCCGAGAAGTTAGCGCCTTGATTCTTGGCGCTGGGGCGTTTGTATGGAAGCGAAAAAAATCAAAAAAATTCTGAATTTTAATTTATTTACCCTAATTTCTCATAGCCTATAAATAAGACCTTATTAGGATATTTTAAAGGAGGCCTAATTCCCCATTACTCAGAGCCAGGGAGAAGTATTCAAGGCATTTTCTTTTAGGTTTCTATTTTTATTCTTATTTTTAGGTTTAGGAAAATTCAAGGGAGAATATATTTTGAAGAGCAAGAAGTGGAGATTAAAGATTAGTGATTAAAGCTTAGAGACTTGTGACACCTCTGCCAGGGCTTTTTTTTTCTGTTGGAAAAGTTAATTCTGATATGATTACATTTCTCATTAAAAGAATCAGTTCAGAGCTTGAAAGTTACGACTTGTTGTTTTAGCTTTATACTGTATCGTTTTGTTATTAGTCTCTATTATGTAATGATAAGCTGACGTGTTTCATTGGTATATTGTTATAATACATATTTAGGTATAGAGTCAGTAAATACACACAAAAATCTCATGTGTAACAATCTAGAGAGAGAAAGTACCGAACAGCAAGAAATAGTGTAGAGTGAGAGAGGAAATTTCTCTCTGGTAACTTCTTGTTGTATTTTCTTGGGGAAAATATAGATAGGGAGGTGAGAGAAAAAGATTAGAGCGTTTAGTATTCTAATATTTGGTTTCTGAACTGAATATGAGAAGTATATCAAATTCCCAAGGGGAGTTTACAAGGACGTAGACGTAATTGGCCGAACCTCAATTTATCTATGTGTTTGGATCTTTATACTTTAAATTTCCTTTCTGCAATTTCCTACACTTTCTAATTTTCTAATTTTGTATTTTTGTTTTTTAAAATGTTGAACCTTTGATTTGTGCCTTTTTAGGGCTATGAGATTACCAATTCTATTTTAATTTATTTCACTTACTTTTGCTTTTAAATATTTATTCTCTAAGAGTTTATTACTTTATGTTGAGTGTCTATTAATGTTTTTGATGTGTTTAATTGTTTGCTCACCAATTAATTGATTAGTGACCTATAATGAAACTAGAAGAAAATTTATAGGAATAGTTTCTTGTGATAGACGTCGTTGGTTACATGGGGCATAAAAATATAGCAACCTAACTTGTGTAGTATTTTGAGAACCATAGATCTTAATAAATTCTAATATATTTAGATTCCTATAGGAATATAGCCAGCTAATATGTTAGGGTATTTTTAGTGTAACTTGAAAGATAGCATTGAATAGGTTAAGGTTATTCGTCCTTCAAACATTGCCATAAGCGATGTTAGTAAGAAGAATAAATTAAATTATAATAGTTTTGTTGAAATCAGATGCCATAGTTTTTATTTATTTGTGTCATTTTTATTTGTTTATTTGTTTATTTATATTTTGTTTTAGTATTTTTCTATCTTATTTTCGTTCATTCAAATAATTTTAAAGTTAACTAATTTCAGTACTTAACTAAATTAACGAAATCCTCGTGAAACGATACTTTAATACTCACTAATTTATTACTTGTTTACAATTCTGTGCACTTACAGATATTTCACAACAGTTCTAGTCGTTGGGAATTAAGAGACAAATTCCTGGAGCAACCAGATTAATGGACTAAAATAAAGTGAAAGACAACACAAAACATTTAGCATAGTTTACCGAATTTATGCTACGTCCGCGGGCTGCTGTAGATCTCTTATTAAGGGAGAAATATATAAGTGTTTCCAACACTCAATACCTTACAACTTACAAACCCATATCCTAAATATACCCAAAAATTGCTTTCAATTTTCCCTCAAGCTTTCTATATAAAGCTCATTGCTTTCTCTCAAGGATGGGATGATAAGAATGGGTGGAATGTCTAGTATTTATAGCTCTAAGTCGCTTTCTCCTTTCACCTTATTTCATTAAAAAATGTCAAATAAATTGGACTGGTTAGATACCACAATTTTTTATCACTTTGTTCAAATGTTATATGTAGCCACAATTTGAGACTAACCTCCTTTTTTGACAATATAAAATGATGGGTTGCTCACCATTATTAAAAATTAATATGGTTTAATGGTTCAAAAGGGTAACATTGATAAAGTGTTTTTTTTTTAAATAAATTTATAGCAAAGTCTTACTAGTTAAGTTGAAATATAGCAAAAAAATAAAAAAAAATTACAAATAGCTAGAATTTACACCATCATAATAATAACTATCTAACTATACAATGCAAAGCGCAAAAATTACGTAATTATGATATTCTTAAATATTGTAAAAAAAAAAAGAGTTATATTTAAATTTTACTTTGTAAAATTGCCTTGTACATGTAGTGTAAGTCTTTATTTTTTTTCCACCACAATTTTTTTAAAGAAAAGGAATGTTTTTGGATTGAAGTATTTGATTTGTGTTTTGTTTTAGTCAATTGTATATTCAACATGCAACGTCTGATCCTTAACAACGTCTAGGAGTGGGCTCCAATCCCCGACAGGAGAACATGCTCCACCTAAAAACTAATTCTTGCCCTCTTTATGAGAAGTGAATACACGAAGCCCACTGCCAGGGACAGACATTTGATATGGGCGTTGAACTGGCTGGTGAAGAGCATTAAATACCAGACTGCTTTGACACCACAACTTTAAAAAAGTCATTTTGGGCTCCATACTATCTCATGCAAAATCTATACACCGTTGTCAAGTCATCGTCGGTAAGCTTGTGATATATCAAAATTGCTACTTTTATTCTTAGAGGGCTTTGAGGCACCCGAGAGCTTTTTATTTTGGTCAAACGAGGAGATTTGATCTTTCATCAATCCGCACTTCATGGCTGCCATTGGCATCTGCAAAGTTTAGTTCATTGATGGGTAGATGAATCATTACAAAGAATCGTAACTTGTATTTTATGCTGCAAAGGTGGCGTTTTCACTTAATGTTTTTATGGCGTTCGGGCTTAAATTTAATAGATCTCCTTCCACAAACTTGTTAGGCATCAAAACCGCGTTAATTTTAAGGAGGTGGTTGTAGAGTGGTGTAGCAATAATGAGGTCTTGTAATTGCTTCTGGTGTTTGTTTAAGTTTGGCCTTGGAAGAGTAGAGACTAGAGATTGTTGGATAATAAGGCTTTGAAGGATGTTCGGATTGTTGGTTAGAACTTGTTATTCAAATTGAAAATATTGCGACCATCGAAGGGATGGGGATGGGATGAGGCTACTTGTATAGCCGAAGGGATGGGGATGGGATGAGGCTACTTTATGATCAACAAAAAAAAATAAAAATATTGTAGTAATTCAAATGCTGTGAAAAAAAACACTACAATAAAACTGATTTGAATTGAAATTTTTTAGATCGAACTAGGAGACTAGACACATTATCTACTTATTACAACTCAATGTAGTATTCTTTTTATGAGCTTATGATAAGTTACAACTTTAACACTTTTGTCATTGTGGTGGTAATTTTTTTTAAGATTTTAATCACTTGTGAGTCATATGATTAGGTAATAAAATCAATATAAGAATGTGATAGCCGGGGGCGGGGGGGGGGGGTTGGTTATGAGCAAAGGAAGAGGTGACATTTAGGGTTGGAGTGACAAAGAATTTGTATTCTAAGAAAAAATAAATTTTAAAATCCTATTTTATTCAAATTTATCATATTGTCATTTATCAAGTGTTCTTTTTTTAAAAAAAAAAAAAACACCATTTATCAAGTATTCACGCAAACATATCTGAATAAAAGTGTTGAAAAATTATTCGAAAGTATATCCAAGTTATAAGTTATTATTAATATAGTTTTGTATCACTTTCAGTTAAAGAAATAAAAGTAAAACGTTGTCCGAAAAAATAAAACAAATAAAGTAAAACAACCGCCACTCTTTAAATGAAAATTTTTGAAGTTAATCATCATCTCCATACACACGTTACCCTTAGATTTGCCACAACAGAGTAATAGATTGTGCTCAATAAGTGAGTGAAAGTATTTCTTCTTTTTTTTTTATTTGGACCAAAGAGAATCATCCAGATGTATAATTCCTATACGGCCCACACCTGGCTCAGTACTAGAGAGACTCTTTTGCCATTGCCTTTGCCCCGTCTGTACCATTTAGATGTCTAAACTAAAAGGCACGCACTTTACCACTTTAGTTGATGTTTCTGCTTTCTTGCGTTGGAAAATAGCTGTAAGGGAAAGACCGGTGATTCTCATGAATTACTGCCTAGGAATCGGTTCAAGTATTCAACAAATTATTATGTATATATTTCCCTAGTTATTTATGTGTATAGTTGCTTTTTTTTATTTTTATTTTTATCTAATTAGTGTTTGAGCTAACGGACTAGTGAAAGACACAAGGATCTGACAATGTGATTATAGAAGGGGACTTCAAGGATGCTATCGAGCTCTTCTTTGAAAATCACGGTTTCAAGCTTTTTTGCTTTCGAAACTCCATTGACAAATTTGTGTACGAGATCTATAGCATTGGTGAGGATGCTCAATTGGTCGTCCAAGATTTCTCATATTATAATTTCCTTGGACACGAAGAACAAAAAAATGCTGCGGTTCATAGAATATTATGTTTGTTGGCTCTTTGGCACCAAAAAGTATGGTGTCGTCTGAACGTGTAGTTGCTATATTTTTATTGAAAAACTATTTTCAGTCCTTTTAGGCTATAGCTCTGGCCCCTCACATAAGATGGCCCCATGGGGCTTAGGTCATGGGGCCCATCTTATGTGAGGGGCTTAGGTCATGACTCAACGAAGCTATTTAAAACTGCTCATTTTTATTAGGTGGGTGGTTTTTGTTGTGATTAACTTTATGTAGCTTTAGCTCTTAGGTCCTACATGGTAGGGCCCACCCCATGTGAGGGCCCGGGTCATGGCCTAACAAGTTATTTAGAGCTGCTCATTTTTATTACATGGGGTTTTTTGTTGTGATTAACTGTGTGTGGCTTTAGCTCTTTTTGTTATTTGTTTTATTGGCCATTGGCCCTTTTGATAAGGTCATTATTCATTAAAAAGGAAATAACATTTAGATTTTCTTTATTGTTCAAGAATTGAAAATTGGGATGAGCTTTACTTTGAGACGTGTTGTAGTTTTACTCCCTATAATAAATTTGTTTGATGATTACTATGGCTTTTTTCAAGTTCATCTAATGCAGTATGTGTAGGATGTTTGAAGCCACCATTTAAATCAAAATTTACGGTTCAAATCAATTTTGTTACAGTATTTTTTTTCACATAATTTTAATTGCTACACTATTGTAGATTTCAGCTCTAATTATTGGTTTAAACTAAGTTTTTAAACATCAAAGCAGTCTAAATACTATTTCAAATGAAAAAACAAGGTACATCTTTCATTCATCTATGAAATTTTTATTCTATTTTTGTTTTTGGTATAAGGTGGCGAATTGAATTTGGGAGTCCCATATCACAAGTGTCTGAACCTCTCTACATTAATGTGTTGTCGACTTGTCGGAATGTGAATTATTATTGATCTATTTATATTCACCATGCCTGATTAACGAGACTTTTCGTTTTTTCTATCAAGTGATGTAAAACCGGAGAAGCGAATTTCCCAAGGATTTGAGGTAATTGGTGGGAGTTAGAGGAAATGCCTTTCTGGAGGAAGTAGTTGTTCATGAAAACAACAAAAAGGTTTTTAAGGTAATTTTTTTTATTTAAATAGAGGAGAAAATATTTGCAACCAAGTCCTCAATTTTTTCTTCCACCTTTGTGCTAATATAAATTATATAACAATCCAAGACTAGAAGGAAATAAATTGTGTAAACTTTTTTGCATTTCGAATCAATTTTTTTAATTTTCTCCCATGGTTATGCATACTCCAAAGTCAATATCATATTTATTTCTCAAATTATAGACTAAATCTCTTTATGGTTTTTGGCTTTTACAACATCCCAGCATAAGTCAAAATTTATTGGATTGTCTTAAATTGGTCTTTTCACTCCATCCAATGGTTAAAATCTCAGGTATAAAACTATAATCTTGTCTAATAGTCGTTTTCTTCCGTCCATCTCATCGTTAAATGGAAATCTCAAATAATTGTTATGGATCTTTTTTTCCTTGAGATTTAATATTTGAATATGTAAAAGACTAATTCAGGACAATTTGATAAATTAAAAACTCCTTCTTTGATGTTTATAAATCATAGACCAAATTCAAATTTAACTTATAATTCTAAACATTAAAACTAAAAGTGATACTAACCCATCAGTTCACCATGTGTATGCCTGTATTTTTGTACGTGTATATCTACGAGATTTCTCTTCTGACAAATCAAACTCAATTTCATCGAATTCCCCAATTTTTTTGGTATGATTTTCTACCCAAAAAAAAAAAAGAAACTTAAATTTCAATGCTTATAAGTTTTCACCATCCGGGGATGTGAAGAATGACCAAGCAAGAGCGAGTCACACCCTCGTACAAACGGCCCCCAACCGAGAAGAGAACTTAATAAATATTATGTCTTTCTTACCGTTGCATTGGTTTGCAAAAATTGGAAAGAAAATTTTTCAAACTTTGACGGTGCTCTGACGTTACTCAGTTTTGCAAGTATCCTGTGAATTTACAGGAAGCAACTAGCAAGCCTGCATTGGCCATGTCTCTGCAGACAATATACACTAGTATTAAATGACTTCTGAGAACAACATTTTCGTCGGCTATGGCCACAGCTCGTAACTCCTTTTTTTTTTTTCTTTATATTTTATTATTATTATTATTTTTTTTTTTTGTGATGGTCGTAATTCCTACTAATTACACTACTATTACCTACTAAAAATGACACATCTGTGAAATGTTTCGGAACATAATTGAAACGTAAACAATTGTGATATATGAAAGTTTTAAACTGTAATAAATTTTTTCTTCACATTATAACATGATAGTTATAAGCAGTAAAGTGTTTAAAAAATATGATTAAAACTAATTGTTAAAACTTATTTTAGTTAAAAATAATACAACATACAAAAATATTATATTATAATAATTTTTTATTTTTTATAATAACTATTAAAAGTTTTATACTATTTATTAAATTATTTTAACAAAAACCAAACACCTTATGGGTTAGGCAAACAAAGCCCTTAATGGCAAGAGATCAAATCAAATTCACACAGCTAAGCGTGGAATCAATTTTTTTGCTATTTGGGAGCTCCTAGATTTGATTAGAAGACAAATTCAGTACCAAAGTAAAGTAAGGTCACGATGATGTTGCTTTGTGAGTGACCTCGTTTGGCACTAAAACAGTGTCAAATGTACAAAGTCAAATTACCCCAGCCAGTTAAAACACTTCCAAATGAAAACAACAGAGCAGCGTAATAGAGATCACCAAATTATGTGCTACCATCTGTCTTTGGCTCTGTTCAACATCGGGCATTCATGACACAAACCAACCATCTTTATTACTCTACGCAAGGTGACAGACTAGTACTCAAAAGGCCACTTCCCCCCTTTCAAGATATTTTCAAAACTCCAAAACGATATTAATCATTTCCCAGAACTCCTTTTCCTTGGTTTTTTTCATCTTCATCTTTTTTCTTAAGATTGGTACATCTTTCTCTCTGAAAAGAGATCATTTTTTCTGGTGTGAAAGATGGTTTTTGGTGGTGTCAAATGGCTGTTTTTGATGATGTCCATTACAAGCTTCTTACTTTTGTTCAACACTGTTTTACTATCAGCCAAGAAAACTTACATAATCCAAATGGATAAATCCGCCATGCCAGAGTCTTTCGCTGATCACTTAGAGTGGTACTCATCGAAAGTAAATTCAGTTCTGCTAAAACAGAGTGATGAAAGTGACGAGGAGAGTGAAGAGAGAATAATTTACAGTTACCAAACGGCTTTCCATGGATTTGCGGCTCAGCTGAGCAAAGAAGAAGCTGAGAAGCTGGAACAAGACGACGCCGTTTTGGCTGTGTTCCCGGAGATGAAGTACGAACTTCATACGACGAGAAGTCCGATGTTCTTGGGACTCGACCGGAGGCTGGACAGAGAGAACGTCTGGTCGATGAAAGTCTCCGACCATGACGTCATCGTGGGAGTCCTCGACACCGGGATCTGGCCGGAGAGCGAGAGCTTCAACGACGCGGGGATGACTCCAGTGCCGGCGCACTGGAAAGGAGAGTGCGAGACGGGACGAGGATTCACGAAGCAGCACTGCAACAGAAAGATCGTCGGCGCGAGGATATTCTACAGAGGATACGAAGCGGCGACGGGAAAGATCAACCCGCAGAGCGAGTACAAGTCGCCGAGGGACCAGGACGGCCACGGGACCCACACGGCGGCAACTGTCGCGGGCTCTCCGGTGAAGGGGGCGAATTTACTCGGCTACGCGTACGGCACTGCCAGGGGAATGGCCCCCGGCGCGAGAATCGCGGCGTATAAGGTTTGCTGGGTCGGTGGCTGCTTTAGCTCCGATATTCTCTCCGCCGTCGATAGAGCCGTCGACGACGGCGTCAACGTCTTGTCGATTTCTTTAGGCGGTGGGGTTTCGTCGTATTACAGAGACAGTCTCTCCGTGGCGTCGTTTGGGGCTATGGAGATGGGAGTTTTCGTGTCGTGCTCGGCCGGGAACGGTGGGCCCGATCCCATAAGCCTCACCAACGTTTCTCCTTGGATAACCACCGTTGGAGCCAGCACCATGGATAGGGATTTCCCGGCGATCGTTAAGCTCGGAACTGGGAAAAACCTCTCCGGAGTTTCGCTCTACAGAGGAAGAAGAACTCTTGATGTCAACAAACAATACTCAGTTACATACATGGGAAGCAATTCCACTAGCCCAGATCCGAGCTCTCTGTGCTTGGAAGGTACATTAGACAGTGGCAAAGTTGCCGGAAAGATCGTTATCTGCGACCGAGGCATCAGCCCTCGAGTACAGAAAGGTCAAGTGGTGAAGGACGCCGGAGGCGTCGGCATGATCTTGGCCAACACCGCCTCCAACGGCGAGGAGCTCGTTGCGGACGCGCACTTAATCCCCGCCGTCGCCGTAGGAGAATCCGAAGCCAAAGAGATAAAGCACTACGCATTAACAAACCCAAAGGCAACGGTGAACCTCGCTTTCCTCGGAACCAGAGTCGGAATCAGGCCGTCGCCTGTCGTGGCGGCGTTTTCGTCACGAGGGCCGAATTTACTCACGTTGGAGATTCTGAAGCCCGACATGGTCGCCCCAGGGGTGAACATCCTCGCGGCGTGGACAGGGGATTTGGGCCCATCGAGTTTGCCGACGGATAAGAGGAGAGTGAAGTTCAACATCCTGTCGGGGACTTCCATGTCGTGCCCTCACGTGAGCGGAATCGCAGCGTTGCTCAAAGCCAGACATCCCGACTGGAGCCCCGCCGCCATAAAATCCGCTCTCATGACCACAGCTTACGTGCATGACAACACTCGGAATCCTCTAAAAGACGCCGCCGTTGCTGCGCCTTCCGACCCTTACGACCACGGCGCTGGTCATGTCAACCCAATAAAAGCTCTTGACCCTGGTTTGGTCTACGATATTCAGCCACAGGAGTATTATGAATTCCTTTGTACACAAAGTTTGACTCCTACCCAGCTCAAGGTTTTCTCTAAATATGCCAATAGGACATGCAAACACTCTCTTGCTGGTCCAGGGGAGTTGAATTACCCTGCAATCTCGGTTGTTTTCCCTGAGAAAGCTTCGGTTTCGGCTCTGAGTGTTCGGAGGACTGCGACTAATGTCGGTCCTCCGGTTTCGAACTACCATGTTTCGGTCTCGCCTTTTAGAGGCGCCTCTGTTGAGGTTGAGCCCAAGAGCCTGAGCTTCAACAAGGCGGGTCAGAAGTTGTCTTATAAAGTGACGTTCACGACTAAGTCACCGCAAACGACGCCGGAGTTTGGAGATTTGGTTTGGAAAGATGGAGTCCACAAGGTTAGAAGCACCATTGCCATTACTTGGTTGCCTCCAATGTGAGTTGTGAATGTGTGCGGTGGTGCTTCCCTGCTACAAAATAAAAAATATTCAGCTTTGAAGAGCTCAAGGGCTTACTCTTTTTTTCTTTTTCTTTTTTAAATTATTATTATTAAATGGTTATGAACTTCTATTCTTCTGTTTCTTGCGTCAATGAGATCGAAGTGTCTAGCATTAGAAACTCGACTAGAGTATAGTGTGACCATCTCTATGTCAGTGAGCTAGCATTTTGGTTTTTATTTTTATGTTACTTTTCCAGAAAATATTTTCAAGATTAAATTGATCAAGAGGTTGCAATTCTCACTTGTCCAATTTCAAGAAATGATAGTGCCATTTGTTTCTTAGATTCAAACCAACATTTTTGAATTTCTTTTTTTTTTTTAAGGAATGTTTCTCTAGTAAAAAATTTAAAATCTATTGAAACTTGTAAACGAAATAGGCATATATGAAAGTTTTATACAAGCCTAAAATACATGTATCCCAATTAAAAATTAGACAATTTTTATTTGACAAATCTGTTTAAGTATAAACTAATGTAGAATTTTTATATGCTAAAATGTAAAATAAAAGTATGCTATAATATAAAATTATGTTAACTAGTAATTGCTTATTATTATTATTATAAAAATGGATAGCCTATCGTGTGGATGATTTAAGAAAACTCTCTGTATGAATTTTTAACTCCAACTACTATACTCATTTGCAAAGGTAATTCCAGGAAGGTCCTTCCTTTTTGTTATTGCATCTTTATTCAACCTCCTAACAAATTAAATACCACCAGAAACTTTAGGTAATCTACCCAAAAAAATTTTATGCTATCTTTAATTTAGTTTTTAGCTGGCCTCATTATTAGACACGGTTGATGTGCCACATAAAGTCTATTTTCCAATATTTTCAATGCTATATATATATATATATATATATATATATATATATATAAATTTTGTGCAAATGGACTTCATTAATGGGCCTTATGGCCCAAAAAAGGAAAGCAAAAAATGGCTGCCCGCCAGAGCTGAATAAAGAAGAGCCCAACAAAAGCAAAGCCACAATGCCTAGACAAAGCGCGGGATGATCTTTATCAAGACCTCACATCCGACTTGGAAAGGGCGTTCATTAGAGTGCATAGTTATTTAGTTTGAACCAATTTTAGCTAAAATCATTTCTAGCATATAAGAGTTTTGCTTTGTATTAGAGTTTATTTTTTTTAACATTATAATAAATGAGAGTTTCATATTATAGCAATTAAAAATTTTGGTTGAAAATGAAAATATCAAACACTTTCGTACCACTTTTATAAATAAATCTCGTACTACTTTTATAAATAGAATGCCATACATCTTCTAAGTGGTCTCAAAAATCACTATGCATCCTAAAAAAAACTCGGAGCCTTTTTTCAAACCTAAACAACCTTTGGGTTCTAGTAAGACTTAACGAATCTCTAAAGCATACCTGCTCTAAAAACTCTCCAATCTAAGTGGCTAAGTCCACTAAAAAAGCAAAATGAAAGAATCATAGAGTAAAAAGCAATTCTATTTAACTCCATGGGTTAAATAGAATCTCTGGGTTCTAGTAAGACTTAAAGAATCCCTAAAGCGTACCCACTCTGAAAACTTCCAATCTAAGTGGCTAAGTCCACTAAAAAAGCAAAATGAAAGAATCATAGAGTAAAAAGCAATTCTATTTAACTCCATGGGTTATAACCCTACTGCTAACAAACTAATGAGATCCAGTCTAAAAAGTACACTGCATTCTAGACTGGGGCTACGATTTTATGAGTAGCGAGGTTATAACCCTATAGGGATAAAAAAGATTTTTCTATAATAAAAGGTTAAAACATAAAGAGTTAGGGATAATCCAACACTTATTAGTGGTGAAGTTTTATAGCTATAAGTGGCGGCACATCTAACATGCCGGTCTTGACTTTCATAAGTTTAATTTTATTCTTTAATGATAACTATGCTCTCTTCAATAATTAAAACATGTTATAAAACCTAGACTATAAATACAAAGTAAGAGAATTTGAAAGAGAAAGTAGAGAGAAAAAGTATATTAATCTTTTTATTTTAGATATCCAAAAATGGGTAAGAGAATGGGGTATATATTAAGGAAAATTGTCATATGCTAAAGTGCCCGCTATAGTACCGTAGACTGCTACAATAATCAAATTAACTATTGCTACAGTAACTTTGCTAGATTTGACTTTACTATTTACGTCGATGTTAGCACCTACTTCAGCAAGAGATATACAGATCTAATTTTGGATATTGATTTTTGGAGGACAAACACAATTGATTATAAAAAGCACTTAGCTTGATACGAATTAATGCTGCAATATGTAAGATTGCATGACCCCATGCAGAAATAGGAAGCTTTGTTCTCATTATTAATGGTCTAGCAATAAGCTGGAGGCACTTAGTCATTGACTCAGCCAAACTATTTTGTGTATGTACATGAGCAACATGATGCTCAATAATAATCCCAACTGACATACAATAATCATTAAAAGCTTGAGATGTAAATTCACCAGCATTATCAAGTCTAACTTTTTTTTATTGTATAATTAAGAAATTGTGCTCTTAACCTGATTATTTGGGCAAGAAATCTCATAAATGCCACATTACAAGTTGATAATAAGCAAACGTGTGACCATCTGCTATCACCAAAATATAACAAATAAAAACATGATTTTACATTTACTAATTAGTTGTCACCAAGATCCTTGTCAACAAAATCATTAGTGAAATCCGAATCATCAAGGTTTATTGAATCATTTATAGAATCTAAATGTTTAAAAAAATTTATTTCCTTTTCTTTCCCTATTAGGGATGCTTTATAAAGCTTACATAGATGCTTTGGTGTTCAACAAATTTGGGACCAATTTTCTTTAGTACCACATTTATAGCATGAATCTTTAGGATTCTTAGAAGAATTTTCATGAAAATTTGTTCCTTTATCATGTCGTTCTTCATGATGCTTCTTTTCGATTGTGTGGTTTTGTGTAGGGTAACAATTGTCTTGACCGCGTCCCCTGCCATGGCAACAACCACGACTACATATATGTCCACGGCCACAACCACGACTATGATTATGTCTTTGTCTAAAATTTTTGATACTTGTAGCATTTGTTTCTGGAAATGTTGTTGAACTTGTAAGACGAGATTGATAATTTTTTTTAACAAATCTCATTATTTTTTTTGCTATTAGAAGAGAAGAAATTAGTTCAAAATATTTCTTAAAACCACATAACTGATATTGTTGTTGTAAAGTTATGTAGGATGCATGAAATATAAAGTAAGTCTTTTCCAAC
Source organism: Artocarpus heterophyllus (assembly GCA_025403435.1). Taxonomy (NCBI): domain Eukaryota; kingdom Viridiplantae; phylum Streptophyta; class Magnoliopsida; order Rosales; family Moraceae; genus Artocarpus; species Artocarpus heterophyllus. The sequence continues at coordinate 5,796,544 of CM046354.1, read as the reverse complement.
GTTTCCTCATCAATAATTTTTTCCCCACAAAATTTCAATTATGAAACTATTTTGAGCATAACAAAGACAATCGCTGACTTTTTTAAAGTTTTAGAATCAAAGAGCATTCCATTTATCATGGATTGAAGGAAGTATAACTTTTTTTGATGATCAAATCTTTCTTGAAGATCCTTGCATAATGTACGTGGATCTTTCACAATGAGATATTAGTATTTTAAACCTTCATCAAGGTGTCTACAAAGGAAAATAATCACTTTTGCTTTGTCTTGTGACGATGTGGTATTGTCTTCTTTGATTGTCCCGAGAGACTCATTGACTCAAGATGCATTTCTACACCAAGAATCCAAGGCATATAATTTTTTCCCGTGATATTCAAGTTTTGCAAGGTTTGACATAGTGATAACTATAAAAAATGTAAAAGTAATTAGAATCATGGCTTTACTTATTCAAAGCATAAGTAGTACAAGCATTACATGTTAATGAAGCAAATACCAATCATTAAAATATGAATAACTATAAACATTATTGCTACAGTAAAAAGTTAAAGTTCAACTAGAGACAAATAAAAAATAAGAAGAATAATGATTTGAATAATAACAACGATAATAAAAAATATTGTAACTATATTAAATATTTTGTGAAAACTCTAACTACAGATAATTTCTAGAGAGGAGATAAGATATTGAGGAGGATGAGATATATTATGTAAGAGTTAAGAATTTATTAATTTATAAAACAAAAACTAGCAGTTATTTAGCCATTTATTGTCGTTGGAATAGTGTCATAATTGTTAGAATAGTATAAAAACAGTATTGCTCTTGATTGGTATTTTAAGAAAAATACAAAACCGTATATGATAACAGTAACATATAAACTAATATATAAACAATAATCAACTATAAAATTAAGATAAGTAACAGAGAGTTAAGAAATAAATACATATATATGTGTAGGAATAATAATATGAACAAGCTAATCTACTAGGAAAACCTTTCGAAGAGTATATATGCAGAATTTGTGTAATGGATACGCCAATATATTAGGTAAACTTTTCGAAAGGTGTATATGCAAAATATGCTGGGCAAATGGCAATAATAATTTTTATAATCACACCACACTTATAATTAGGCGGCAGAGCCTTCACCTTATAAAGATGGTATTATACATATATAGAAATACGTGAAAGAAATTATATACCTTTCCCTTTACTTACTAGAGGTAGTGACCTGAATTAGAACTAGAGCGTTCGTGCTGATAACATGTTACAAAAACTAAGAACTATAAAGGCAAAGCAAAAGGATTTTGACAGAGAAACTAGAGAGAGAAAGTATATTAATCTCTTAATTTCAGATATCCAAAATGAGTAAAAGAATGGGGTATTTATAGGAAAATTCTGTGTGCTATAGTAGTGCTACAGTAGTCATAATTGCTATAGTACTTTAAACTGTTACAGTAACCACGGTCAACCATTACTATATTAACTCGTTGGATTTGACTTTACTATTTATGCTGATGTCAGCGTTTACTTCAACAAAAGATATACAGATTTAATCTTGGATACTGATTCTTGGTGGACAGACATAATTGATTATTCATAACAAAACATATTTTTATGTCCTCCAATTTTACCCAAAAAAAAAAGTTGTCTTACTTAAAAAAATTCTGATCACAACAACAAATTGAACAACCTCTTGTAGCAAAAGGTTGCAACTTTCTAGTAAAGTGATACCAAATAATTATATATAACTAAAAGTGAATGCCTATAAGAAAAATGCAATAGATTATGTTGTTGTAGTGACAATATGAAGCATACTATCAATTAAATATAGTGTTGTTGGATTATTAAGTTAGGCCTGGTAAGGTATTAGACCTAGAAAGGCTTGAGAGTGATCTCGGTCCATATTGTCTATCTGTATTTCAGAAGCTTCTTTTCTGATGATACCTGAGAAAGATAAAATGGTCCATTCACATTCGTGATTAAATTAGAAAATTTTAAGATAATGATAAATATTCAAGCTGATCATGATCTGCTGAATCTAAGATTTTAATAGATGATAGATTCTATAAGAGATCACGATGATGATGTTTAGCCAATAGGTGAGAAAATTCTAGTGTACTTGAGTTTAAATTAGACTTAAAGGATAAGGCATTAGCCATCCCTAAGTACTATATATAGAGGTTAGTTATAGAGAACTGTCTAAGTCCAATTCTTGACATTTGTACTTATGTTTTTTTATAATAAAACTCAATTATTCAATAAAATCTAAAATAGACATAGCTTTTAATTAAAATAAATCACTATGAATTACGTGTGTTCTCGACACTATTTACTTTACTGCCTTGATTACTTTGGTGGAGACTGATAACCACAGTGAGTAATTGAGATATTCTTGCGACAAGTTTTACCAGTCAACGTGTTGAATCTTGATTGAACAGAAAAATCTGGCAGCGTATTTAATATTTATAACTTAAACAACATTTGTCTGCATAAATTTTCAGATTTGCCACCAAATACAGGAGTCCCAATCCGGTGTAAGGCGCACCCCAAGGAAAATTCCCTGTTTTCTTATTAATTTTTAATGTGTTAGTAATGTTTAAACTGTATTACTCTACTGCAATTTTTTTGGGGCCAAACGAGACTGTGGTGTCATCGTCAATTTAAACAATGGCCTTGGAACATTAAACAAAGAAACAAACAAATAAATGAAATTAACCACCTGACGTGTGCCCATTCGTCAGGATCCTTTTGGAAAAAAAATAGAACGTTGTTGCCACCGCTAATGTTGACTCTTGACCCGACAGTTGACATCGTCCATGTCACGATCCGTACTGCGACTCCAGCTCATACTATAATTTTAATTTTCTTTTTGACTTCTCATTTTCTTTTTTTTTAAATAATGATATTTGTTTCGTGACTTTAAATTATAATTCAAATTATTTTATTATAGTATTCTTCTTATAAAAATTTAAATTTTAGATTAAATTTTCCATCAAAACCCATGACCAAACAAGCATAAATATTTCAGATCAAATTTTCTTCTTATCCTCATTTTCTTTCATGCTTGAAAGTTGTTGTTATAGTTCCTCAAAAAAAAAAAAAAAAAAAAAAAAAAAGAAGAAGAAGAAAGTAGTTATATTATAATGGCAAATATCTTATATAATTTATAACTTAATTAAAAAATTATCTAACTTGCCTCCGAGTTTTACAAGTTTAATAAAGTATCTTTTAAATTTTTTAAACGTGAAAAAGTTCAAGCACTCTTATTTAGTCTGATGGGACAAGATCTTGGACACTCAACAAGGATGAGCCTCGTTTTATAGGGACCTTTACATATATGCCCTATTTTTAAACTATAGATTAAAATATATTATATGAAAAAAAAAATTCTTTGAAAAAATGCCGCAAGCTACTTGTTTTTTTGATAATTTTACTCTTGTATTGATTCTTGTGAGTGACATATAGTGTAAAATTTTTTTAATAAGTAGCAAAAGTCAATCTACAATTTAATAAGGTGGCAGTGAGCATAAATATCTCTGTCTTATAGACCTAAAACATGTAAGGCCCAAAACATGTTTCGAAAAGTTCAAACTCCGAATCGTAAATTACAATTTGCAACCCAGACTAATTATGTGGGACCTACAAACTTACTGACTTCATGAACACAACCTCATGCTTCAAGTTTTCACAATTGTTGCTCGTATGTAGGGGTGACACTTCGTGTCGATGGGTCATATTTGTGTCAAGTTAAAGCTCAATTATGAAAGAAATGCCTTTAGCACAGCCTCTGACACAAACGGGTTGGAAAGTCCTAACACAACACGATCCCTTGATATGAGTTGACATGAACACGACCCACCATAAACTGTGACCTATGTAGCACACGACCCTCCATCAACCCACAACTCAAAATCAACCTGCAACTGATCAAATTCAATACATGATATTTTATAACTTTAAACTATAATTTATGCACTAAAATTATATAAAAGTAGCATAAAACATATATTTTCAAACACGTCTAATTTAGTGTCAATGTATTGATACTATATATGCTAGGGAAAAATATTTTTCAAAAAATAATAAAGTAATAAGTTACTGGTCAATTTAGTGTTAAGCGGGTTGACATGATATAGCCCGTTTTGGGCGGTTCGATTTTAAGTTGATACAAAAATGACCTGCAATTTTTTTTACAGCAATCCATAAAAATTGTTTCGAATCATCTTGTTGTAACCTATATTGTTAGTCCTACTCAAATGTATCAAAGGAATAGGAACGCCATCCTTTTAACAAGAGGGACAATGGCGACAACTTTTGAAGATTAGTTATGATTGATGTGGCGTTAAAAGACTTTCTTATTGTGGTGAACCCACCCGCGACCTATTGAAACCGCCGGCTACACACACTTTATTATTGCTGGCTAACGTGTACTTTTTTGAGTGGAAGTGGTAAATTAATTTTACATTTAGAAAGGTTTAAGAACCAAGTTTCAACTATTTTAGTACTAAAAAGCCCTCATATATTATGATGTTTTAGTTCTAACTTTAAATTATTTTAACTTTGATTCCAAAATTCTAAATAAGAAAACCCGTGGGTTCTAGATGATCTGTCCAAAATTCTAAATAAGAAAACCCGTAGGTTCTAGGTGATCTGTTGGTTCTTTCAATTATATGCTTGATGACCTTTGTGGTTGTTCTTTGCATTTAACAAGTAATTTGGTTTCTAATTTATTGGAGTAATTCACACGGAGATTACTAAATGAAACTTCTAGTACTGTAGCATTAATTTTATAAGCAACAGCTTGTCGTATTAAATATTTTATAAGCTATCTATCCAATGTAGAAAGGATTTTGTTCTTTGCTTGAAATCATTTTTTGGTAGCTTTGGGATCCTTTTATGCACTGGCAAATGAAAAGCACCAACCTGTGTAGCACATTCCACTTGGCACCATAATACTTCGCGTTAAAAATATCACAGGGGCAGTGTACTTGGCGTGGACTTTGCCTCATTACAGGTTCGACAAAAGCATCATTAATGAATCACAACAAAAAGAAAAAAAAAAAAAAAAAGAGAGGAAAAAAAGCAATAATAAACGAATACTTCACTAGGTCTAAAATCAAATGCATCCTACATTAGGCTTCCCATTAATACAGTCTTGAAACCTCATGAAAACAACCAAATATCACATACCCATAACCCTTTACTGGCCCTTAATACAGAAGCATCAAACTAGGGTTCAAATTCTTTGTCTAATTTTAGTGTTTCAAATAATATTCAATGAATCATATTATGAAACATTATTTAAGAAGTTTGAAATAGTGATTAATTTACTTTTATATGTTTTTCGTTAAATGACATATCATTATATGCCTGTTTGGATACTATTTGAGACTCTAAAAATTAGACAGACGATTTGAGTCCATCTTTATATGCCCTAACTTGGAAGAGGTTCGTAGGCAAATCATTAGGGATATGCTTTCAAATAACAAAAAATAAAAGACAAAAGGGTGTTTAAAATTTTAGTTCCAACCCATTAGTTACAATTGTGAACAATATAAAGTTTTCATCAGCTACAGTAAAAAGTTATTACAGTGTAAAGCTTTCACATGTTATAGTTGTTAAACTTGAAACGTCAGTTACAACTGAAGTTTCAAACCGCAACAAAACTCATTATTAAAGGCCAGTTTAGCATTGTTGTGTGTGCTGTGCTGTAGTTTCTGTTGTGCTGTATTTTTGTTGTGCTGTGGACCAGAAGCAAGTAGGCATTTGGTAAATTTTTTTCAAAGCTGTTGTGAGGACCAGAAGCAGAATTATAGGTGTTTGGTAAATTATATATAAAATTGTTGTGCAAATATATAATGAAGAAAATAGACATAATTTACTAAGTATATTCATAGCTTTAGTTTTTATTAATTTCAATTAAATTAAGAAAATAAATCATTCTAATTTATAACATGATATTTGAGCATCCAAAAAAATAACGTGATATTTGATTTATTTGTTTTGATTCATTCATTTTTATTTAATTTTTAATAAATTATTTGATTTATTTTTTTATTTTTTTTGAAAGTATTTGAATATATTTCTAAGCATATTTCTAATATGTTTTGTCAACAAAACGTGTAATTTGATTTATTTCAATTTGTTAAAAAAAATGAGTACATGCGAAATCATGTATTATTAAGTTGCTGTAAAAAAAAAAGGGGGTGCTTCTCAACTTTTACTGCAAGACAACAATTTTTTAAAACAACTTTTTAGAAGTAGGGTTTACCAAACATCTTCAATTGTTGTAGACACTTACAAAAATTAAAAGCAGCATCTAAAAGCAATATCAAACGGGCTTACATGTGACGACCCGCCTTTTCGGGTAGTCACTTGACTTTCTTAAACATCGTTTTGTAAACATTAATCTTACTTACTTAATAAGAAAAATACTAAAATAATTTTTATTTTTTTTATTTTTTCCTTTTAAACATCCTTTAAAAATGCTTAAAAACTGTTGCGACCTCTGTCACTATTCAAGCTGAGACCTTGCTCAACACTTGCCTTTAAAACCATTTCAAATCGTTTCTTAAAACTTAGTAACAAATATTTACTGAAACATTAATTAAAACTTAACTTTATAAGTAAATAAGACATTTTGTAAATATATCGTAAAACTTTGAAAACATTTGTTAGAACTTTGTAACGCCCCTATATGGGGGTTAACAGTTTTTAATGAGATAAAATAAAAATAAATAATAAAAGTAAAACCTTAAAAATAAAATTTGTCCGGGACTTAAATGAAAACTCTCAACTTAAAAATAAAAATATAAACGACAAATAAACCATAGTTTTAATGTAGCACCTTAAATTTAATAATATAAACTGTTGTCATCATCATTTTATCCCTCAACACATTGTAATACAGTCACAGAAAGTAACAATTGATGCTTACATTATCATGAAGAACATTCTTTACAATTGAGCAGTCCCAATGTAATATAGTTACATCACTTCCTCAACTATATTTCTCGTAGCCACCTCACACTTAATGAGTCCTGAAAAGATATAAACATAAGGGAATGAGCAACACTATGCTCAGTAGAGAAAGCCATTACTCACCTCTATCATTACCACATTAAAATCTGCATGGTTAGTAAGTCACATCATATTTCAGATTATGAGGTTTATTATGATCACATCTTATGGATACCGTAGTTAATCATTACCAAGTGTCATAATTACACATTTATACAAATATTACCAATCATCATTGTTCCTAGGTATCCATGTTAAATTGAGTATCACTCAACTCATCGAAACCCAAATGGGCGCACTTGATCACCCTATAAACATTCCAAGGGTGTTCCGGTGAGGGGACATCAAGCCCCGAGTCCTCACCAAATCAATTCCTGTACAGTGTGTTCTGGGACTTTCAACCCAAGGAAGCGTCATCACCTTCCCCCTATTTTACCTTTTTGGGTATTCATGCCCAAGGACGTAACCGCCGCCCTCTTCATGTCTCACCATTTCTCTATATTAAATCATTATTAATAGAGTCAGTTTTCCTAACCATGCTTCTCAATTTATAACATATGTCAATTCATTATGTTCCTCGCCGTACAATACAAGACGAGTCCATGTCATAGTTTCATATGTGATACTCATATAATATCAGTTCAACATAGATATATATATATTGCGGCAAAACAATCAATTTTAATTCTATAAAAACCTCACAAAAGATGAGTAATAGAATCCCTACCTTTCAAGCTTATCAACAGTCTCTTAATCCTGGAATCAATTAACGTTAGCTCCATACTCCCTTGATCCTAAGGCGTGCATAAGGACAATTAAAACTAAAGCACAACATACAACTACATTCATAAAATTCATTTTAATTTAATCTTAGAATTTCAAGAAATAACCACTGCCCATAGAGGTATTATAAAGTTTAACAATATAAATTTTCTGTCTAGGGCATATACACTTAGACTTCATACATATGCTCCAAAATAGCAACAAACATATACTTAGGTTTAAGAACGCAAATTTGAATAATCCTTTAGTATAAAAGAAAATTTATAAATGAAAGACTAAATTTGTTCATAAGATTCTAACCTCGGATTATGGTTAGTTGGAAGCTTGAAATGGCTTCAAAACAGGTTCCTTTAGTTCGGTATGACTGAAATTCTTGCTCAAATGGAGGTGATGGTGGCTGATTTTTATGGCTGCCTTGAAGAAGTTCTCTAAGTATTTTGCTTCAGCAAAGAAATGAGAAGAAGAGTGTGGGAACCGTGGAAGAGAAAGGAAGAAAAGATGAAGTCTTTGAAGAGAAGTGATAGAAACAATTATAGAGGAGACATGTTGAAGCATGTCACGGAGGAAATAAAGAAAATGAGGGTCAAGAGTAGTTGGAAAAGATATCCTTATGTCTCATCTAAAGACTTTAACACACATAATGCCAATATGACATTTTTGAGATTTATTAGAAGTTCTAAGACTTTTTAGTAAACATACTAAATAAATATAGGAGAATTTTAGAAAACTTAAAAATAGATAAAAATAAATATTATAAAATAAATTTAAATGAAGCAATTTTTTTTATACACTAAAAATTAATTTAATTACCTCAATACCCGTTAGGAGAATAACGAGTGTCACAGCTCTACCCCCCTTAAAGAAATTTCGTCCTCGAAATTTCAATTCTAGTAATACTAGTAAAAATTATGATTCCACTATGATTCCAATTCTGAGTCTAAACCGTTAATGTTCTTTGTCCTCCAAATTTAAGTTATCGTAACTCCACTTATTTACTTGCATAATAAATCTTACTCTAAATTCTAAATCCCTCAATGAGAGTATTTCTGACAAGTTTCAACTTGTAACACCGTATAATAGTCTAAGAATCTGATCAGGCATACATATTGACCATACCATGATTCCAGTCCTTCATTGTCCATGGACTGTGATTTACAATCACATTTAAGGAGATTGCCAGAGAAATTTTATATACTTCATCTTTAGGTTCCTTTTCCTTTTTGAGTAAGGAAAAGTCAAATATATTTGATTTCATACCTCAACTAATAAACTAAAACATAATCATAAAAAATATATCACAAACGCTTTTATTCAAAACTATACATTAAACTTACTCATAGAGATATTAAACGGAATCTCAGAGTTGCAAACATACCCGGCATATTTTTCATTAAACAGCTATCCTCATGACACAAACATTCAATCCAAATAATATACTCATATTTCATATGGAATATCCCCATAACTGACTCTGGTACTTCCACATAATATTAACAGAATATTACACATTACAAACATAATACGGATACGTTTCGAGAGTACAAGACACTCCGTATACCAGCTATCCATATCATGCATGCTTATAGGATACAAAAACATCGATAAACAAAAGATCGGACCTTAAGAAGGATGCGTTTCGAGAGCATCAAGTACTCCGTATCCAGCCATCCCGGCATTAGGCTCAATGAATCTAAAAGATTGAACAACAACGTACCACAAGAAACACAGAATACAAGGCAAACGGTTATTCGTAACACACGAAATACGGACACACATGCCTACATGCCAAAGATAAAACAAAAAGATTACAGATGGAGATTCAAATCAATTGGCCGCTCCCGGCTTTCCCTTTCCCATTCAAGCTTGGATGTTGCAGTGTCGGATTCTGGATGTATGATTTGCATTTTATCTATCAATTCCTCAGCTGTTGAAGCAGTGACAAAGATTTGTCTCTCCGATTCTGTAGTGATGTTTTCTTCCACAGCGTAATCTAGAAATTTCAAAAGACCGTCATAAAAACCCTTTACGTTCAGCAGTCCCAAAGGTTTGGAATAAAAGCCCAACAATTGCCCACAAGCAACTATAAATATTTCCTCAAGAGTACCTAGACCACCAGGTAATGCTATAAAAGCATCAGAATTATAGATTATGTCTTTAAAATTTCTAGGGATACTCCTGACTCCTTCTCCCTTACCTATGGCTTCCTTACAAAGGTTTCCTTCAACTGGAATATGAGGCCAAATTCTTACATCAGTAGCGTCGCTAGACCTAGCTGCTAGTGCCATATTTACCATCATTTTTATACTACCACCCCCATAGATTATGTTAATCTTCTTGCGTGCTAGGACTTGCCCTAAGTGATTTGCAGCTTCTAAATAAGCTTTATCTTTTCCAAAGCTGGAACCACAAAAGACACAGACATTCTTTATTTTCTTCGTGGACTGGGAGGTAGACATATTTGGTTTATAGAAGTGGTTGCTTAATGTCTGCTCCACTTAGACTTCGGGTTCTACATGAGTTTTTAAAGATGAGAAATATACAAAAAGGGCTAAAGAGATAGACGAGTAGGTAATGAAAAGGTAATCCAAAGATTTAAACAAAATCTTGTGCGGATAAGAAAGTAAGATAAGGTGATTGATAGTTTACAGAAAATCTGATTCACTTTTTGAAAAAGATTAGACTCTAATTGTATAACTTTTGACAATTGAGAACAATTCGACAGAAGACCCTCATGACACAACTGTAGACTTTTTGACAAATATACACCAAGTCTAGAAATTTAATATAAACGACAAATACTGTAGAACTTTTGAAATTTGAGACACAAATCTTGAAATATCTGGATAAGCTTTTCAAAATTCAAACATATTACTGTACCGTATGTAACGTGTCTGATAAGATAATATATTTTATTATATATATATTTAAGAAAATCATAAATTAAATAAGATATTAACACTTACTGTATCAATCTAATAATCACAATTATTTCAAACACAAAAGCAAATATTCTGAGTAAAAGAAAAACACATACTGTTGAACATCAGCTAAAACTGCTTCAAATAAGTAAAGACTAAATAACCTTTATAGAGCGATGACTTATTCCCCATCCAGTTTTCTTATGGCTTGACAAACAGGATCTAGAAATACCATATTCCTGAGGCGTTGTCTTTCTGTATAAAATTTAGGCCAGAGTTTAAAAATAGCTCCTTGAACATATCCACTAGGGTGACTGTGGAGAGGAGGATGGATGCTATCCAAGTTCTCCTTTGAAAGTCCATTCCTACAAAACCTTATTTTATCCTCTCTATTCGTAGACATATAACCAGGTGAAGTACATTTACTGTTACAATTTTGTCTTCCACATTTGTTACAAGTAACCACGATGGCACGAGCTCTTCTTTTCATTGCACTACGACTGGTACATGTTCCTGGTAAACCGACATCTTGACTAAAGTCACTCGGAAGGATTTTCCCCTCTATTAACATTCTCACATCACAAGGGATGCCAAAACGCATAAGAATCCACAACCGAGTAATTCTAGCCTTGTATTTCTTTCTGATAATCTTTTGGGAGAGTGATGGGAAATACTTTCTCAGATGTTGGTACTTTGGGTCCATGATGAGATGAAAGAAGAGTAAATAGAAAGAAAAAATTAAGATAGTAAATTGCAGAATCCTAGAATTCCTTCTTCTTTTAGAGAAAAAGAAGAATTTTTAATGAAAAAGAAGAGGATTTGCGATTTAAAGAGAAAATAACAAATTAAGAGAGAAAAAGTGAACTCGGAGAAATAAGCTCCTATGCACAGTAAACGTATATGTAAACAATGATTAAACCACTGTATATGACACGTATAGAAACCACGTGGGAGAGATAGTGTGAATCAAACTGATTTAAGATTTGAACTAGGCCCAAATGTTCTTAGTTGAAAATGGTCAGGTTGTTTCGGGCCTTAACACATTTAGAACGAGTTAAATAACAAACATAAAATTGAAAACCAATTCGTATGAATCTTAAACCCAATTCAAAGCCCACTATAGATAAAGTTAACTATAAACAACAAATCTAATTTAACGACAACAAGGATCTTCCTGAATGATCCAGCAACTCAAATAATTTTGTTTTAATCAAAACCTTATTGAACAATGCATACACGCATATGTTATTCCTAATACTCAACATCTATCAATGGATTCATCATCATTACTACCAAGGGTTTAGAATGCGACTAACCTTGAAATCAATACGATTTACGTCTTTCAACGTAGACCATATCAATGAACAAAGACACTTGATGTTACTACTTAAGAACATCTATAATCCCCACAATTCTACTCATACAATATATAATTTCCTCATATAACAAAACCTTAGGTAACCAAAAGATTCACTGATACACTTAAATACAATGTACGTAACGAAATATTCCAATTTTGAGATTCATGCATTCTAGACTTTACACAGTCTCAACAGACCAAAAGTCTAACATTTATCTCTCTCAAGATTCAATACCATGATTCCCAACTTATATCATATTCCTCAAATAAATAGAACTTTCAAGAAAAGATATTGACACTTATGTGCTCCATCGAATCCACACATAATCATTACTTAGGTTTGAATCAATTACGAAAAATTTGGCATATCTATGTCAAACTTTAAAATCAATAAATCAAGCCTTATATTTCTTATTGTTTTTCACAAGACAAAAGGCTTTTAAATCCTCGTATCTACACGAATTTCTCATCGTTTATACGAATTAGATATGCTTATAGATCCTAATATTGTACGAATCTCTCATAAGCAATTTACTTATAAACTCATTCCATATAATTATCATTCCCTCATAACTATTAATACTTTCCTTCTATATAATTATTGTACTCATATAACTATTGATATTTTCATTTAATGGCCTTTCCATGTTACATCCTTTTAGACTGTATAAATCAATGTGAAGGTTCATTTTGATGATGACAATGAAAATTCAGCTTCAAAACCATCTCAAAAATATATTTTTTTAAAGTGGTGCTACACTCCCTAGGTTAACCGAACCTAGGCTCTGATACCAAAAATTCTGTAACGCCCCTATATGGGGGTTAACAGTTTTTAATGAGATAAAATAAAAATAAATAATAAAAGTAAAACCTTAAAAATAAAATTTGCCCGGGACTTAAATGAAAACTCTCAACTTAAAAATAAAAATATAAACGACAAATAAACCACAGTTTTAATGTAGCACCTTAAATTTAATAATATAAACTGTTGTCATCATCATTTTATCCCTCAACACATTGTAATACAGTCACAGAAAGTAACAATTGATGCTTACATTATCATGAAGAACATTCTTTACAATTGAGCAGTCCCAATGTAATATAGTTACATCACTTCCTCAACTATATTTCTCGTAGCCACCTCACACTTAATGAGTCCTGAAAAGATATAAACATAAGGGAATGAGCAACACTATGCTCAGTAGAGAAAGCCATTACTCACCTCTATCATTACCACATTAAAATCTGCATGGTTAGTAAGTCACATCATATTTCAGATTATGAGGTTTATTATGATCACATCTTATGGATACCGTAGTTAATCATTACCAAGTGTCATAATTACACATTTATACAAATATTACCAATCATCATTGTTCCTAGGTATCCATGTTAAATTGAGTATCACTCAACTCATCGAAACCCAAATGGGCGCACTTGATCACCCTATAAACATTCCAAGGGTGTTCCGGTGAGGGGACATCAAGCCCCGAGTCCTCACCAAATCAATTCCTGTACAGTGTGTTCTGGGACTTTCAACCCAAGGAAGCGTCATCACCTTCCCCCTATTTTACCTTTTTGGGTATTCATGCCCAAGGACGTAACCGCCGCCCTCTTCATGTCTCACCATTTCTCTATATTAAATCATTATTAATAGAGTCAGTTTTCCTAACCATGCTTCTCAATTTATAACATATGTCAATTCATTATGTTCCTCGCCGTACAATACAAGACGAGTCCATGTCATAGTTTCATATGTGATACTCATATAATATCAGTTCAACATAGATATATATATATTGCGGCAAAACAATCAATTTTAATTCTATAAAAACCTCACAAAAGATGAGTAATAGAATCCCTACCTTTCAAGCTTATCAACAGTCTCTTAATCCTGGAATCAATTAACGTTAGCTCCATACTCCCTTGATCCTAAGGCGTGCATAAGGACAATTAAAACTAAAGCACAACATACAACTACATTCATAAAATTCATTTTAATTTAATCTTAGAATTTCAAGAAATAACCACTGCCCATAGAGGTATTATAAAGTTTAACAATATAAATTTTCTGTCTAGGGCATATACACTTAGACTTCATACATATGCTCCAAAATAGCAACAAACATATACTTAGGTTTAAGAACGCAAATTTGAATAATCCTTTAGTATAAAAGAAAATTTATAAATGAAAGACTAAATTTGTTCATAAGATTCTAACCTCGGATTATGGTTAGTTGGAAGCTTGAAATGGCTTCAAAACAGGTTCCTTTAGTTCGGTATGACTGAAATTCTTGCTCAAATGGAGGTGATGGTGGCTGATTTTTATGGCTGCCTTGAAGAAGTTCTCTAAGTATTTTGCTTCAGCAAAGAAATGAGAAGAAGAGTGTGGGAACCGTGGAAGAGAAAGGAAGAAAAGATGAAGTCTTTGAAGAGAAGTGATAGAAACAATTATAGAGGAGACATGTTGAAGCATGTCACGGAGGAAATAAAGAAAATGAGGGTCAAGAGTAGTTGGAAAAGATATCCTTATGTCTCATCTAAAGACTTTAACACACATAATGCCAATATGACATTTTTGAGATTTATTAGAAGTTCTAAGACTTTTTAGTAAACATACTAAATAAATATAGGAGAATTTTAGAAAACTTAAAAATAGATAAAAATAAATATTATAAAATAAATTTAAATGAAGCAATTTTTTTTATACACTAAAAATTAATTTAATTACCTCAATACCCGTTAGGAGAATAACGAGTGTCACAAACTTTGATTTTCTTAAAACTTTGAAAACATAATATCAAATAGTGGAAAACATTTCTTTTGAATAACGGAAGCATACAGTAGTGGTATCTATACCCAAATCTCCGCATCTGCCTTCCGCAGCACCAGGCTCCCTAAACAGGTTCTACTGGTTACCCGTAGAACTACCTACGGTATGAAGAAATTTTTAATAAGCTTTCGCTCAGTAAGTTCAAACATAATTTCACAAATCATTTCAACATGCTTTAAAAACTTTTCTCCTAAAACGTTTTTCATAAACATTTTTTATAAACATTTCAAAAAACATTTTTCATAAAACATTTCCGAAACGTTTTGCGCAAACGTTTTTTATAAAGTATTTCTAAAACTTTTTTTTTCCCATAAACATTCTTCATAAAACATCTTTTTTGTAACATTTTCCTTAAAGCATCCTTCATAAACCTTTTCTTAAAAATATGAAAAAATGTTTTTCATAAACATTTAATATAAAACAGTCCTCAGAATACTTTTCATAAATATAACACATAAACATTTCGTGACAAGGACTACAAGCATAATCAATATGCATGATACCATTTATGCTCATTTATGATCATTCATTTATGAGTATCTTATAAACATTCATTTCTTACTTTAACTTTTATCTTTGCTCCTTAACTTTCCTTATATTACTCTAGTGTTCGTACCAACATCATTAATCATGAGATCATAAGCATGATGCTTCCCTTGCGGAAGACTTAAGACAATCGTACACCGAGGTCATGTACCTCACGTCTAAGAGGTTAAACTTTAACTTTACTTGCGTACCTCATGTCTAGGAGGTCACAACTTTAACTTTACTTTCAGTACCTCACAACAAGAAAGCTGGTACGACACTTTAATTTTTTTTTTATCTTTACTCTTACCTTCTTTTTAACTTTAGTAAGCATATCAAAAGCAATCACATTATATGCAAACACATTTGTAAATCATAATTGTTCTGTTTAAATTTTATTACATAACAAATGCAACCAATAAACGTATAATTTAAACTGTAAAACTTTGTGCATTAACAAAATGCTATCATACTTTAAAAACAATAATTGCAAATACATTGCAAACCTTTACTTGATCTTTTAAATTTTATGCATATTAAATACAATCATGCTTTAAACATAATAGTTGCAAGTACATTGCAAATCTTGATTTAAACTTTAAAATCTTTTGTATAACAAATGCGAACATACTTTAAAAATAATTTGCACAACAATTGCAAACATATATATAAGCATTTGAAAATCATTTACTTCATGTTATAGGTGAGGTCTGAACTTAGCTAGACTACGTTCTAGTGTTCTCTGTTATGTTCTTTTTCCTTTCATGAGTTGGCTTCTACGCCTGGATCAAACGATAGCTGACTCATTAATTAACTTTCTTTTTATCAATCGATTTGATTGATAATATAACGTAAACATTAACTATTCTTTCCTTTTAACTTAACTTATATACTATCGGTTTACCTTTCTCTACTTAATTTTATAACCCATCAGGGTCACCTTTCTCTTTAACCTTGTAACCCACCGGGTTACCTTTCTTTCTTAAGCGTCCCTTCGTTAAATTTTCTGTCTCACTAGCGGTTTCGTTACTTAACGTATTACTGAACATTTTTTGTATAAGAATGTTTTGCTAGTTCAGAGTGTTCAACTATGTTTTAGCTGTTTTCTTAAAAATGACGATTTTACCCCTAAAGGGTTTTTCGTCCATTTCGTAACTTTATAAAATTCATTTCTTAACTTTACCATTCCATTTCTTACATATTACAAAAAAATTCCCGTGAAGGAACGTGTCCCAACTTTTGCGTTTTGGGTTCGTTTTGGCCTTTTTTTATAAAATGACCATTTTGCCCTTAATCTCTTTTTCTTCCATTCTTTTCTCGACTAAACTCTAATTTCTTTAAAAATTAGCATCTATTACTGTCAAAAATAGTGTACAAAACCAAGGTTCCTTAGTGAAAACCCAGTTTTCACACAATTTTATGGTTTCGACCTGAAATACAAATATCTTTACATTTTTGCCCCCAGAACCAAAAGCCACTGCTTTATACCAAAACGTCCAACTTTCCACAGGGAATAAAACTTACAAAAGCATCATGGTTGAATTCAATATATTTCTTAATGTTTTTATTTCTTGAAATTTTGTGCTCAAAATTTTGTAAAATTCATAGCTCCTAAACCGAGCGGAATTTTGAAAAACTGTCTGTAATGTCCTAATAGTTTCAATGCGTTCTACAACTTTTGTATTTTAACCTTCTTGAAATTCCAAAGTTTAGGGGGACTTTTTGGTTGATTTTTAAATCTGCCGAGAATATATTTTTCTTTGCAATTTAGTCCCTTTTGAAATTTTGCCAAAACCCTTTCTTTCTTTCTTTCATCACCACCATCAATATAAAGGATAAACCAATCACGCCATAGACCAAATCATTTTATCAAACACTTGATATGCATATTAAAGCATAAACGTTAGCTTAATCAAAAAGGCTAAGATTTTACCTAATCCATGCAAAGTGGTTGGCCTTACTTTCTAGCACTTGAGAGCTTCCAAATTTTCTTGACATCAAGCCCATACCTCATCATAAAAAAATTCCTTCAAAACTTGAACAAAACCTTTGTTCACCATAAGAAAAGTTTAGATTTTACCTTAAAAATTGATGGAACCTCTTGAACTTCAATTCTTGAAACTTGAGTGGGGCAAATTTGCCAAGATTTAAGCTTGAAATTTTTTTTGAAGGAAGCCACCTATGGCTACCGTGGGAGATGGAGGAAGAAATGAAGAAAGTTTGGCTTATTTAAGCTTTTAACTAAGTTTGTTTTCATTTGGGTTAAAGTGGTGAGTCACCATTTAATGATGATTAGCCCTAATGTGGCTCTTAGAGATTGAACCACATTAGGAGATATGTTGGTCCAATCAAATTCTTCAAAGTCTCCCTTTTTTTACACAGTCTAAGTTTTTACTGACAATATTTTTCTTATGCTACTAATATTCTTTTCCATATAATTCATGGGTCCCACAACCTTCCATACTTATTTTCATCCATCACATAAGGAAATTCCAATATTATATAACTTTGTTTAGTCCAAATTTATACTAACAATATTTTTCTTATATTATCGGTACATTCTCTATACTATTACAGCATTCCTTATTCATCTATATTCTCCAAACAGTATAATTTCTATACTGTTTTAACTTAAACAGTCCAATTTCTGTACTACTTAACCTTAAACAGTTGAATTCCTACACTATACTACTTTTACAGTGTAATTTTCATACTACATAGTTTTATCAGTTTACTTTCCTACACTGTATTTTTCTAATACTGTATAATTTTTCATATTATTATTAGTATTTTTTTAAACTGTATTTTTATCTTAATATAATCCTTAAGTTATTATATTTTTAATGTAGTAAAAATGCTCGGGTGTTACACTAAGAACGTTAGTTATCCAATTTGGAGATTTATGTTAAACGGAGGACCAGCAATGAATTTGTTAGAGACGGTAGACAGATCGATTATATATAATTCACTTGAGCTCATATTTGCTAACTCGGTACACTTAGAACTAAGGGTGGCAATGTAACGCCCCTATATGGGGGTTAACAGTTTTTAATGAGATAAAATAAAAATAAAAAATAAAAGTAAAACCTTAAAAATAAAGTTACCCGGGGCTTAAATAAAAAAAACTCTCAACATCAAAAATAAAAATATGATCGACAAATAATCCACAGTTTAATGTAGCACCTTAAATTTAATATTATAAACTGTCATCATCATCATTTTAACCCTCAACGCATTGTAATACAGTCACAGAAAGTAACAATTTCTGCTTACATTATCATGAAGAACATTCTCAACAATTGAAGCAGTCCCAATGTAATATAGCTACATCACTTCCTCAACTATTTTTCTCTTAGCCACCTCACACTTAATGAATCCTGAAAAGATAAAAATATAAGGAATGAGCAATACTATGCTCAGTAGAGAAAACCATTACTCACCTTTAGGTTTTTATCATTACCACATTAAAACCTGCATGGTTAGTTAATAATTATCATTATCCAGATTATGAGATTTATTATAATCATATTCTGTGGATACCATAGTTAATCATTACCGAGTTTCATACATATACATATATACAAACATTATAGTTCATCATTATTCCTAGGTACCCACGTTCAATAGACTATCACTCAACTCATCGAAACCCAAAATGGCGTGCTTGATCACCCTCTAAAAATTTCAAGGGTGTTTCGGTGAGGGGACATCAAGCCCCGAGTCCTCACTAAGTCAATTCTTGTACAGTGTGTTTTGGGACTTTCAACCCAAGGAAGCGTCATCACCTTCCCCCTATTTTACCTTTTAGGGTATTCATGCCCAAGGACGTAACCGCCGCCCTCTTCATGTCTCACCATTTCTCTATATTAAATCATTATTAATAGAGTCAGTTTTTCTAACCATGCTTCTCAATTTATAACATGTGTCAATTCATTATGTTCCTCGCCGTACAATACAAGACGGGTCTATGTCATAGTTTTATATGTGATACTCATATAATATCAGTTCAACATAGATATATATATATATATATATTGCGGCAAAACAATCAATTTTAATTCTATAAAAACCTCACAAAAGATGAGTAATAGAATCCCTACCTTTCAAGCTTATCAACAATCTTTTAATCCTGGAATCAATTAACGTTAGCTCCATACTCCCTTGATCCTAAGGCGTGCATAAGGACAATTAAAACTAAAGCACAACATACAACTACATTCATAAATAAATCATGTGTAAACCTATCTTACTAGTATGCCATTAAAGCTTTTATGTAAATCTCTTTTGAATACCACAGTAAACAATTTTTGTCTTAACACGATATAAAATGTGAACAAGTAATCTATATGTTTTAGTCCCTAATAAGATTCATCAATCACTTAGGATAATATTGGAAATGTTGCAAGATATTAAAGAATTAGGTGGTGAGCAAAGATGGGTTCTTGGTTCAGGTTAGCAGCTGGTATACCATAACAAACTGGCAGGTTTACTAGTTTCTAATCCAAAAATTGAATAATTTCTTAGAAAATAAAATACAACTCCGATTTAGGTTTATGATAGCTCGTTAGAAAGCTTAGGATGCTACTTTTCAAATATGTAAACCAATTCATAAAATTCATTTTAATTTAATCCCAGAATTTCAAGAAATAGCCACTGCCCATAGAAGTATTACAAAGTTTACACTATAAATTTTCTGTCTAGGGCATATACACTTAGACTTTATACATATTCTCCAAAATAGAAACAAACATATACTTAGGTTTAAGAACGCAAATTTGAATAATCCTTTAGTATAAAAGAAAATTTATAAATGAAAGACTAAATTTGTTCATAAGATTCTAACCTCGGATTATGGTTAGTTGGAAGCTTGAAATGGCTTCAAAACAGGTTCCTTTACTTCGATATGACTAAAATTTTTGCTCAAATGGAGGTGATGGTGACTGATGTTTATGGCTGCCTTGAAGAAGTTCTCTAAGTATTTTGCTTCAGCAAAGAAATGAGAAGAAGAGTGTGGGAACCGTGGAAGAGAAAGGAAGAAAAGATGAAGTCTTTGAAGAGAAGTGATAGAAACAATTATGGAGGAGACATGTTGAAGCATGTCACGGAGGAAATAAAGAAAATGAGGGTCAAGAGTAGTTGGAAAAGATATCCTTATGTCTCATCTAGAGACTTTAACACATATAATGCCAATATGACATTTTTGAGATTTATTAGAAGTTCTAAGGCTTTTTAGTAAACATACTAAATAAATATAGGAGAATTTTAGAAAATTTAAAAATAAATAAAAATAAATATTGTAAAATAAATTTAAATGAAGCAATTTTTTTATACACTAAAAATTAATTTAATTACCTTAATACCCGTTAGGAGAATAACGGGTGTCACAGGCAATTCGGGTCCACGGGTCGGGTTCGGGTCGGGTTGAGCCCTTATATAAATAGTCAACACGCCAACCCGAACCCAACCCGTGACCCGACGGGTCAAAAAAACCTCAACCCGGACACGACCTGATGTGTAGACGGGCCGACCCGACCCGACCCGTGCAACCTGCCAATATATTACTTTGTACATGTTCATATTGATACGACACATTGACCCGCTAAACCCGATAGACCTGCAACACGATAGACCCAACAATAAGCCTATAAAATAAACAATAACCCAACAAAACAAAACCATCAAAAAAGTTAACAAAACTTTGTATAAGTTTAACAAAAATAAATATGCTAGAAAATAGATTCATGTCAAGTTGGATATACAACAAATGTTAGACTAATTTGACACATTAAAATTAATTTCAGGTTATATGAGTTACATTAAGGTCACACGAGTTCAATTTGGATTACACGGGTTGATTAACAATTTTCAGGTTAATTTTCAGGTCAACCTTATTTCGACACATTTTTGGTGGGTTATTTCGGGTTGATTTCGTGTTGATTCGAGTTGACCTGAACCCAACCCGTTTTTTATGCGGGTCAGACGGCTTTGACCCAATTCCAGCCCGAGGCCTATTTTCCTGACCCTAACTCATATTTTTCGTGTCGGGTTCGTGTCGTGTCATCATGTCGTGATTCAAATTGTCGACCCTACTTGGAACTCGTATTTTCCAACTTTTAATTTGTATTTTTCTTTCAAGTAATTTATGATCGACAACTACAAAGATAATGGCTTCGGCAACTTTTGATGCTGTCATGATCCAATACCTTAATTACTCAAAGATCATATTTATCTAAACTTTTAAGTTGACGTATTTAAACTGCTTATCAAATATTATTAAATTTGACCTAAAAAATATATTATATATAAATCCAGTTTTTACCCGTCAAAAGACGTGACAAGAAACTGGAGATATGTTTCTTTTACCTTCTATCTTATTTCCGCTTAAGATTGTTCAAACTTCAAATAAACAAAATAAAAAGTAAATTATATATTGTAACCTAAATCATTCATTTTTTATAATATCTCAAACTTTTGAGTTTTACAAAATGTACCTTAAATTTTAAAATCAATAACAATTAAAATCTAATACTTTTTTTAATTTTCATTTAATACTATTTTTCAAGTTTTGAGTTTCTATTTTTTTAAAATAATAAACTTTACCCTTAAACAACTTATGTGTAAATCCCCCATTAAAATTATCTAATTACTAATAATTTTAAATTTTAAACATATGTCAAAGATTAAAAATTTAAAATACATTATGCAAAAACCATATGTAGCTTGAGATATGCAATTTTCTGAAATAAAATTCCTTCCCCAGTAATCTTTGGCTAAAATTTAAACATAGTGATTCACTGACGAGTTTTGTCAGTTTGGTGACAACTTTTGTCAGACACTTGTGACGTTACCCCTTACCACCTCCCTTTCTGGTTTTTACTTCTCAGCCAACTACCTAACGTGTCAACATTGGACCATACAAGTCACCCTCTCGGCGCTGGTGCCTCCACAGTCTGCCACGCATCTACTTCCGCACATTTTCACGAAGACAGACACCAAAGAAAAGTAAAAAAACAAAAAAAAAAAAAAACAAAAGAATTTCGGTGTAAAATAGCCACTTAAAAACGTACTTAGCGTGGGTCAGTAATGCTTCCTTCTGGTTTTTTTTCCTTCTTTTATTTGTCACGTTGGCAATCTCTAATTGGACCACGCGTATAATTCTGGCTTGCTAAGCCTGGCCTTGGTGGGGAGCTTGACACGTGTCCCTGCGTTGTCAATATTGACAAAACGAAGAGAGACGGGAAATTGAAAGGGGAAAGAGGGGGGAAAGGCATTGGATGATGCTAACCGGAAATTGGATCGTCATTGTGGACACGTGGCCTTGGAGATGGGAATAGTGGTCGGTGACGGTCAGCTCGGGCAGCTCGGTTAGTTGCCCGGAGGAGTTGGCCTTTTGCCCTAGAGAGACTCAATCTCACGAGAAAACGGAGGAGAGAAAACAAATGATTAGAACTGGAATTTCTGCATCGACGGAGATAATGACCGTCGGCGGCGAGAAAAATTGTACGGGAAGCGACGCTGTCGGATGTTTTCGATGACGGATTGCTGCCGAGAATGCTCAAAGACGATGAGTCCGATTCGCAGGGGAAGTGCCGAGAGCGGAGGCGCCGGCGGATCGAGATGAGGCGAGTGGCTGCGGAGGCGGCGGAGAGGCCGCAGGAAACGAAGCGACTCCGCGCGGAGGAGGCGAACGCTTCATCATCCGCCGAGGACGCAGCGGCGGCGGAACACCAGGAGCTGGCGAGGGAGCCGGTTTTCGGGATGATGTCGGTGGCGGGGCGGTCACGAAGCATGGAGGACGCCTTGGAAGTACGGACGGCGCTGTGTTCGCCTGAAATTTGCCGGCGGCGACCGGTTCATTTCTTCGCCTTGTATGACGGTCATGGAGGCGCTCACGTATATATGCAATAATTGTGATTTCTTTTTCAAAATTTAATGTATTGAAATTATTTTTTTTTATTGAACTGTGAATTTGCTCAAGCGCAGGTGGCGGAGCTTTGTAAGGAGAGGATGCACGTGATCGTGGAGGAGGAGTTGGCGCGGCTGAGTTGGACGCGCGGGGGTGCTGCGAGTGAGGAAGCGAGCGGCGGTTCCAAGGTGGAGGAGGATGAGAATGTGGTGGTGGAAGAGAAAGAAGCGCTTTGGAGGAGGGCCATGGAGAGGAGCTTCCAGAGGATGGACGAGGCGGCGATGAACACGTGCGCGTGTGGGAGCGTGGAGTGTCAGTGCGGCTGCCAGCCCATGGAGGCTGCTCTCGGTGGCTCCACCGCCGTGGTGGCGGTTCTGACGCCTGATCACATTGTGGTCGCCAACTGTGGTGACTCACGCGCCGTCCTCAGCCGCGATGGCCGGGCTGTGCCTCTTTCCCACGATCACAAGGTTCGTTCTCCACTGTTTGTTTGGTACTGTAATATTCCTTGCTTAACGTTGAATCAGTAAATTGGGCCTTGCTGAACTTGTTTCTGATTTGTTTTTGGGCCTCTATTACACCTGATTTTGAGTAACGGGCTTTCATTTCATTTGCTGGAAGGACTTTTCTTCTTCTTTTCATATTTAATGCTCATATATACGCGTATAATTGGCCGCTTTTTGATAAGATCAATCCATTATCTGCTAGTGAAAAGAAACCTTTTAGATGTCTGCATGGCCAGCTTTGTAATTGTTACGTAGTTACATGCAACGTTATGATTTTGGTCTAAAATTTGAGAGAATTGCTCTCGAGGGTTGTGACATCAGCTATGTATATATAGGTTATGACAAATACAATAATTTGTTATAGAGGTTGGTCCCGGCTATTGTCTTCCTGATTCTTTTGCTTGATTTTTTGAGTGATTTTGATTGGTTAATTTAAAAAAAATGTTTTGGTAAAATCTTAATTTTCTTCGGCTTGCAGCCAGATAGACCAGATGAACTTGAAAGGATTGAAGCTGCTGGAGGACGGGTCATCTTTGTGAATGGAGCTCGGGTCGAAGGCATTCTTGCAATGTCGAGAGCTATAGGTGATTACCTGGTTTTTTAGTCTTCTGCAAACGATAATTAGGATTACTATTAACGGCTGCATTCTTGCGATGTGATTCGTTATAATTGGTTTATTTACATCAGAACAGGCATCAATGGAAAGGATTGTTTTCAGCATTAACGTATAATGCTTCAGCCTTCGACATTAATAGAATACTTGTTTTGTCACGAAGATTCATCGAATAGATTTCAGTGTTCGGCATGTTGGGGGGACCTTCAAATTGGGAGGTGTATTTATGTTAAACATGGTCTCGATTTTTGATACTGCTGAATGATATTAACCTTTCTTACATTTTCCTCTCAACCAGAGTATGAGTTCTGGATCTGTTTAAATTCAATACTTGGTCTTCTCAGGAAATATTTTTGGCTACATATATCATATTGTACTAGTCACTTGGGGGTCTATAAATCTCAGAAATATCCAACCCCTTCTGCAGCTCCTTTTTGAAATGAGTGTCCCATTCCTTTGACTTAGATTTTAATTTTAACTTTTTTAACACAAATCCATACCAAATTACTTTGTGATGATGCATTATAAATACATATATATATGTCTTTTTTGTGTTGCTGATTAATTATATTGTATCTTCTGTAACAGGGGACAAGTATTTAAAACCAATTGTTACGTCTAATCCTGAGATAACTTTTACTAAAAGAGAGCCGGAGGACGAATGCTTGATTGTTGCGAGCGATGGCTTGTGGGATGTTGTGTCTAGTGACTTGGCCTGTGACATAGCAAGGGAGAGTCTTCGAGAAGGAAGTACTCCCACCACTTCTGCTATAGATCCCAGTAATCTTACTGGCTCTCCTCAGATGGAAGAGGAAAGAGCTGGTGCATTGTATCCCTCTCGCAGCGCCCTGGCGGCTGCGCTGCTCACACGCCTTGCTTTGGGAAGGAAAAGCTCCGATAACGTCAGTGTTATCGTTGTTGATTTGAAGCGGAGCTGACTCGCTGTGTGGATATCATATTAGATCATGAAGGTAAACTCAGTGTTGATTCCTCGTTTGCAACGTTTTATACATGGCTCATGACTGAAACAGGCAACACCCCAAAGAAAGAAAAAAAAGGTGGACGAAAAATTCGGGAAAGCTCAAATCTGTGGACATGTTGGATTAGAGTTTCTGGTTTAGACCGAAAGCATCTTGTTAATTTGACCTGGTTAACTAGGATTAATTTATAAGGGCCTGTGGTGATCGGTTGTATTTCTGTAATTTTTTTTTTTTCCATCAGTAATGTTGGGAATGAATTTGGGCATCTCAATGCAGATATTATCAGACCAAGTCTGAGATCACGTCTTTACTTTGAGCTGTTTGGCTGGTTTTGGTATTGCAGAATAGGATTATATGTACAGGCTAATTTGCATTATCCACAGGATCACTATTGAAATTGGGTCAGGCTTGGTTCGTGAGCTAGACTTTCGCTTCAGCGGTGGCGTACACTCTGTTTTTTTTTTTTTTTTTTTTTAAGAATAAATGACAAAAAAAAAAAAAATTTACATCACAATATTATTCAAGAACAACTAGATACATATTTAAAGTTTTTTGCTATTAAAAA
Source organism: Artocarpus heterophyllus (assembly GCA_025403435.1). NCBI lineage: Eukaryota > Viridiplantae > Streptophyta > Magnoliopsida > Rosales > Moraceae > Artocarpus > Artocarpus heterophyllus. The sequence goes on along the minus strand of CM046354.1, from coordinate 5,770,537 downwards.
TATCCAACCGGTAGGGTTTTTTATGAAATGTTTGATTTTTATTAGAGTGTTTGATATTTTTAGTTTTAATCAAAATTTTTAGCTGCTATAGTATAAAGTTTACACATACTACAGTGGTTTTAACCAAGTTGGTTTAAATGCTCTCAAACACCCTTTAGATATGTATAAAAAAACTTATATTTATTTTGAGTATCTTTTTATTTTGATATCATTTTAGTCATACATAATGTTCAAAAACATATACTAAGGATAAGGATATTTTCACTAGAGTTTAATTATTATTATTATTATTATTATTATTATTATTATTTCATTTACATATCTTGTATCTTGAGAATATAAAAAGATATCAAGTTTAGGATATAATAAATTTGACATAAGAAATAGCATTGTATTAAAGAGTATTTTCTACACTCAAATGTTAATATTTAACATAGATACAACATTATAGTATTTATATTAAGATGCTCTAAAAGTTAATACTGTATATATATGAAAATAATAAATCTTAGTTGAGATATAATGTAAAAATTATAAAATTTAAAGAGTTAAGTTTTAATTTTCAAAAAATATATGGGGGCGACAGCCTCTATTGGCCCTCACGTAGCTCCGTCACATGTAGCTCCGCCATTGAAATGGCAAAATTAGTGAGAGCTCTTTGTCTGCAGGTTCCGTAATAGTGATGCCAGCATGGCTGTTGGCTAGGCTAGATTTGGCAATGTATTTCTGCATTTTTTTTCGTTTACATGGCATTTTGCCTAATGGTACTAGAATGTTATCATTAATATTGAGTGAGACTTGTTTCTAACGGTTATATTTTAATATGAATATAAAAATATATTTTCATAACAATTGATGACGTCGTACGATAATAAATTAATCTCATTAATTATTATAAACTATCTAATTAATTATAACAGTTGAATTTATATTACACGATTAATAGTAACAGTATCTACTGAAAAGACAACCATTAAGACCACACCTCTAGAGCATTAAGCTACTTACATAGTTTAACAGTGACTTTCAATAATGTCATCAATGGTGTTGACTGTAACACTTGAGAATTTCTAATGCATTAAAAATACATTAAGTTAAGAATTATATTAAGACAAAAAATACAGTTTAAGGAAAAATACTGTATAATAATGTGAAAAATTATGTAGTATTAGAGTAATACAATGTTAGAATTGGACTGTTTAAGGTCATGCAATACATAAATAGACTATTTAAGTTAAAGCATTGTAAAAATAATACTATTTAGAGAATATTGATGAATAAGAAATGTTATGTTTGGCCTTCAAAAAAATAACCAGAGGCAAGTAAAATATTTTATACAGTCTAAGAATATGTCTTGCACTGATTTTACCACTGCAGTATAAGAAAAATACTATTTGGTGAAAAATTACACAGTGTAATTTTTGGGGCCCACCAAGTGGACCCCCATTGAGATTCTATTGGGCCACCATGCCTTGAAAGGTGGCCCAATCCCCTTAAGACACCTAGTAATCCAATGGATTACTTGATGAATCACCTAAAGGGATAAGCATGCATTAAATGTGATTTTTTTGCCAAAATTTTCCCATTTCCTTCTTCCTCCCAAACCGGCCACCATTAGAGAGTTCTTCCAAGAATTTTGCAACTTCACATCTTAGCAAAAATAGCCCCAATTAAGTTCAAGAGGCAAAATTCAAGGAATTTCAACAAGTTTTAAGGTAAAAACCTCAACTTTTTTTTTAAATTCTTATGGTTTTTCTTGGGTGAAGGAAGGAAATTTAATTCAAGGCATTTTTGTGTGAGAAATGCTTAGGAAAAAGGTTTTAAAGGAGCTCTTGGAGGGCTAGAAGCACAAAGTGTTATTTGGGTAAAATTTGATTCTTTAAATTTAAAGTTTAGTGATTTTGTTTTGGTTTTTGTTATGTCAAAAATCATGTGGGTTTTCAAGCAAAGCTTTCATTGAATTCCATGGGGATATGAATTATGGCACGTTGATCTTATGAAAATTTAGGGTTGTATTGTTCAAAATGTTAGTTTTTGCAAAAAGTGTTCTTTTTGTAATTTTTGTAATTTCAGTACTAATTTTGCAAAATTGATGAGTGGGCCTGAAAATGATTAAAACAAGACTTGGAACTACCCTTGTAAGGGTAGAAATGTTGATTAAAAATGGATTTTTACAAAAATGTCCTAAGGACTAAATTGAAAGAAAAAGTTTCTTCTTGGCAGAAATAAAAATTACCCAAAAACACCCTTGTACAGTGAGAATTTTAGACAAGTTACAACATGAAAGTTGTATATCTCGATGAAACTGTTAAGCAGAATGGACAGTTCGTAAAAAATCTCAATCGTTTGAGAGATTTTAATTTTACAAGAATTTGTTAAAATTGAAAAAAAATTTAAAATGGCAAAAATGTCATTTTTCCAAAGGATTTTGAATATGATACTTCGAGCAAAAATATTCCTCATGAAAAATGGGGACTAATAGTTTAAAAAGATTATATTTGGTTCTGAGGGCAAAAATGTAAATATTTTTGTGTTTCAGGCCAAACTGTAAAATTGTGTGAAAAATGGGTTTTCACTAGGGAACGTTAGTTTCCTACATTGTTGTAGGCAGTAAGTACCATAGATGTTAAGTTTTAAGAAAATTAAAGTTTAGTTAAGAAAATAATGGAGGAAAAAGAGTTAAGGACAAAATAATCATTTTACGAAAATAGCCAAAAAGGACTGGAAACGTCCGATGTCAGGAAATGCTTCTTAGTGGGGATTTTTCCATAATATGTAAGTAATGAAACATTAAAGTTAAGTAATAGGTTTTATAGAGTTAAGAAATAGATAAAAAAACCCGTTAGTGGTAAAATCATCATTATTAAGGTAAACGACTAGAATGGAGTCGAACACTCCAATTTAGCATAACGCTCTTAGATGAAAAATGTTACGTTAAGTAATGAAACCGTCACATGGAACAAGGAATTTAAGAAGGAATGAATGTTTAAGGTTTAAGTTAAGTTATCAATCAAGTGGATTGATAAAAAAGAAAGTTAACCAATAAGTGAGCTGTCATTTGATCAGGACACAAAAGTCGACTAATAGAAGGAAAATGAATGAGACAGGAATGGACTAGAGAACGTTAGAGCTAAGTCCAGGTAAGTTTCAAACTTCACCTATAGCATGAAGTAATGATTTTTAAATATTTATGTATACGTTTATAAATGAGTTTGCAATTACTATGCAACTTTCTTTTAAAGTATGTTTGCATTAATTATGCAAAAAGTTTTAAAGATTCAAAGCAAGATTTACAACGAATTTGCAACTATTATGTTTAAAGTCTATTTGCATATTGATATGCATAATATTTTTAAAAGTTCAAGTTATGATTTTCAAAGTATTTAAAGTATATTTTCCATTTTGATAATGCATAATGTTTTATAATTTAAGTTATAAGTTTTATGATGCATTTGTTATGCAATATGTTCCAAAATACAAGTTATAGTTTGCAAAATGTGTTTGCGTTATATGATGCATTTGTTATGCAATAAGTTTTAGAATACAAGTTATGATTTGCAAAACATGTCTGCGTTATATGTTGCATTTGTTATGCAATAAATTTTACAGTACAAGCTATGAATTGCAATTATGTTTGTATATGATGTGATTACATTTGATATACTCACTAAAGTTAATAAGAAGACAACGTAAAGATAAAAAAAAATGTCGCACCAGCCTCTTTGTTGTGAGGTAATGAAAGTAAAGTTAAAGTTTGACCTCCTAGATGTGAGGTATATGACCTCAAAGTTCGATGGTCTTAAGTCTTCTATAAGGGGAGCACCACGTTTATGATCTTATGGTTAATGATATTAATACAAACACTAAAGCAAAATAAGGAAAGCTAAAGTAAGATAAGGAACAAGGATAGAAAGTTAAAGTAAGATAAGGAAAGTTAAGAAACACAGATAGAAAGTTAAAGTAAAAAATGAATGTTCATAAAATGCTCATAATTGACATTCATAATTGAGCATAAATTGAAACATGCACTTTGATTTTTACTGGTTTTCCTTGTTATGAAACATTTATATGCTATGGAAAATATTCTGAGAAATGTTTTATATTAAGTGTTTATGAAAACATAAATAACGTTTATGAAGAGCAATCTAAGGATTGTTTTACATTAAATATTTTATAAAAAGCGTTTATGAAAAACGTTACAGAAATGCTTTATGAAAACATTTATGAGAAATGTTTTATGAAAAATGTTTTAAGAAAAAGGTTTCCATGAGAAAAGTTTCTAAAGCATGTTTTAAATAAATTGTGAGAATATGTTTAAACTTACAGAGTGAAAGCTCATAAAAAGTTTCTTCATGCTGTAGGTAGTATGTGGGCGACCAGTAGGACCCATTAGAAGAGTTAGGTGCTGCGGAGGACGGATACGAGGATTTAGCTATGGATACCACCACAGTTTGCTTCCGCTACACAAAGAAAAGGTTTTCCACTATTTAATGTAATGTTTTCAAAGTTTTAAGAAAATCAGAGTTTCAAGAAATGTTTTCAAAAGTTTTAAGATAAATTGTACAAAATGTTTTATAAAATTATAAAGTGAAGTTTTAAGCTATGATTTAATAAATGTTTCTTTAATAAATGTTTCTTAATAAGTTTTAAGAAACAATTTGAAATAGTTTTAAAGTCAAGTGTTGAGCGATGTCTCAACTTGAAATGCGATAGAGGTTGCATCAGTTTTAAAGAACGTTTTTCAAGGACGTTTAAGGAAAAGAAAAAAATTTATTTCAGTATTTTTCTTACTAAGTAAGTAAGAATACTGTTTAAGAACGATGTTTAAGTAAGTAAAGTGACTACCCAAAAAGGCAAGTCGTCACATTGACAATATGTCTTGGGAATTAATATCAGCTTATTCGGACGTTTCTTTTAAGATTTGGTTTGCAACGCGTATCTCGCATGGAATTACAGATTAATAATAATATTATTCACAAACTAGTTTTTTCTAAAAAATTTTGGGAGTATGAAATCCTACCGAAAAAGGAAAAGATAATTTTCTTTTTTCACAAATTTTGCTAAATATAAAAAAGCAGCTTGTGGTAGCTTAGTTGCCTCATACAATTTGACATTTCGACCATAGTTTTATTTGATTGGTAAACTATTTAAATTCACGTGAGCTCATCAATATGACACTGGAAATTGGGGATTAATTTCATCAGAACATATGCATATTACTTCAACATGTTCCCAAATTTTGAAGTAAGTTGGTATCATCCTCTGAATTATAAATTACACTTCCATTTATATATAATACTATCGAAATGACATAGTATAATTATTTTATAAATACGCTGAGCTATTAATTTTGAACTTGTCATCTAAATTATTAATTTTTTAATCATGGTTTTGTCATTTTTTAAATGATCATTTTTAATACTAATAAAATGGTGATATTGTTAGAAAAACAGTATGCAGCGAAATTTTAAAAATTTTTATACCAAAGTATTTTTTAAAACACAAGTTTGATACGCTATATACATAAATTAACTAGATCTTACTAATCTCGCAAATCACTACAAGAAAAACCACATTTAACGACATATTATTTACGACATGTAGTTTTTGAATGTTGTTGAAAAGTACATACAACGACATCTCCAACAAAGATGTCATTAACGACATTTGAAACAATAATTAATGACATCTATATAGATAACGTATTAAAGGTCTCATTTTAATGATAATAGTTTAGTATCGTTAAATTATTTAACGACCAGTAGGAGATGTCGTCAAAGCCTTGGAGATTCCACGAGACCCCTTATAGATGATATCTTGACCAATATCGTCCATGAGGGGTGTCGTAGAATCTTTAAGGCTTTGATGACATCTCCTACTTGTCGTTAAACAATTTAATGACACTAAACTATTGTCGTTAAAAGAAGACCTTTAATACAACATCTATATAGATGCCGTTAATTATTGTTTCAAACGTTATTAATGACATATTTGTTGGAAATGTCGTTGTATGTACTTTTCAACAACATTCAAAAACTACATGTCGTGAATAATATGTCGTTAAATGTAGTTTTTCTTGTAGTGAATGTAGAAAAGCTTCCCCAATATGTGAAGAGAAGAACGTTCTAAAAGGATCTCAACCAACTAGTATTCTTTGCTATTCTCTATCCACGATAAGTGTGTGTGTGGGCACACTTATACAGCTCTTCTACCAGGCGACTCTCCTTCCATCCAATTGAGAAATACTTAAAGTTATGGTTCGTGATGTGTGAATAATAGCTTTCAGGGAGTTTTATAGTCTCACCAGTAGAGTTTCACTCTTAATTTCTCAATTGATCTAAATAATAACGAGTCTCACTCTCCTATTTATAGGGGTTACGCCTAAGGGTCAGTCCTTATCAAATAAGACTTTGAAAATTCAAATTAGAATCAATATCAGATAAAATCCTCTTGAAAACGCGTAATCTATTTATCGCTCGGTCGGTTGGCCAAACTTGCAGATCGGCCTGCCGAACTTATGATAAATGACCCCTGTGAATCTTTATTTTTCACCTAAGATTCTTAAGATAGAGCCTCATTTTTAATTCAAATAACCTAATAGAGAAGTTATTTGATTAAACAATCATATCTAGTAATCTCTTGAAAAATAAATATTCTTGATAATTTAACAGGTTTATCTTGAATTAATTTATTCAAAAATTAATCCAACTGATAAATAGACATGAATTATCTGATCTTGATAGTTCAATAAGTTTATCTTGAATTAATTTTCACAAAATTAATTCAATTGATAAATAGACATGAATTATTTGATCTTATCAAATTTTCAACCAATCTGATAATTTGACACAAGTCACCAATTATTAGAAAAACACGTCATGTCATTACACGATTTTTGTGAGCTAACAAAGGGGACCTAATGGACCTATATAGTTCAAGCTCCCGATAATTATGAAAGCCAATATCCTAGATATATATGTCATAATTATCAACTCCAACGCTACTCTACTAAAAGCTCGGAGCTATACTCTTGAACTATATAGCATTACGAAGCCCGTATAACTAAGTCTCCATGACATATCATAATGTATCATATCCCTATAGGATTATTTATGATTGACTTAAGGATAAATTATGTCTTACCTTCATGATTATTTTTATCTTACGTTTTATTATCTCACCACTAGAAAACTTACGATCTAAAAATGGTATATCATTCAGTTACACCTATATATCCAAATGATTGAGTGCTCTATTTTTTCAATTACAGAATAACGCATATAAGAGGATATCAACTACTCCCAAAGAGGAGCTATGGATTTCACATCTATGAATAATAGGTCTAGGCTATCAAGTGTCATGCCTCCAACGTACCGACATACGTACCACTATTAAAATCTGGATGTCACTCTTTGGTACATCAAAAGACATAAGTTAAGACAACGGGCCCACTATTTATCTCAGGATTAAGATACAATACATATGATTGTCTAAAGTGAATCGATTTGCCGAGACATAATTATTAATCCAAATCAATTCACTTTATGTCCCGATCCAATACATTGTCACCTATGACAATGTGCTAATGTTTCTATTCATAAAGTCCACCTCCGACAGTCAAGACAAACCATCTCCCATTAGGGATATAGATAACGTAACAATCTTTGCATGAATAAAGCATCCAACTTTATTCCCTCGCTTGCTGATCTTATGATTTGGCCAATCACCTTAAGAATTGTGTCTTCCGCATAATCTATCCATCATATGCCCAATTCTTAAAGGTTTAGACCGACGGTCTCAGACTTTTATTTGTTGATAATACATTCAACAAGTATGAACGTAAAGAGGACAAGATTTAGTAATATAAATAATAAATAAACTCTTTATTGATAAAATATCTTCAAAAACATATTACATTTTTACTCCTTAAGGCATACATGTCTAACAGACATGACACTGCTTAGAATTTTATAAAAACCTCTGGAGCTGTTAATTTTCAACTTGTCCTAAAACTATCAATTTAATATCATGGTTTTCTCATTTCTTCTTTTAAGATTAGAGGTAAGTTCACATTAATAATTAGAGGATATTTATGTAACTAAGAACTAACGTTTTGAACCACTTTATATAGTTTAAAGGGAAAAAAAAAAAAGAAAAAAAAAAAGAACACTTTTCAAAATTTGAGAAGCAATAAATACCACCGGTTTTTATGTGAAAGTTTGTTTGAAAAGGAAATTTGACCCTCTTTTGAGTCCTATATATATATATATATATATATATATATATTTATATATATTGTGTTTGAAAAGAATGAATGCCGTGATGTGCCTATTGTGTTTTTATTTCGCATGGCCATGACAGCTATTGGGAACATTTACGTACAATAATCTATTTCTTTTGGTTGTTTTTTTTTTTTTTTGGTTAAAGAACTGAATTTGGGATGGAAAAATTTGGAATAAAAAATTTAATACTAAAAAATGGTTATAGAATTGACCCAAATTAAGTTTAGGAAATTACTGTACTATATATGAATTTCTGTCCCATAAGCAAAATCAATTAACATGTCCGTAGAGGTGGCAATATCGGAGCAGGGAATTTAAAGGCTTAAGCACGTCCACGTGTAATGGTTTATGGATGAGTTAAGTTCCTGCATAGCCTTCCCGTGGCGCTTCTCTCCTTCCACGAGTCACAGAAACGAACATCTCCATCTTCACGTTTAACTTTCTCACTAAGCTGTAATCGAATATATATTATATATATATGGGTAAATATATTCTCTTGAATTCCATGATCTGTATCTCTCTCTGGGTGCCACAAACTTCCACATCTCATATAAAGTAACGTATCTCTTTTCCTTCTCTCAATCTCTTAATTTCTTGCAAAATGGCACGACAAAAACGAGCACAACTTCTTCTCTCTAGGACCACCAACGCTCGGAAATATTCGCGGGGCGATTGCCCCGAGAGATGCCGGGAGCGCCGCCACCGGAGGATCCAAATGAGACGGTCGAGGTCTTGCTTGACCGGTCATTATGAGACGCATGCCTTGTCTGATAACAATTCTCTTCACAATCGGAAGCCTCCGCATTCTGAGGGGCCAGAAGAGGAAGAGGAGGACGAGGAAGAAGAAGAGGACGAGGAGATTGATGATCAGCAGGTGGAGGAGTTTTCTCGGCCGCCGCCACGGCCACGTCTTCAAAACCCGATGCCGGTTTTCAGTTCGATTTCGATCAAGGGGTTTGCAGGGAGGATGAACGGCAAGCTGTGCGTTAAGGAGGACTTTTGTCGAGCACCGGAGGTCATTGGAGGCGAGTCCTTGCATTTCTTTGCCGTCTATGATGGTGATGTAAGGTTCCTATCATTTTATCTAGCACCTCTTTTTTTAATTTAGAATTAAATTCGAATTTTAGAGACCTAAATATATAGAGTACTTCTATTTGTCCACTCGTGAGCTCTGTTTCCCATTTGGATGTGTCAAATAGGCTAAAATATCTTTTTTCATCTCTTTTCTTCAAAAAAAAAAAAAAAAAGAGAAAAGAAAAATGGGATCAATATACATATATGAGAGATTGAGTGTTGGATTGCCGTTTTGTTCCTTTTCAACTAGTCTTGTCTTCGCTATTTCTTTTGAGGCGCTAAATCTACGACTTTTCTTTTTTTTTTTTTAAATTAATTCTTGAGCTATCTCTACAACTTGGTTCTTGTGATTTAGTTCAAAAAGAATGATTTGGTCGCTTTCTTTTAAAAAAATACAAAAGGCTTTGTGGTGCTATAGTTTTCCAGTTGAGAAAGAGTGGCGCCATTGTCTTATTAGAAATATCGGTTACAAGTAGAAGATAAAGAAAGAAAAACAAAAATTGCTGTTACAAATTCAGTTTCATCATAATTTAACGTGCGAATAGTGAATATTTACAACTCAACATGTAATATATATATATGTATATATATGTATATATGCAGGCGTCAGCCTTATACGATGAACTAATGCACCGCTTCATAGCGGAGGAGCTGACACGTGTAAACACCACGAGAGTGAGTGAGACTGTGGAAGGAAGCAGCAGAGACAGCTCGGCGTCGTCGCATAGCCGGCGGTGGCTGGAGGATCATCTGCAGGCGGCTCTACTGAGGAGCTTCGAGAGGATGGATCGAGTGGCTCTGGGAGCCTGCAGGTGCATAGAGAACGGGTACCCTTGCGCATGCAAGCTCATCTGCAGGCTGGCTGTTGAAAGATCCGCCGCCATGGTAGCTGTTTTGACGGCGGAGCTTATAGTGGTCGCTCACTGTGGTGTCTCACGCGCCGTCCTTTGCCGCGGTGGAACTCCTATCCCTCTCTCCCATGATCATCTTAAGGTTTTCTGGCGCCGCTGTGTTGTAAGTTAATATTTACGTAATTTTTGGTGTTAGTAAATGTGTAGGTTGTTAATCTATTTGTTGCCGAATTGCAAGGAAATTTTTTATTACGATTCATAACCTTTAATAGACGTTTTAGAACGAGTTTTCAATCTATTTAATTAGTCCTATGGTATTAGCCCCATTTTAAATTAATTAGTCCTTCCATTTTAGAGTTAAACTTTAACTCATGTGAATACAGATCATGTGCAGTTTAATAAGAGAAGTTTATAATTTTACATATTAGGATAGGATATCGAGATTTTAACTATCAAATAGATAAAAGGCTTAATTTGAGATAATTGTACAAGATAGATTAAATTGAGACGTTTCAATTGTTAAGACCAAAATAAAATTTAGTCTACAATTCAAGAATTAAAAATGAGTTTAAACAATATTGGTGTTGGTTTTAAAGTTTCCATTTATGATATTCGTCTTTTAGTCTCGAAGACAATACAAACCAGAAAGGATTTGTGGAGTTGGTGGCCGGATAATTCCTTATCACAATGGGGTACGAGTGCATGGAATTCTTGACATGTCTCATCAACTAGGTAATATTTTAATTCCTCTATACATGTATGTGATGAGAATTATATATAAATTTCCTGCTATGTGTCTAGGTAATGATCTCCTTCCACACAGCTAATTTGGCTATACTATGCACCAAGAAAAAGAAAACACAAATGAGGCCATACTAAAACCAATAGTTTATTTTTTCACAAAAAAAAAAAAAAAAAAACCATCATGCTTTAAAATTGGTTGATGTAGAAACCTTGAATCTGTTGGAAACAGGCAACTACGTTGTGAGATCATCGGCCCTAAAGGTACAACCCGAGATTTCGATCACAGAAAGACGAGCAGAAGATGAGTGCTTAATTCTTGCCAGTGATGGAGTTTGGGAAGTCGTATCTAATGACACAGCTTGTAATCTGGCTACCAAGTGTCTTAGAGATGGCAACATGACTAATAGTCCTGTTGTGGCCCAAGAAGACATCAACAACTTTAGAGACGACACAATTTTATTAGATGAGGAGAAATTTCCATCTATGAACCGTAATATTGATGCAGCTGCATTACTCTGTCGCCTAGCGTTTGGTCGTGGAAGCAGTGAAAATATGAGTGTTATAGTTGTTAATTTGAAGCGGCACTAGTTGGTTGTAAGTCTCTCTACCTTAACCATAGGTTGAAGGTTTGAGTTACGTTGAACCCACTTGAAAGTGATGGCGTTCCCTCTCCTTTTGTATAAAAAAAGAATCTCTTTTTTTGACTTTCATCACATTTTAATTGCCTAATTTGAACTTTGTTTTAACCTTTGACTATGGTATACTGTTCCCTTAATTGAACAAATACATGCGATCAAGAATTTTTATCCTAATAACAATTGGAAGTTTGAAAGCAAACTAATTCAACGTACGATAGTGATCAGAATTAAATTTTCTGTTGTTAAGTATTTCAGTTGCAAAGAGGAATGCAGCTAATCCCACATTTATAGAAAGCGAGATCGTCACTAAAAACAATATGAACAATAATGTTTTAAAGACTTGCCGTTTGTAACCTTACTATATTTAGAATAAAGATTTTCTTTTCCTTGGACAAAGATTTGTTTGTTCATTTTATTTTAATTAAATTGGGTGATTGATAAAGTTGGCCAGAGCCGGGCGGGCACCTCGAACATATTGCCGGGGAGGCAGCCCGGCGCGGATTTGCCTAAGACCCTCTTATTTGGATGGATTGGTACTCATGAGACACCCTAAGACCCTCTTATTCAAGAGGACACGGGCCCAACTCCTGAGGGACGCACTCCTTCACTGGAGGCAAATCTGCATGGGGGCTCCCGACTTCTCTAGGAACTCAGCTGGGATCTAACTCAGCTGGGACACTCGGGGTCTCGCCGGGCTACCTCCCTGGCAATACATTCGAGGTGCTCGTCAGGCTTCGGCCTATATATGACCAAGTACTCGTGACGTGACCTAATTGTAAATGTACGGTGTGAAGTTTTAGTAGTAAAAGCAATGAGAAAGTTAGTCGTCTTTACCAAGTATTGTAATTAAAATAATCTTAAATCTTATAAGAAAATTAAATACTAAGAAAATTTCAAAATTAAAATAAATCTAATCTAAAATTAAAATAAACGTCAAAACTCTAATGGTAAGACAATTAATACTAAAAATCTCTATTGGCTTTGATTTCACCTAGTTATTGTCAATTTATTATTAATTAATTTTTTTGGTTTATAAGTTACGAACCCTAATTTATTCAACTCCCCTTCCTAAGTACCGAGTTAAAATATTCCTAATATCTGATTTTAATATCCTATAAAACCAAATATTAAGAATTCAATACCATCTATGTTCTTTTTAAATAGCTCTAAAAGAATTATAGATCTCTTAAAATCTATAAAATCTTATGTCATATTATTCAATATTAGCATCTAAAATTCCCTCTTGCAACTACCGAATTTTAAATACTAAATCATCTAATTTATGGCCAATAAGTTAAAAGCATTGAGAATAAGATAATATTAATAAACAGAAGAAAAATATATTAAAAATAATTAAATATTTAAAGATATAGTATCAAGCATAGACTACATCCCACTTCTAGAAAAATGATAATTAATTTATGATAAAATTAAATAAATCCATAATCATCTTCTCAAACATAAATAAAAAAAAAAGGAAAGACCAGTGGATGAGGCTAATGAATGACTCCATCTCTCAACTTGGTCTTCGTTTTATAATTCATCGGGTTTCTTTTAACTTTTTCTTCCTTCAAAAGTCTGCCAAAAGGTCTACCAATGTTCCTCGGTTAAGCCTTAAAAAGTCTAATTTATGGGCTTTAAGTAAAGATACTTCAATCTCTAAAATTCAAAATTAAAAAAAAATTCTAAATAATCAGGTCTGGGTACTGCAACGCCAAAATACGGGCGCACAGTGCATGCCACTCGGACGCCTATACTAATGTAAAGTCCGATCATGTATCTTAAAAGACGGAAGGCGGTTGGTCATTTATGGCCTTCGTTTGGTTTGATTTCGTTTTTAAAATTTTTAAAAATATTTTTAACATAAATTTTAAAAATACTTTTAACATAATTTTTTAAAAAATTTTATTTTTTAAAATAAAAATATTTTCACTTATTTTAAAAAAAAAACAAACGGCCCATTGTAATTCTTTTTCTTTACATTCCCACGCGCCACAAAGGAAAAGATAAAACCAAAAGAAGAAGGCTCTTGACATATCACTGCACATGTCGCTAGGTCAAAGGCAAACTGCTAGTGTGGAGGCAACGTGGCGGGCAGCTGTTGGCTGGAACGTGGGTTGCACAGGAGAAGACAAGGAACACGCAGCACCAGATTTTCTCGGCTAATAACAAAAGTGATATTTAAATTCAATAGTGATAATTGTGCCCTTCTATCTTATTAATCAAGTTTTGTTCCCTATGTGTTCTATTAGTGTGTCTGTGAAAGTGTTACGTTAAATCATAATTTTATTTTATATTGTAGCTTTTGGAAATTAAAAGCCTTAATTTTACTTAGAATAAAAAACATGCAAACAACAAATAGATAAAAACATACAAAATTTATAATGGTTCACCTTTAATTTAAGAGCTGTGTCTATTTTCGGCCACTAAAGTATAATTTATTATGATAATAAAGAAGTTTATAAGAGAAAATTACACACACTCTTTCTAGAAATTTTTCTAGCCTCTCTCTTAACCAAATTTTCTAAGTTTTCACCATACAAAGAAAAAAACACAACCTATGTATTTACATCTTTACAAAAGAATATGTAAGAAACCTCAAAAAATCGCAAAACACAAACTCTAGCACACTGACACATGGGGCCGTAAGCTTTTCTTGCACGACCGTGCGAGATTTTTTTTTGCGTTACGACTTGCTTCACACTGCACATGGCTGCAAAACTCCAAGGACACGGCTGCACGTAGCTTCTGTTTTGTCGCATGGCCGCACGAATATTTCTTCATGGAGGCACACACTTGGGTTGAAAGAACTTGTTTTTCCTTTGTACTTTTCTAAAAATCTTCTACATAAAGTGATATTCTAAAAAACCCTAAATTTGATTCTATATTTTTTAACAGAAAATATATGAGAGTTTTATACTCTAGCAGTGAAACTAAACGTTTCAAATTCAGTGCCGAACAAAGCCAACCGTTGGGATCTATTATAGAAGGCAGAAGAGCAAAGGCACTTTACTCGAATTAAGTTCCGACAATATAACACCCGGTTTTTTTCTTTCTTTTCTTTCTTTTTCTTCTCCTCGAGAATCACCCCTAGAGATAACTCCATTTTCTCATTGACTTCTTTTGATTTTCCTCACCTGCTGCCTAACTCTACCTATCCATTTCTTATTTTTCTTCCTTGTTTTCGTCTTTTTTTTTTTTCTCCTTCCTTGCTTCCACCTGCGTGAAAAATATAATATGTGAGCCAAATATTTTTTTCTCTCTATTTCCTTTATATAAGCCGAACTTCTCATTCTTTTCCTCACAGTAGAGAACCCAACATAGAAAAAGAGAGATAGGGAAAAGAAAGCGAGAGGGAAAGAGATAGAGAGTGAAAGAAAAGAGAAGCGACAGAGAGAATTCTATCTCACATCTTAAGCAGTTTTGTGAGTATTTTCTCTACTGGATTACTTGAACAATAGTACGTTGTGAAAGCATGTTTTTAATGAATACTATGTTTATTGTTGTGAATATATTTTTGAGGAATTTTATGCAGAGTAATTTGTGTATGTTGTCAACTTTTGTGCTTATTATGAACCAAAATTTGAAGAAAAAGATTAGAAACCAGAAATTGGAGTTCTGGAAAAATTTTCAGAACAAAAACAATAATAGTAGTCGAAAACGATGTACTATAGTTGCATCGTTACTATAGCTTGAATTGTACCAATGATACAACATCGTTTCACTGTGCACTTTAGCAGATATTGTTTTACTGTAGCAGTCCTAATTTACATGCATATTTATAGTCGAATTCTTTATGAGGCACACTAATAAATAAATTAACATAATGATAATTTAAATTGTGATATTGTTAAGATAATTTCTAGTTATATACGACATAAGGTTGTCGAGAGATTTGGAGTATATGTATTGATGAAGACAAGTTAGAAGTTATCAGTAGATTAGTTGACAAAGAGGTAGAGAATCTATTGCTTAACTTTTCTGAGGTTTTATTTTACTAAAATTGGTTCTTTATTTTACAAAATAAATTATATTTTATTTTTTATTTTGTAAATATTATTATATGAATATCACTTAAGAATTAATGCTGTGAACTCATCATGTAGTGTATAACGAGGTCAAGTGATTTGACATATTTTAATACAATTTTGAGAAACGTGGTTAGATAATACAGATTTTATACATATCGGTAAGGATACGAGAGGATGGTGAAATATAAAGAGGGTGATGGTTATGTCCTTAGGCATGTATACCATAAAAGGTAAATATGGAGGAAAGCGTTAGCTTTTCCTTAGGTCGAAAGTCCCAAAATATATTGTATAGTAAACGTCTTAGTGAGGATTCAAAACTTGATATTCCCTCATTGACAACTCGTGATTTGGTGTTTTGAGTTGTCAAGCGCGCCTTTTAGGGATTACTATGAGTAGAGACACAAAAGTCTAAGTTTCGTTGTGGATGTCGATAATTATTATTTAAGCATAAATAATATTATATTAAAAATGGTAAAGTTCATTTGTAGAGCATCCATCAATTATGCACATAATGGAATTGTTTAAAAGTAAATAATATTATGTTGAAAATAAATGAATTATGCAGGTGTTAACACGGTAAATAATAAAACATAAAGGTAAGTAATGATTTTCTTACTATAAATGTCGATACTCATTTCCTATTATTTTTATCTATTAGGTGAAGTTTAATGTAATCTATCCAACAAGAAATAGACGACAACGCTTTTTATAACATGTCAGAGTTTTTTTTAGCTTTATATGTATTTCGTTTAATCATATAAGACTCTTAAATTATAATGTTAATTGTATTAAATTATATAATAATTAAAAACTATATAATAAAAATTATACTTTTGATATTTGACGCTACAAAGTCTGGATTGAAATTTTAAATACCTTCACGTTCTGTTTTATTTTAAATACTATAGTCATTATTTTATTTTAATACTACCCATCCACACCTAAGCGTTTTGGACAATTTCTCAACCCAGCCAACGACGGAGTCCGCTGCCCATTGTTAACGACCATGAACCACGGAGATCATCATCTAGTTTGATCCTCTCACCGCCACCGTCGGATCCCAATGAACATTGACCCACCATCATGTCGTCGATCATCCCTATCAGAGACGTCGGCCTCGGTGGCGCCACCGCAAAATCATCTCTAGACGTGAACGGTGACGGCCTCTACTCTCCGGCGAAGGACAAAGCCGCCTCCAGAGGCAGCTATTCCAGCCGCTCCACCCCGCTCCTCCTTCGGCGGCTCCGCCACGGCTTGCTGGCGGCTTCTAAGCTGAGGCTGCTCCTTATTGCTTTCTTCATCCTCTGCGTCGTGGTTTTTTTTTCACCTCCAGGCTCAGCTCGTTCATAGGTTGGATCCCTCACCACTCTTCTTCTTCAAGGTATAATCTTTTTTTCCCATTTACATAAATATGATTAAAATCATTAATGTTTTAAATTTAAATGTATTTTGGGGTTTAAATTTTGATCATGGAAAGTGGAAAGGAGTGCTCAAATGATTTTAATTGGATTCGTAATGCCCACATGCTATTGCGCTCTTCTTGTTTGAGTAATGTTATTCAGGGGTAATTGCGGTGATGCACTATGGATTGTTAGTATTTGAAAATTTGAACCTTAAAACTTTCAATGTTTGCAAGTAGAACCCTAAATTTTAAAATTTACAGCTGATAAATGTCAACTAATGGACGGAATTTGCCAAGATTTTCACACAAATGCGACCTAAACTTTTTGTTGGTTGGCAGGTCTAACTTTTTAAATTTGTTATTTCAAACCTAATTATTGTCACTTAAGTAACGTCTGTTGTTGATTGAAGTGCATAGACAATGTTGTCAAAGATTGTAAATTTTGAGATCCTAAATGCCAATCTTAAAATTTTAGGATGCAACATGCAAATAACCATGAGTTTAGGATACATGAGTGCAATTTACGCTATTATTTAATTTTCTAGTGATGTCGAGAACTTTGGTTTCTGACTCAATTCTTAAAATAAAGAGGTGGCTACACCGTGCTCATCAACACATGGAAGAGAAATTCTCTGCTTAAGCAAGCAGTTGCTCACTACGCTTCCTGTGATGGTACGGACGCTATTAATGTGACATGGAGTAAGAGTGATCCACCATGAGATGGCCTCAGAACCTTCCTTGAGAAAATTGTTTTCTCCAAATCATAGACTGCTCACAAACCGAACTTCAAGTTCGACATAAACGAGGAGGATAATCTTAACAATAGGTTCAAACCAATTAAGGACCTTTCAGGGGATGCCATTTTCTCAGTTGATGATGGTGTTATAGTTCCATGTCACACCCTTTATTTCGCTTTCACAGTCTGGCAAAAGGCCCCACTCACAATGGTGGGCTTTGTCCCTCGCATGCACTGGCTTCAGAAGGAGGTTAGTAGTTTTTCATGGGATAATAACAATTCCTTTTTTTATCATTGTAATGATGCATTTTACCTTATGCTTTCAGAGAGGTTTTACCACAGGAATCATGTTGAAAAATTCTCCTAATATGATTTGTAAAACATAAGGAGAAGGTGAAACATTGCCAAACGCATAGAATGAAATGCGATATTTCGATAAATTAGGAGGGAGGTTTTTGTTATTTTCTCTTTTCTAATACAATAATGATCTGCTAGATCCTCTGTGTATGAATGATGCAAAGGTTTTCGGTACTAAAAGTAAAGCATACTTCCTTGGTTTCTAATATGGCCAATTATATTTTAGTTTTTTCTTATTGTTTTTTGGACAATTTTGTGTTCTCCCTAATGTCATAAAACAGGAGAATGGTTTAGCAAATTATAAAATAGGAGGATGGTGGTCCGTTTGATGGATGGGAACTTATAGCATGGTTCTCTCAAAAGCTGCATTCTTTCACAAGAAGTACTTGGATTTGTATACTTTTTAGATGCCCTCATCCATTCATGACTATGTGACCAATGAGAGGTATGCCAAACAGAGTGCAATTTTTTTTAATCCAATTTTATTTCTTACTTCTGCTTCTTTCTCAACATGGTACATATTCCTAATTTGTTTCGCAGAAATTGTGAAGATATAGCTACTTCCCTGCTCGTTGCCAATGCCACAGGCGCTCCTCCAATTTGGGTAAAAGGTAGAAGATCAGTAACAAATAACAAGCCTTAGGAATTATACCTATCCCAAATTATGTAGTACAGGGCTAAAACTTACCAATCGTCTTCTAAACACAACTCCTTAACTACTAGACAATGTGTTGGATGCGTTTCTTATGTTAGGTTTTTTAGCTTGTTTCCAAGTAACTATTGAGAGCTTTCAAGTAGCAAATTGTTTCCAATGCTCCGAAGTAGATATTTTTCGTACAAAATTTGGCAGGAAGAATCTACGAGACTGGATGTTTCGGAATTAGCTGTCTAAAAGGGCGCAACAAGAGGAGGAACAAGTGTCTGAAGGACTTCATTTCCTTATATGGTAAACTGCCTATTGTATCAACAAACGTCAAAACTGTAAGTGCACCAAGGAAGAATGGTTGGGGTAGTTTGATCTGTTCAACTCGCTTGGAACCTGCATATAGATATGACGGCTTCTTAATTTGGTAGGAATTATGTATCATTATGTAAGTTAGTTTGAGACTACTAGGATCTTATTTATACTGAAGACTATGTGAATTTCCCTGAGACTATTTACAAACTATCATTATAGACGGCGCGGTACCACGTAATTTATGGTTTATATTTCATATATAACAACTGATGATATTGACATAGTAGCAGACTAGCCTAACTGAGCTTGATTAGAAGGGAATAGTGGAAGGAAAGGAATTTGAGAATTAAAAGGATACTAGGGTGTCTAGGAGAGTGGTTGAAACTGAAAATATTGGTTTGAAAACTATAACATATGAGAGTTTTATACTGTAGCAACTTTTTGTTTTCACTGTAGCTGGTGAGAGCTTTACACTGTTTGTTGTTGTTTTCAACCAAGATGCCAAACAACCCAATAATATTCATGTTTCATCGATGATTGTTGGGTAGGAGCAAAAAGATGAATAAATGAATTGGGGGAGTGATTTCAAATTGGTCAAAATGTCCCGATTTTAATCTCTCCATAGTAGAGAATTCATACTACTATTTTGTTTTATTCTATAACAGTACCATAGTTCTCATCAAACTTTAAGAAAAATAGATGACATTACAGAGAACATAAACTACATTGGGTCTTGGTTCACGGCTCCCCATTCAGACCAAAAAGCGCCACATCTATGTTACAGGGAGATTTGATTTTTGTTAAAAAAAAAAAAAAAGAGAGAACTTTTTCACCATTGTCCTCGGAACTTTTGTCCATTGGTAAGCGTTGGCTTTCAGGTCTCGTTCCTATGGTGAATCACTCGAGGCCTGTTACAATTGCTGGCGTGAGCTATGAGGCTGTCTTCAAAGGGTGGCTGCTTCCAAGCTAGCCTCCTGCTTGTCATTGCTCGATCACTCCCTTTTCCACTTCACACTGCTCAGTTCCTTGCTTGTAGGATTCCTCTAGCTTATTGAATTGAATATCAGTTATCACTTGCACTATTAGCCTGTTTGAAAATATAGGTTCGAACCAAAAAGTTTTAATTTAAATTAATTTTATTATAATATTCTTTTTCATAAAATTTAATTTATTACAACATTTTTAGTATAAATATTTGATTAGAACCTATGTTTCCAAAGGAGTATTTAACATGTATAAATGAAAGGAAGGGCCCAAACTCTCCGTAGGCAGGAGGGAAACAAATTGTGCCCGCCCTTTTTTTTTGGTGCAATTCTTAAATTTAGAAATGTACAATAGAGAAACAGTTTTTTTTTTTTTTTAATTGAGATGGCAGCTATATATATATATATGGATTTTTTTAAATATGATATAAATAATTTTTTTTTTTTTAAACTGTGACATAACATATGATTTTCTCTCACTTCTTGGCAGTTGGTCTTTGCGACATATTTTAAATTCAAGAAGTTAACTGTCAGTTTTCTACGGAGGAGGCGTGTTGTCAATAATCAAAATTTGGATGAGTACAACATGATAATAATAAACAGCCGCGAGAACAATTCTTAAAGTACTGGTTTCCCACGTGACTTGTCTCTTTTGCCAGCAAGAAAAGGTACGAGAGATTTCCTTATATTCTTTTTTTTTTTTATGGTCTTAATTGTTATTCATTTTATTTTGTTTCTCTGTGAAATACCTCTGTGGTGACAGTGAGACGAGTAAATACAAAATATTCTATTCCGGCAAAAAATACAAAATATTCCATAAAAAAGTAAATACGAATAAATAAATGCACGTGCACCTTACGCCATGTCTTCCACACTGGCAAATTTTAATGTATTTATAGCTATGACAACAAAATTATTAAGAAGACTCGTATGTACCTCATGTGGATTAGTGTATTTAACAAAAGTTAGCATTCAGCTAATTTAATCATATCAACCTCACGTTGGTGTACATGCGTGTGAGACAAGAAATTGAGGCTTGAATTTTTGAACTTAAAAATAGGTTTGAGGCGTATGATGAATTTTTTTTAAAAGGTTTTTCTTACTATAAAGTTTGCTAACTAGTTTAATAGTAAATTATCTCAAAACACAACAAATCCTTAAATGTAATATCTAACAATAATATCGTATTTCAAAACAATAAGTGGAATCTATAAACATTTTGAAGAATAACTAAAGACATGAATATCATTTCATGAATGAATACAACTGGTTTAAACTATTTAACCTTTTTGATAGAGGTACCTTGTCACGCCCAAAACCTAGGGGTAACGTGACGGGTTATATAAGTTAATTAAATAAATTTATTAGATTAATTAAATTAAATTTTAATTAAAATCACCCATTTAAAAAATTTAGTTGATTATGAAAAAAATGATAATTTTAAAACTTTTTAAACAGTTATGAAAAATAATAAAAGAGACAAGAGAAAATAAAATAGTAAAGAGAGAAAAATACGTGTAAGGTCCCACCGGGCCCATAACTTGTGCATACATATGGTATCGACAATAATTAAAATTAGAACCACAGTCCAATATACGAAATGGAAAATTAAAATATTACATGCCTCGATTAGTCAATACAAATAACCTATTCTAAATCTTCTACTGCTCATGAGTCTGATTGGTAGCCTCCCAATCGGTCCTAAGCTGAATTCCACCTAGAAGGGGGAAAGTTTAAAACAAGAAAAATGTGAGCAAAAGGCTCGGTAAGACTAGGTTTTAAAAACATTTAATTTTCAATATAAATTTTAACATTCAGGAAGATATTTAGAAAATAGAATTAACTAAATAAATTCAATTAAATTATTCTTACTAAAAACTGTTTAAATTCAATTAAATTATTCTCACAAAAAACTGTTCATTGTTCGTCCAAAAAGGATATTATTATCTTTTCTTGGGCAAACTATAGTTATCACCACCGTAGTGGTCCAGCTGGGTTTCGAGACCTGCCCTCAAGATCGCACTCTACATGACTCGATCTCTGAGAATGACATCATGCCCATGTATGTATTTCTACAATTATTAAAAATCTCATTTTACCGAGTGTATTTATTTATGTTCATTACGAATATCATCTCATTCAATAGTTTATGAAAACAACTGATAAAAATCTTTTTCAATCATTCATTGAAAACATTTCGAAAGAAAGCGTTTTGAAGCCAAAACTATTTAAAAACTTAGCTACCAAAGAAGGGGGTAAAAGTCCTACCTTAATATCTAACACCACAACTCAGCACCATAGTTTCGCTCCATTATATGTTAGCTCCACTGAACCATAAACAACCTTAAATATAAACTCCACGGAACCACAAACAACCTTAAATATAAACTAAGTTCATCCATATCTAGCTTAGGATATTCTACACTACTAGCTTAGGATGTCTTAGTGTGCCATTTATGTCTATAAAATAATATTATAAAGTTAAAATCTCAATCTGGGTTTAAAATAGTAAAAACGGATGAAAACAGTGATTTTCCTTTGTGGTCGGTCGGCCTGCCGAATTCCCTAGTCCGGCCTATTGACCATGTGGGCCCGGCCTGCCAAGCCCACTATGAGTCTGGCTTACCGATGATATGAATTCGGCCTGCTGAACTCATGAATCCGTCCAGTCGAATTGGAAAATTTTGGGAGGTTCGAGACTTCAAGCCTCAGCCTCCCTGAGTCCAAAATCTCAATCTAAACCTGTTTTCTCAATTCCCAGGCATACAAAACATTTATAAATGATAGAAAAATATGCTAGAACACATTTAAACAAATTCAAACAAGTTTTACATAGAAAATTTCAAAGAAATCCAAAAATGAAGAAGAAGGAAAAAAGTTAATTAAGCTTGATTTCGTCCAAATCAAACTCAAATTTGTGAGGGTTTGTGTTCTACTAACCTAGATTAAAGGTTTTCTAAGCTCAAGAATCTCGGATTGTAAAATTTTAAAGAAATTGAAAGTTTGGAGAAAAAGTTTGAAATTAAAAAAAAAAAAGTTAAATTAACCTTAAATCCGAGGTTGAAATCAAGTTTGTGGAGGCTAATCTTTGTTTCCAAGCTTCCAATCCATTGAGAAATCGAGAGCTTTTGCTTGATTTTTAAAACAAAAATGAGAGAGGGGAAAGAGAACGCAGAGAGAGAGAAATAGAGAGATGAGAGGGAGTGAAGGCAAGACAGGGAGAGGGGGGAGATAAATAGAGGGGAATGGAGTGATTTTCAACATGAAAACTACGTTCAACACGTAGGTTTCAAATAGAACATATTTAGTATTTGACAAGTTGTTTTGTTAAAAATTTAGAATAACAAATAAAAATATTTAAGAGTAATTAAAAATAATTAGAGGTAACATTAGTTTAAAAATATAACAAAGTAGTTAAATTAAGTTTAAATTACATCATGGCACACTAATTCACCATCTTACACATTAATCTTAATTAATTTTGGGGTGTTACATACCTCTTCATTTGTAAAGGTATCTTTTTATTTAATGTCACAACTATTGTAACAGATATGTTAGTTGGTAATAGACATTTAAGTTTGTATTAAAACATACAATCAATAACACCAGTTCAAAACAATTTAAAAGACAAGTTCTTTAATAAACAACAAATTTGAGCTGGCGCTAGGGCACCAGTAATTTGCTAGATGACATGGCCGCGCTATTTAACTAGTGCAAAGGCGCTAAGCACAGGCGTGCCATTTAATTGGCACAGGGCCACCAACTCTTGGCCCCCAAAATTGCTGAGAATTTTCCCAACATCACGATTTCGAATTTCCAGCACTGCAATGCTGAGAGTTAATTTTAAATACATCAAAAAATTTGTATTTTTATGTCTAAATGTGTTTCTTTAATTTTTAACATTTGAGAGTTATATTACAATCTCTCTTACGCCTCATATACTTTATTTTTCTTATGTCGTATTTTATTTTAATTATTTAATCAATATCAATATAAATATATAGCATAAACTCATGTATTATTTAATTTGAAATTTCAAACAATGTTAGAAACAACGCATATAAAAATCTGGTGGTAATATCCAAATTAAAAAAAAAAAAAAAAAACCGGTGGTAGAAATGGTGAGTCGATTGTCTAGAGGAAATTAAATTGAAAAACTGGCCACTCTTATTTACCTTCGTCAGTATAACATTTCTAAAAGAGATAGGAAACATAGAAGATAGAAAGTGCTTTTCTTAACAAAAGGAAAGAAAATAAAAGTATTCAAATTTTTTACAAATTTATAATTCAAAAAGTTATAGAACAAAGCACTTACAAGTTCAACGCAAAGAAATAAACAAAAAAGTAGATTTGCAACAGCCACGAATAAAAGTAAGATGATGAAGTTGTAAAAGATGGAGTGATGGTTAAGTGAAGGTGTAGGTCGTTATAAATAGTTTTGTATTGGGCGCTTCAAGAAGATAAACAGTTGTAGATTATACTGTTGAAAAATTAATCTAGTAGTTAAAATAACAAATCTACCAATAGGATAAAAATGCATTCCCTACACAATAGCTATGAAAACATTATGAGATGTATATATGAGTTTTATGTGTTTGATGAACATGAAAAGTAACCTTGATTGAGATGTATTAGGGTGTTTGGAAGAGTTTGAAAACTATAGGGTCCGTTTGTTTAATATATTTTTTAGATTTAATAGACTCAAATTTAGATTCGAGTATCAAGAATCCGTTAGATATGTATTTGTTTCCCCTAAAATCTGAATCAAATGAGTAACAAGAATTCAAGTTTTCAGAGTTCTGAACCCCTTCTAAACTCTTGATACTCGGATATATTTGCTACAGCAAAAGCTAAAATTCTCTATCCTATATTTGAGGAAAAAAATCATAACTTTTTCATTTGATATCCAAATGAGATTATTCTTTTTTCATTGTGTTCCTAATGAAGAAAGGAATAAATCAATATCAACATTGCATATTTTTTAGGATCATTAAGATTAAAATTTTATCAGATTTTTTAATAAATCAAAAAATGATTTTCACTACCTCTCTAAAAATAAATTTCAATTTTATTATTTACTCAGATTAAAACTTAAATGTACATCCAAACGTTAATTCAGATAACAATTCAAATCACTAACTCAAATCTTAATTTTAATCATAAAACTTAAATCAAATCACTAATTTGAATATAATTACTAAACAGACCCATAGCATATAAAAACTTTATACTATAATAATTTTTTATTTTTTTATTATAATTATTAAAAACTTCACATCGTTTATTATTAGTTTTAACTTATACGCCTAACAATCACCTAAAGACACAAAAACTAATAAGTGCACCTGTAAGTATACAATCCCCTAGGAATTATCCCAACCTTGTCGGAACTTATA
Source organism: Artocarpus heterophyllus (assembly GCA_025403435.1). Lineage (NCBI taxonomy): Eukaryota > Viridiplantae > Streptophyta > Magnoliopsida > Rosales > Moraceae > Artocarpus > Artocarpus heterophyllus. The sequence continues at coordinate 5,745,085 of CM046354.1, read as the reverse complement.
ATAAGGAAAAGAAATTAAAAAAAGATTAAAAAAAACAAGCGTGAGTACGCATGTGAGAAGGAAAAGCTGACGGTCGGAGGTGGGGGCTGAGTCGACGTGATTCAATCAATCAATCAATCAAAATCAATCTTTTTTTTTTTTGTGATCAAAGTAAACGCTTAGTTTTCGTCCTTTTGACTTGGTATATAATAGTTCCAAGCAAGTTGTAGGAGACGTTAATATGCATGTGTGGATCCATCTGAAACTAGTGTTTTAGTCAATAATCCATCTAAACATCTTATAACAATATTTTTTTAGGTATAATATCTTGCAATATTCTTACAATATGCATGGTAATGCGTTACATTATATTAAAATAAAATACAATGAGATATTGAGAATAATGTGTTTCGTCATTGCATTTTAAATTCCTGTCGACTTGGATTGGGTTATTACGACTAAAAATTTAATTTTCCTTTTATTTTCTTTATTTTCTATATGTACGAGCAAGTGATGGAGAAAGCTTATTAAATTTAAGTACCAAAAAAAGAAAAAAACCGTGATAGAGAAGATATTTCAACATCATGTACCCGTCGTATAACCCACATAAGTCCTTCTTGGTTTACGTGTTTAGAACGTTTGAAGAGGTTTTAAACTTTTGGGACCACAAGAACATGCATTTAGAAGGTGCAAGTTTTAAATTGTTCAAAAAGGTGAGGATTGTTTAAAACAAGTTAAACTGTTAATTTAAAAAATTTGACCCCTCCCATATGTTCTAACTATTTTGAACCATATATTACAATAAAAATCCTTTTTATTTTTTATTTTTTTTATAAACCATAGTTTTTTAGACACTGATTCTCTGATGTGATATTTTATTCTCGTTTTAAACTTTTAAATTCTATATACCAGTACAAAACCACCATTCAAACCACCAATGTTTAAAACTACTAATTCAAACCACATAGTTCAAAACCTTGTTATTCTAAACTTGCGTACCAAATGAACCCTAATGCATACTATGAAAAATCAAATATTATTTTGGACAAATTTCACAAATTCCCCATAAACTATGTCAATTGTGTCAATATGCCCCGAACTTTAAAACGTACTTGTTGTGCCCTTTGAACTATAATATTTCTCTAGATTCACCACCCGAACTTTAAAACATATTGGTTTTTGGATAGAATTGTTGAATTTTTATTTAATTTAAGATTAGAATGATACTTAGGAGTTAGTATGAATGCTATTGTCACTTTAAATAAACTAGTTGAGCACCAAACTCTCATATATTATATCTTTAGAGTACCTGCTCAAAAGCTAAAAAAAGAAGAAGCAAAAGTAGAGAATGCACTGCAATTAAAGTTGGTTTTTTAAGTGTTTTAAGTAATATGATGAATTTATCTATTTACTGAGCGTGACAAGTACTATTTTGTCAAAAAAAAAAAAAACATGTTTTAAAGTTCATGGATGAATATGTAGTAGTATTATGTTCAGGGGCATTTGACACACATGACATAGTTTAAGGGGAAATTATAAAACTTGTGTCATAGTACCCTAGGGATAAGGTAAAAAAATGATGGAATTAGATTCCAATTTTGCTTGGGAAGCTGAGGGATATTAAACTTGCTAGGATAGGTAAAAAGAACAATATATATATTTCGGGGACTTCCATGATAGGAATTTTTATTGACAAACTTATTTTTTTACAAATTTAATGGCTGAAAGACATAAACGCAATGATAGGTATCTTTTTTTAGTTCTCATTACTCATATTCTAATAGGTGTTTGGTCTGTTTTTCAATATTTTCTTTGGAAGTGTTTTTCCAACATTTTTAATCTTTTAATATTTAATATTGAAAAAAGAAATATGCGTGTACGGTAAGGGCCTTAGGGGTGGAACCGTACCTTTAATATTAAATGAATATAACTTGAGTAGACAAAAGAACAGCTATTGCTTAAAGTCATAATAATCAACAGATAAGAAAAGGAAAGAAAACGATTTCAATTTAAAATTATAGAGCCACGACCAGTAACTTTATAAATTTATAATTCATCGCTGTAACATCATCTATTATAGTAAACAAAACCTACTGAAATTTACAACAAGAAATCAAAATAAACCCATAAACCAGTAGCTAGCGACATTAGAGCTATTGCTTCATTAAAGACAATAACAACCATTAGCTGCTTAGTTATGGCGTTTCCTTATAATAATGCCGAAAAGTATATCTAAATTCTCTGTCTAATTTTTGATATCTCAAATTATATCTAACCAATTATATTATAACAAGTCATATAATAAAAAACATAAAAAAAGTCAATTAGATATTATTTTAAAATTTTTAAATAATATATTAGAACATAATTAGTTAAACACTATTTAAGATATTAAAATAAAAAAAGGGTTTTGAGTACCCGGACTGCTAATATTTGCTAGCTAGTTTCGTGGTGATGTACCTATCTTTAAGGTCTATTCATTAGGCGGTGGAATGTTATTTTTCTCCTTGAAGGTTCTAGTTCTTTCTACTTTAATTAAATAATTGAATTAAAAAACGTTTAAGATTGATGTGCAACATATAGAAAACTATATATATAGACATGCATTTAGTCAAAACCTAACGAAAGAAAAGTAAAGGTTATCGGTGGTTGGGCATGTGGTCCTTTCATTAAAGATGCCCAATTGCTTGGAAGTTTTAAAAAGAATGCCAAGGATTATGAGTTTGGAACTTGGAACAAAAAGACGAAGAAAATTACCTGCTTCACGTTTCTTTTCCGCTTACTTTATGGGTGGATGACTTAGACCAAGAGTTCTTGACATTTAAACATACGTCTGCAACTTGTTAAAATAAATAAATAAATAAATAAAGTCTACTAGATGGATTGGTTTTCAAACTTTGGTGATATAAGCTCACTAAGGCCGCTATCTGTTTTTAGTTTTCTAAAATAAAAAGTAATAGTACTCTGAAAAATAACGGAAAATTTGAAAAAAAAGCAAAAAAAAAATATATCAATAGAAAAAATGACCTCTTTTTTTTTTCACTAAAAAATAAGCTTTTTTGGACAGAAAAACTGCTCCAGTTTTTTTATAGAAAGATGAGGAAAGAATTATAGTAAGGAAAAAAACCTCAACAGGATGGAAAAAAAAAACTGGAGTTGTTTTCCTTCCCAAAAAGCTTATTTTTTAGTATAAAAAACAAAAAAAAAAGAGATTATTTATCCAAAAAAGCTTTTTCTTAAAGCCATTTGTCAAAATCCCTGAAAAATAATCAACTCTTTATGTACAAAACCGGATAGGCTTTTTTTTTTTTTAAGGAAATTGTAATGGTAGTTAATTTCTTGGCCAACCGAAGGGGAATTAATAAATCGATTGCCATTCCTTTCATAAATAAGAGATGATATAAAAATGTCATTTGGTTGAAGTATAAATGGTTGAAGAACATGTGTTTTTTTTTTTTTTGGTGTGTTTTAAAAAAATAATAAATTACAGAAAAACAACACCACCAATTATCTACTTTAAGACTTCCTTTTTTTTTTTTTTTGGAATTCTGCTGATGTATGTGTAGATACAACATTGGGTATTCTTTTTATTAAAAAGACGTTGAATATTTTAGTCATTTTGGTAAATGAAATTTGAGTATCTTTAGCACTTACTACTAGATATTTATGTTCAGAGGTAAATTATTTTTAGAATTCTACTTATTAATGTGAATAAAAAAATGCAATTTCTCATCGGTAGTCTCTGTACTTGTAAAACAATTTTTATTTTATTTTATTTTTGGCTATCAGTTTTGATCCTGAAAACTTTTTTTTTTTTTTTTTTTTTTTCTGTGCACGCCTTAATTGGTTTCCCCCCTTAGGGAAAATTACTCTTTACTCTCAAATCAATGTTTAGTAATTAGGCAGTCAACGAATAAAGTGGGTTTTTCTTGAAGTATAAATAAGAAAGTTCTTTATCATTTTAAAATATTAAAAAAATATATAAAATTTTTAGAAATATTAAAAAAAACTCTCGCTTTCACTTTTTTTTATTTACCTGGAGGACCAGAAATTCGAATTTTAAACCTCAATACTAGAAATATGGCTAGAATGCGAACTAAGTCTATAACCATAACAAAAAATTTTGATTTATGTATTTTATGCTTTACTTTAATTTTATAGTCACGATCTTAGTATTAATTATCACATAAACACATAGAAAATAGAGAAAGCCAAAAAAAAAGAAAGAAAGAAAGTATATATGATTAACATCAATCATATTTCTTTTTGGGCAAACAATAATCATGATTTAAATTGATTTATCAATTTAAATTGCATTTGTTCAAAGATCTACTCTTCATTTAAAAGAATAGTACCGAGAGTTTACAAAAACACGATGTTGATACTACAGCTCCGTTTGATAAATAGATTTAAATCAGTGATTTGATTTGAATTAGTGTGATTTGAATTAGTGATTTAAATTGTTATCCGAATTAGTATTTGGATATGTATTTAAGTTGTGATCTGAGTATGGAATAAAATTAAAATTTGTGTTTGAAAAGTTAGTGAAAATAGTTTTTGATTTATTAATAAATCTAACAAAATCTTAATGTTAATGATATTAAAAAATATGCAATATGGATATTGATTTATTTCTCTCTTCATTATGAACATAGTGAAAAAAGAATCATCTCAATTGGATATCAAATAAAGAATTATGATTTTTTCCCTCAAATATAAGAGAGGGAATTTTAATTTTTACTGTAGCAAAAATATCCGATTATCAAAAGTTTAAGGGATGATAATTTTGAAAACTTAGATTCTTGATACTCAAATGATTTAGATTTTGAGGGAAACAAACATGTATCTAAAAAATTCTTGATATTTGAATCCAAATTTGAGTTCATTGAGTTTAAAGAATACTTGAACCAAACACACCCTATATATATTGTGAGCGCTTCTATTTAACCCCATACGGTTAAGACCTCATTATTCACAAAACAATATGTCTTAATTTAAAAAGTACACTATAAACTAGATTGGATCATTTTGTTTTATAAGTAATGAGTTTTTATCTGTTTGGTTTGAGTATTTGAGTAGAGTATTTGAATGAAGATTTAAATTTTTGTGAGAAAAAATACTGTAACAAAATGATTCAAATTGTGATTTGAATATCTAACTAAATAGGTCCTAAATGGATGAAAATGATTTTCTATTTATATACATTTATTTCCTTAATTTGTGAATCGTGATATCAACTTTTAGCTTTAGGGAAAAAGAAAAGAGATTTGGCTTTTAATAAAGTCGTGGGAATAAATTCTTTCGATCTCTGACCTCATCCACATTATTGTTATTATTATTATTATTATTGTTATTATTATTATTAAGTAAAACAATTAAACTATCTCACATGCATTATTACTTTACATGAGAATGTCAGGGCCGTGCCTTTTGACCGTAGACTTGGAAAATGGTAAAGCGTCTAAAAGGGCCGTGGATGCAAATGGGCTTTATTATCAGGCCGTATTGTTATAAAGCCCATTAAATAGTGTCTCAAAAAGAAAGATAGAAAAAAGAATGGAAAAGAAAAGAAAAGGGCAGGGTAAAAAAACAAGAAAAGAAGAAGAAACTCTACATGAATGAATAAACAGTTACACAAATAAACAACTCCCTCTCTTCCTTGACAGCAAACAAGGAAAAAAAAAAAAGGGCAAAAAAATTAAAAAAAGGAAGAAAAAACCATCTTCGTCTGCAACCTTTACCATTTCAATGATGAAGATTCAGTGTTCGTAAGCAGAAATCCTAAAGTTTCGATCTTTTTCGATATCCCCGTTAAACATGCCTTCTCGGTCAATCCCTGCAGCTCCGTCGCGGACGCCGTCGACAACCTACCAACTCCACCACACTCCGACAGCTTCTCTGGCGGCCGCGGCGGCGGGGGCTACCAGCGCCGCTTTCTCGTTCCTGCTGATCTTAGTGGTCTGCTTCCGCAAGGTCACTCGCAAGCGAACGGCCCCGGAGGCCGTCGACTCCATCTCCACCTCCAAATCGAAGCCTCCCCACCGCCTCTCCTACTCCGTCCTCCGCCGTGCCACCGACTCCTTCTCCCCCTCCCGCCGCCTCGGCCAGGGCGGCTTCGGCCCCGTCTTCTATGGCACCCTTCCCAAGACAGGCCAGCAGATCGCTGTCAAGCTTATGGACTCTGGCTCCCTCCAGGGCGAGCGCGAGTTCCAGAACGAGCTCCTCTTTGCCGCCATGCTCGACTCCCACCACATCGTCTCCGTCCTCGGCTTCTCCTCGGATCGGAAGCGCCGCCGGATGCTGCTTGTCTACGAGTTCATGCACAACGGGAATTTGCAGGACGCCCTGTTGCATCGGAAATGCCCCGAGCTGATGGAGTGGAAGAAGAGGTTCACGATCGCTGTTGATGTTGCTAAGGGTTTGGAGTACCTTCACGGATTGGAGCAGCCGATTATCCATGGCGATATCAAGCCTAGTAATATACTCTTGGACAGGTACTTTTCTGCTAAAATTGCGGATTTTGGTCTCGCTAGGTTAAAATTGGATTATCCGATTGAGGTCTCGGTGGAGGGAGGTGATGCTACGAAGACGACGAACGGTAGTCATCACGGCGGAGTTGAGGATAACGGTTCGGTGGTTGAGGAAACTGAGAGTGTCACTACGGGGTTTGAGGAATCGAATGTGGGTTTCGATTTATCGCCGGAGACTTTTGTAAAGGTTTCGACTTCGCCCGAGCCTGTGGCGATGGCTTCTCCGGCGGCTTCTGCGTTGACGGAATCGCCGGAGGGATTGGAGAAAGGGAGTTCGTTGGAGAGCAATTTCGATAAGGCGTCTCCGGCGAAACAGAATGGGGATAAAGATTGGTGGTTGATACAGGACAATGCGGGTGTGAAGGACTATGTGATGGATTGGATTGGGACTGAGATTAAGAGCGAGAGGCCGAAGAGTGGTTGGATTGGAACAGTGGCTTCGTCGAGCAATGATATTCTTGGGAAGGCAGAGAAAAAGAAAAAGAAGGGTGGTAGGAAGCAATTGGATTGGTGGATGTCAATGAACGACGAGAAGGAAAAGAAGGCAAAGAGCTCGTCGAGGAAGGAGAAGAGGAGACCCGCGAGGGAGTGGTGGAAGGAGGAATACTGCGAAGAGCTCGCGAAGAAGAAGAAGAAAAAGATGAAGCAACAGAAAGGAACGGTGAGTGATGTCGAAAATGGCAACGATTGGTGGCTGCAAGACGAGGAATTCTACACGGAGGGGAGGAGGAAGAACAAGAGCAGGAGCAGGAGTCGGAGTAGGAGTAGGAGTAGCTTAGATTGGTGGTTGGACGGTCTTAGCGGCGAGCTGAGGCGACCCCGCCGCAATGGTAGCTGTGACTCCGCTAGCGGAGAAATTCCTCAGAGTGGTGGCTTCAGTAGCACTCCTAGTATGAGAGGAACTGTGTGTTATGTTGCCCCGGAAACCGGTTTCGGTGCAAATCCTTCAGAGAAGTGTGATGTCTATAGCTTTGGGGTCTCGTTGTTAGTCCTTATAGCTGGGAGACGCCCACTTCAGGTTACAAGTTCGCCTTTATCAGAATACAAGAGTGCGAATCTCTTGTCATGGGCTCGGCATCTGGCACGGGCTGGAAAACTTCTTGATCTGGTTGATAAGTCTATTCAATCTTTGGATCAAGAACAGGCTGTTCTTTGTATCACACTTGCATTACTGTGTTTGCAGAAGATACCGGCTCGCAGGCCTTCCATGAAAGAGGTTGTGGGGATGCTTACTGGGGCACTGGAACCTCCACAGTTACCGTCTGATTTGTCCCCATCGCCTCAGTCAAGATTTCCATTCAAGACTCATAAAAGGGTCCGGTGAGTTTGTCTAATTTCTCAACTTTTTTTTTCTTTTTAATGTTAACAGTAGATGGTATATTGAATGTAAATCATTGCCCTTCAGTTTTGTGGATGATTAATGTACACAACAATCTTTGAGAAGAAAAGAAAGGGAGATAATTTATGTTTTGCATTAACGGACATGATTATTAGAGCTTCTTTCACTTGCTTTTGTTGTAACGGGATTGGCATAGTGACATGGGAAAGTTAATTAGATATAGCTATTTAGGCATAAATTTTGACATAAATCACAACACTTTTGACCCCACTTTCTTTTTCTCTGTTACATGGATTTCAGTATTGTCATGATGAACATATCCTTTTTTGCTTTTCAACGAGAAACATGCTTTTTGTGAGTCTGTTTTTAGATACTCGATTAAGCGACGTCCCTCCTGAAAAAAGAAAAAAAAAAAAAAAGGGAAAAGAAGGAGGAAACAAAGAAGGAACTTGCTATTTATCTTTTGGGAATCTTATGGCCAGGAGAATTGTCCCATTGGTTTCCACACTTTTCATAGGTTGCTTTTTCTATATGCAATTTTGTAGCTAAGGTAGAAAGACGAAATTATTTCATATAAAATACTGACCTAATGGTATTGGAAATCTCATAGTGACGCAAACGGTACAATACAAGGTGCACATCATTGCCCTGTAATGATGCCTATAATTGATCTGTCCGAAGCTGTACAGGGCACAATCATAGGTACTACTCTTGGCATGGGGCATGGCCATTGTATATAAAGTCTCAAAATTGGATTATCTTTGGCCAAATTTTAGTTATTCCCGTCTCTTGATTTCCCAATCTCTTTTTCTCTATTCAGACGGTATATATAATCTAATTCTATCTCATATAAATTTTCTCGCGCTTGCCCCTATTGATAGATGAAAAAAATGGTGTTTAGAATTAGATCTGATGGTGTTTTTCTATCTAAAGAATTTATTAGTCATTGGAGTAATTGAGATGTTAGATTCTGAATTCTACTTTGTGGTATCACACTATCAGTTAGTTCAATGCATTTTCATTATTGTGATGTAAAGCTCTGTGGTCTTTTATTTTTTTTCATTTTTTTATTTTTGCTAATCACAGTGACGTATCTAGGATGTTATCTCAACGGGGCATAAATAAGTATAAAATTTATAAATCTAAATAAGAAATTAGTAAGAATTTTTTTTTTAAAGATTGCTCAATAATAAACGTCCCTTCAGTATTGCTTAATAATTACAGCATTCCTTCTCGGATTTTATATTGGAAAGTGTTGGCATCAATTGGTTTTGTTATAAACGTCTAATAAAATTTATCTCAACATATTAACTAAAAAAACTCAATACTTATTGGTTTTCAAAGTCAATTAATCTTGCTGACCAAACAAACTTGTAATAAAAAAAAAAGGAAAAAAAAATTAAAGTGTAAAGAAAAACTAGTGAGAAAGAAGATCAATAGTAAGAAGATAAAAAATAAATAACTCGGTGCATAAAATAAAACTTTTTTTATTGTGGGGGGCACATAAGAAAGAAAACCAAATACATGGGGTAAATTTTGAATAATTTTTTTCCAAGTGGGGGCACGGTCCCTTAATAGGTCCGTGGTTGGCTAATCATGTAGGCTTAGTGGTTTCAAGGGTCTATTGCCTATATATAAAAGAAAGTTTGACGTTTGAGCATTTGTGCTGAATAACTCGGGTACTAGTTGTCACTCTTTTGGCATGCTTTTGCCATGTTCACTGTTACAGTGGTCGGTGAAACATGCTTATCATGTCGTTGTACAATTTACCTTCACGGGAAAAAAATGTATCTTTTTCTTGTGGCTTTTGCTCGATGAAAAATCATGACTCGTGAAAAGGAATAAACAGGAAAGGAATAAATTTTTGTTCATTTCCCCGATGATCAGAGATTTTTGCACCGCATTGGAACGGTCCTGCTAAGTAGCGTTGGTCTTGGGCTTAAAGTACTTACGCCCCTAAGCTGGTTCTAAGTAGAGGTGTCAAAACGGATTGGACCTAGTACGTTGATATAGGCATGATATGTTAAAAAGCAAGCACAACATGATTGTTAAATAGGTCTATTCTAGCAATGTTTATTAGGAAGAAGGAGGAAATTTGGTTATTATTAATTGGGAATAAAAATAAATAGACCAAAATGTAATGGTGTTTAGTAAATAATCCACTTAGATTAAAACAAAATTTATTTTTGTATAAAATGGCATAGAGAGAAACATGAAGAAGCATATATGTAAAAAAAAAATGAAAAGAAAGATAAGAAGAAAAAGAAGAAAAAATAGGAGATAAAATTAAAAATTCAAGTGTTAAAAAGAGCAAGTAATTGCAAAAATGCTATGTACTTAAATAGTTTTGAAAGTGTGCTATTTGCTTACTTAAGAATTGAAATTGTCCTATTTGGTACAATTTTTCTTATTAAATGGGTTAGACTTGATGCAACTTTTAGGGTTGAAACATGTTAAGGACACGATACGCCATGAGCACGAGCATGGACACGATACAGTAAGATAATGACAGTATATTATTGCTCTTTTGTAACTAATTTCTAACAATTTTTTAATAAAAATTATAATATATTAATTTTTCTAAACAAGATTTTTTTTCATTTAAAATTTACCATATTTTACTTCATTATAAGTTAAAATTTTAATTGTATTTGAAACTTATGTTTCTTGTTTATATATAATTTTAATAATGGGCACGATTAAAGTACGAGTACGTTAAGGGCACAACACATATATAAATAGGCCATGGGCTAGGTTTGATGTCATAAATAAGAAAATAAACATGACCCAACACGACGCGATAAATAATTTAGATCGGCCTAGCACAAAGCACATTTAAGACCAATTTAAATAAGCATGGTCAGCAGGTTTGGCATCTCTAATTCTAAGAGAGGCCCTCCATTTGTGGTGGTCCCCCCTTTGAGGCTATAGTGGCCTCTTTCTTTGTTGACACAATAATCCATTCGAGATCATTGTACTAAAGAATTTCATCTGGTAAAAAATGAAGAAAAATAAAAAAAAGAAATTGCTATATTATCATGTGATTAGGATTTGCTAATACATTTAGGATCTGTTAATTCATTTATGTAGTAATCTGCTATCCACTGCTATTTTCTGCAATTGGTGGTTCTTAAGCCATGAGCATAACTGTGACAACCTCAATTTATAATTTAACAGGTTATTCCATGAAATTTTTTTGGGTAGTTTTAGTTATCAATGTTAAAATTGACAAACAATTTTTTAATTTATTATAAATAGTCATATCCTTATCGTATAATTATTGGAAATACTGATTCGATGACAAAATAGAACTTTAAAATTTTATTAATCACCCAAAAACATGCTCATGTTGCTATAAACAATAAATAAAATGCTAATTAAGTGTAGTTATTGACGAACTGGAAGTAGCACATCTGACTAAAAAACTTAACCTTCAAATCTTCTATGCTATGACTCTTCTTTCTAGTTGTTGAGTGAGTGGGCATAGCTCAATAGAAACTTGCCACAGCCTCTTCTCTTGTAACGCCCTTAACTAGAGGTTAACAGTTTTTAACAAATAAAATAAAGATCAAAAAATAAAAATAAAAAAAATCTTAAAAATAAATTTGCCCCGGACTTCAATGAAAACTCTCAAATCAAAATAAAAATATAAACAACAAATAAACCATAGTTTAATGTAGCATCTTAAATTTAATAATACAAAACTGTAATCATCATGATTCCAATTCTCAATACAACTTAATACAATCACAAAAAGTAATATACAATGCTTACATTATCTTGAAGGATATTCTTTTAACAAATAAAGCAATTCCAACGTATACAGCTATATAGCTTCCTCAACTATGATTTTTGTCACAACTTCACACATTGTGAGTCCTGAGAAGATGAAAATATAGGGGAATGAGCGACAACATACTTAGTAAGGAAAACCATTACTCATCTTTAGGTTTTTATCATCACCACATTAAAACCTGCATGGTTAGATAGTTCTCATTCATTATTTATCTTATGATATTCATTATGATCATATTCCATAGATATCTTACGTTAATCATTACCGAGTTTTATACATATACATATGTACAAATATTATAGTTCATTAATGTTCCTAGGTATCCACTTTCCAATAGTGTATTCATCACTCAACTCATTGAAACCCAAATGGGCACCCTTTTTCGCTCTTCAATCATTTCAAGAGTGTCAGATGAGGGGACATCAAGCCCTAAATCCTCACCAAGTCGATTCCTGTATAGTGCGTTATGAGACTTTCGACCCAAAAGAGCACCGTCGCCTCCCTCCTATATTACCTTTTAGGGTATTCATGTTTAAAGACGTAACTGTTGCCCTCTTCATGGCTTACCATTCCTCTATAATTAATCATTATTTATAGATTTAGTTTTACTAACGTTGCTTCTTAGTTTACAACAACATATTTCAAATCAATTTATTCCTCGTTGTATAGTACATGACAAGTTCATGTCATAGTCTCATATGCGATACTCATATAATAGCAATTCAACATACATATACATCTTGCAATATAACAAGAAATTTTAATTTCATAAAAACCTTACAAAAGATGAGAAATAGAATCCCTACCTCTTGACGAATACAATGCTGATAACTTTTAGCTCATAATGCCAAGTTTATCACGTAAGCTACAAGTACTTTATTATCCTACGACGTATAAAATAACCATACTTTAACTTAATTTCCAATCTACAATCATGTTAATTTATCAACTATTCTTATTAATGTGCCATAATCATTAATATAAAATCCTTGGAATATTTCATAACATAAAATATTGAAAAACAGATGAGTTTGGACTAACCAATCGGCCTGCCGATTAGTTGCTTTTGGCCTACCGATCAAACTATACATTTTAAACCTCTCTGCCGGCTTATTGGTCTATAGGTTCAGCCTGCTGGTTTAGTAGAGTTTGGCCTATCGATCTATACAGTTCAGCCTGCTGGACCTGGCAGTGTTAGGCTTGTTGATTGGCAAGTCTGGCTTAACGACGGAAGAATTTATGGAAATTTAGTTTTTCATTTTCAAAGGTTTCAAACTTTACAAATCAATCCTTTTATCAACTTCCATGACATAGAAAATACAGAAAAAAAACTATGAAATATCACATTAAAACACATATAGATCATCTTTCTTAAAATTTTCATACCTAGTATACAAATCTAAACCAAAAATTAAAACTTTTTAAAACTAATTCAAATCTCATTTTAAGCAAAGATCTATATAAATCAAACTTAAAAACGTTGTATAAAATTCCACAAACATCAAACACACATTTTTCACAAATTGCATGCTCAAACACGAATTTAGATCAAAGTTTTCGCTTAGAAAACCTTACTTTAAGCTTGAAGAAAATTAGTGATTTTGTTTGTGAAAATCCTTGATCTTTGTTTTGTGATCTTGGAATATTTAAGAAAATAACTTTGGATTTCTCTCTTGATTATCTTGAAGCTGAGTTGATGATCCTTGATCTTGGAGAAATCAAAGAGAAGAAAGAAGAGAGGAAATGAGAGAGAAAAGAGAGAGAGAAAGAGAGAGAGAAAGAGAGAGAGATGTGTGAGAGATAGTGAAAGGATGAGACTCAAAGAAGATCAAAATAATTGAAGGGGGACAGGTAGGTGAAGGGTGGTCTCTATAGGGAACTTTGGGGAATATAATGCCAAATGACATTTTTTAAAAAATTTAGAAGTTCTAAGGGCATTTTGGTCAATATACTAAATAGGTATAGAAAATTTTTAGAAAATTTTAAAATAGGTAGAAATAAATAATATGAAATAGATTTTAGATAAAACAAATTTTAATTGGCACAATAATAATTAATTTAATTACCATAACACCCATTAGAAAAATAACGGGTGTCACACTTTTAATTTTCTCTCTCTAAAAGATGCATAATAACACTCTTTTTCTGACTTATAAATAAATGAAGAGAAGAGATATCTATTTATAAAGTTTACAAGATGAGATAAAAGTCTATCAGGATTAGGAGAAGATTTTTTTCTCTCCTCTCTCTAGCCTAACAAGCCAATTCTAGGAGGACTATCTCCTATTGTACAAGCCTATCACACCCAAAGAAGAACTCAAATCCCAGCCAATCACAATATAAGATTCTGTGATTATTTGCATCATGTAAGAAAATTTCTATTCAAATAATTTTATTTAAATTAGATTTCAATTATATTAGATAATTATCTAATTTAAATAATTATGAATAATTATCCTTTATTTAAATTCAAATACAATAAAGATTTAAATTAAGTAACTAATTTCTAGATTTACTCCTCTGATAGGTGCCATAGTCCATCTAAACTGGGCTAGGCGGCACAGACAATCCAATTAAACTGTTTAGCCTGCACACTGATAGGCCAAGTAACCCATCTGGTGTAGCTTTTTATATTACATGTGGTAAACTGTATTCTACACAACTAGTCAAGGAATTGTGAGCTAGTATTATCAAGCTCCAACAATAACAAATAAATTAATCCCTAATTAATTATCTATTTAATTATTAACTTTGATATCACTCCACTAAAGAACCAAAGCTGCACTCTTGATAATATATCGTATTACGAGACTTTATTTATTAGTCTTGTTCATGACCTCTCATGCATATGTGCATCCCCATAGGATATCTATAATTGAATGAAGGACTTAGTTTTGTTTTACCTTTTAATTATATTATCTTAAAGTTCCATTATACTTATTTGAAAAATTCCATTTATAACAAATACAAAAAGCAAATCATCTGGTTACTATAAGTACCCAAATGATGAATGCTTTGTTCTTTTCCAAATTCCTAAATAATGCATTTGTGAGAATAACATTAACTATTTGTTTGAGGGCTATGGATTCTGTGTTAGTGGGTTATATTCTCATTGAATATAGGTCACATCCTTAATATACCGACAATAAAGCCTTTGGTCATTGGAACTTTTGCCTTTGGCATATCAAAAGATACAAGCTATAAACATGGAGTCATGAATTTACTTTTGGATTAAGATCATACATAGATGTTGTCAAAGTGAATTGATTTAAGATAAACAGAATTATTATTAAATCAATTACACTTTAGGTCCAATCCGATGTGCAACCACCATTAAGTCTACTACACTAAGGTGTCTACCATTGAGTCAATTAGCTCTGACATCCTAGATAAACTGTCTCCTCAGCTAGATGTAGATCCCCATTACAGTCTTGTCATGTACAAAGTGTACAGCTAAATACATGGGCTGTGGACTTTATAATTTAGACTATTTATTTTGGTCTCATATCTATACTGCATATAAACTCCATATATGTCTAATCTCAAGATTTGGTTGTAAGTCATAGAACACATGTTTGCTTAAATGCTTAAACATAAAAATAAAAGCAATACGAGAACCATTATTAATACATGAAATATTCACATTATTATTTATTTATTTAATATAAAATGTCATTAATTACAAATAAAATATTTGTTCCTTAGCATACCGATTCTAACAATAATAACTAAAAATTATCCATGAATAGGTACAATTAGTGTCACATTTATTGTGTTTATAGGTTTTAACAATAGTGTAGAGAATATTGTGCATGTAACTAATTATGTGAAATTTCAAGTTTCCTTGCAATAGCTACATGGTTAGCTATGTTAAATTATTGAAATCAATCATCAATTTTACGGTCAAGAATAATTAAAATTGCCAACAACAAAAATTGAGAAAGTGTATGTAAAAATTTGAAGTTTAGAGATTAAAATACTACTATGCTCATAGTTCAAGACTAACTGTACTCATAATCTCTTTCATAATGTATGATTAAAACTAACTTTTATTAATTTATGGACACTTTCTTTTTAATTAATCGCTCTCGATCTGCTTAACTTATAACGCACATCTTTCGGAGTAGCAAGTGTTATTAATTTAATTCGTTCATACTTTATACCCCCAATTTCAAGACAGGAAAACTGTTTTGTGAAGCGGAAAAAAGATGGAAGGAACCAAAAAAAATAAAAGATAAAAGATCGAGTGGCTTTCACCTGTTCTAAGCTATAAAATTTATTTTTAGTCAGCCAAAAAAAAACAAAACTATGTAATTCCTTGCGTTGAAACTGCTTTTGGATGCATGTCAGACCTTGTATACAAATTTTAGACAACCAAAATAAAAAATTCTTGTAACGAAGATGATAGAATGAAATTGAAAAGTCGCTGCCTATTTTGTGAACAAAAAATAGTGTATTTTACAGGAGCAACTTGAAGACTCGAGCCTCTGTGATGCCCATTAAACATATTGGGCCAAGAAAGACACTTGCAAGCGCAAAGACTGAGTAGCCACTTGACACTGTTTTTTAATTGTTTATTTTATTCTTATTGTTGTTATTATTATCACTATTTTTTTTTTACTTTTGTTATTTCTTTCCTTGTAAATTTTTGTTTTGTTTAATATTGTTTCCTTGAATTCTTCCTATTGTTAACTTATATGGTTTCAGTTCAGCACAAAAAGGAACAAATTATATATATAATTAAAATATAGTATTTTGTCTCAAGGCAGTGTGAAATTATGGTGGGATCAATCCAAACGTTAAATTAGACAATTTTTCGATTTTCAAAAGATCTTATGACAACATCAAATTTGAGCAAAAAAGTATATGTTTTTGAAGTGAAACGGCCAACGGATAAGACACGTTATTTTGCTATGATGTATAACCTTTTTTTTAGTCAAATTAATCGTTTAGGCCTCCAAAAAAGTGTTTTCTCCCTTTCCTTTAGTAATTTTCAATTTTTTAAGAAGTTGACATGGAAATTCTGGTGGCCAATTTTGATTTGTTTCCTTATTCCTAATGTCAAATGCTTTTAATTTCTATTAGTCATTTATAACTTTTTTTTGCCAAAAATTTTGCATTTTTATTATTATTTTTAATTATCTAAAATTCATTATGTACTAGTTTCGTGTTTTACAATGAAATCCGGACATTGTTGAATTGAATTGAGTTGGTACTCAAAATTTTTCTTTTTTAATTTTTCATAAATAGTGTCATCAACAAATTTTAAAGCTCTTCTCCTGACATTCTTTGTGAATTATTACGGTTAATAGACCTACCATATTTAATTTTTTGTTTTGGTTTATTTAACTTATACTTCCGCAACATCAATGTGATTGAGATTGTAAGAAAAGGTTATGAACCAATCTTTAAATTAGCAAGATGCAACCCACAAGTCACAAGTTTTTATAACCTCAGCCAAAAACCAAAAAAAAAAAAAAACCAGAGAAGGAATACTAGTAAAATAATGCATTCATATATTACTGCTTGTCTACTTTAATTTGTTATTGATCAGTAGATGAGGCATAGTCACCCCGAGTGTGGTAGCCTAGTGGTAATGGAGTGTCGTGATAGGCTTGTAGTTACAGGTTCAAGGTTGGATTATCCATTTGAATATTAAATAAGATTTGTTTTCTGTCATTTTAGTACTTGATTTAGAGCGTTAACCACATCCTCATGTACCCTTATCATTAAGGCATTTGGTAGGATCGAGGTGAAGTGCTCCTCATATATCTAAAGAGTAAGGCCTATTTGTAACACCTTTAATGAACATGAAGGACCTTTTTGTGAGCTCAATGATAATACACTAACGCTTGTCATCCGCATCCCGGACTTTTCTTTCTTTGGCCAAAAAAAGCCTCAAAACTATCACACTAGTTGATGTAGTGGCGAAATAACAAGCATCAGAAAACAACAAGAAAAAGTATTATAAAATAATGGAATGAAGAACATAAAGAAATTAACATAACTATGTTTCCAATGCAATGAAAATTACTTTGAAAAGAATTAGTGCAGAGACACACATGGCACGCACATGCACAAGCCTATTTAATTAATTATTAGCACAATATGCAGACAACACTTAAATTGGCCATGGAACTAGAATTAGGAAGGAAATTCTAATTCTTAATAGATGAATATATATATATATATATATATGTACTGTTTAAAGAAAACAATATATGTACCCTTTCAATTAAATGCTGCATCCTCTTCTTTATATTTCTTCTTTCCTTTTACAATCCATTACGAATTAATAAATTCAATGTAGCATTGACATGAGATTCAGTTTCTTGAGCTTGCCTACATAGTATTTCTATACATACAAGAGGTAAATCCTTGTCACAAAAGAAACTGGTTACGAAAACCTAAAAGATGTTCGCTTCAAGTGTGTCAACACTGATGAGCTCGCAAATATAGTAATGTTTATGATATGCTTTGAAAAAGCACATTTGTCTTAATTTTCATGTTTTCTACCATAGTATAAGACCAGCTACTTAATATAAATGAAGAAGCAAGTTAGCACATGCAAAAACATGAATTGTTAGGCAAGGGCACCAGAATAAAATTATTATATATAGAATGTGTGAAATATAAAAACATAACCGTGCGTACTACAGTACTCAACCAGTGTTATAGTTTTTTAATTATATGCCTGTTATTTCTGTATTTTTAAAGAGAGAGCAAAAGTGTGAGTGTATATATATATATATATATATAATGCAATATCAAGTCCGAAAAGATTTCAACTATATATAATATTGTCACCAACCTGCAAGTTTGGCTTGTCTAACTCATGATAAACCTTGAAATAATTAACATATGAACATCTATTATTAGTGGAAAAAAATTGTGTATTATAAATGTTACGCCAGATCAGAGCAGGAGCCAATCCACTTTTATCCGTTTTATGAGAACAATCTCATGGTAGAAGCTATCTATTACACATACACGCGCGCACACACAAAGAATTGTTGCAAGAAACAAAAAGCATTGGACAACAAATAAACTAGATAACATGCGACCAAATTAATTGAAAATTAATAATAAAAGACGTATAATTGATGTACATACATGCACAAACATATACTGATAGCACACATATAATTAGTGGTCCAAATTTCATGTTTCTTTTTTGGGAGGGCTCAAACTTCACAAGCAGCAGTTGATATTCCTATAACATGTACTAATTTATTATGCATCCACGTCAGGGAGAAACAAAATCATGCAATCCTATGTAGTTTCTATAACCATGCATACTACTTCTTAATTAAGTAACAATGACAGGTAAATCAACCACTTTTTTTGGTTTGGTCATTTACCTTATAACTTGATAGTGAGAGAAGAATAATTGGCCAATTAATTAACGTGCTCCTTCATGATCAAAAGGGCCAAAAATAAAATACTTCTAAGGGGTTGGGCAATATTCCTCTTGTGTCGTGTATAGTACTATGAGGAAAGAGTGTTTACTACCTAATTATGTGCAGATAAGTTATGGATTTATGCAAAGGTGATCAGAGTCAATTATTAGACCAAAAATTTAGGTCTGACAAATGATACTCTATACATAAGATGTGACGTTAAATTCCAAAATGGTCAAATAAGTTTTAATGTTGTGGTTGGCTGAGATAAAAGTATTTAATTATATTTTATGTACAGTAAAAAATGGTCAAATAAGTGTAAGTGTTGTTTTTATAGGTATAGTCTAGCGATAAAATAACACCTAACTCTATTTAGAGGTAAAAAATTTGAATCCTTTACCAAGGTTAAAAAAAAAAACTACGTGAGATAGTACACAAAAATAATAGCTTACGACTACGAAGAAAACCACCAAGTGGCTTCCAAGTTAATTAGCATCTAAACGACCATTTCTTCCTTTCTCACAGTAATCACATAGAAAAGCCAGCAAGAAAAAACAAAGTCATCAATAGTTCAAGAAGTGGGCGAAAAATGTCAAAAATGACTTTTTTGATGAGTTCTCATTAGGATCAGTGCAAACACCAAATTGTTAGATTATGACAGTAGTACAAAGTCATGTATAAACTACATGCAACAAGTCAACCATATCAACCACAAACAACTCTATATACTTTTAACTCTTATACGCATCATGAAGAATATGGAATCACTTTGTTTAGTTTCTGTTCAAGCTCTGACAGATTGATGCTTTCTATATTACTCGCCTGTGAATTGAGGAAAGATTGAACAGGTGAGAAAAATTACAGGTATAAATATATATTATTATATAAATATATATACAAGAACAAAAGTTTCAAAACCCTAAAACTGAAATGATAAACATAGCATTTAATACCTCAGACTGAATAGTGTGTAGAAATCTGCCGTTTACTTTGGTGGAAACACAGCTAACTGAGCTAAGCCCTTCTTCAAGAAGCACTTCCAAAACCCTTGAGAGGGGAAAACCGGTACCTTCAGCTCCGGAATCGCTAGTACTGATGGTGATTTCAACTCCGCTGCAGCAACGTAGGACCGTTAAGAAGCGTCCAGCCGGTGCTGGAGAACAGCTGCTCGAGCTTCCGCTTCCGTCGTGGCTGTCGGTAGGCGCAGTACTAGTGATCGAATCGGACAATTTCTTTAGCCCGTCTCTCTTGGCGCCGAGTTCCTTGATCTTCATCTGGAGATGCTTTATGTACCTTACAGACTCGTTGATGTGGTCGGATATAGAACGTTTTCCCTGAAATAAAACGCCTCAATATTTTACAGGCCTAAGGTCAGAATACGATAAAATCATGACTACCAATTTAGATCCATTGACAAAATTAGAGAAATTAATCCACCAAGAGAACAAAACAACGTGCAAAATCATGGATTTTCAAGTGAACAATGAAAAAGAAAGCCTTTTCTTCACCTTGATTAACTGAAGTGGGAGTAAAGATCTGAGAGAAGCATGAAGGGTAGCCATTTCTTGCCTCCTCAGCCTTTCAATGTCTCTATGGTTCATCTTTTTCTTGTTCTTGTTATCAATATTAGAGCTCTGATCATGACCATTAGTACTATTCAGAGAGGGCAGTGATGACGAGTTCCGGCGGCGCCGGCTTTTGATGATGATCTCCTTGTTATCTTCCAGTGAAGCATGGCCAAGAATCAGATCTTCTGAGATCGTGTGCCTTTGGTGGGGATTAGGTGAAATCTGGAAGCGCAGCTCATTGCTTTGATGTAAAGGAAACATTTGAGGTCAGGGCAAAATTTTAAACAAAAAAGGGACAAGGCTCTCTTGATTTTCCTGTATACTTAGGATGGGAGTGGTAAAGGGAAAGAAGAGCTAGAGATATGTTTGTTAGGGTATGTAATCCTTGGTGGGCCTTTCTAAATGCCAAAGATTCCTTGTAATCTCTTCAAATCTTAAGGTGAGATAACAAATGACATCACCGGCCATATATTTGATTAAAGATTATTAATTTTGGTTTGTTGACAATGTTCCACGTATACAAACTTAAAGTTAGCCCCACTTATATGCCCCTTCATTTGGTGGATGGATCTAAGCAATTTATACATGCATTGAGCTTTTTTTCTCTCTCTCTCTAAAAAAAAAAAGGGCATTAGTTTGCTTCTCTCTGTGATTAAAAACACATAAACCCCAACAATATTGAGATGATCAATCACTCTAACAATGCATTTATAAACAGTTTGAGAAATAAGTTTGAACTGAAAGTCTTATAGCACATGAAAGAAAACACATTAAAAACTTAATTAGAACTTTAAACCATAGTTTGAACTATGGGTCTTAAACAATCTATATTAGAGTTTAATTGCTCTACAAATCTTTTGGTCTAGTGTCATAAGAAGAGGTGGTTAGGAAGAATTTTAGTTAAAAAATTACGAGACAAGAGTTTGATTTTATCTGTAATCTTTATTTTTCATTTATAAAATAATAAGTATCATAGCATGTACTATTTCTTTTAAAAAATGATGTTGTAGTTATAATTTTTCCCTACTTATTTATTTTTTGAACAAGGAAACTTCATTTAAACTAAAAAGAAGTACAAACGAAATCACTTAAGCCGTCCATGAAGAACAAAAAACTATCCTCGACCAGTACTGGTTCCTAGAAAGTTAGAGCCAACAGAGTAGACAATGAAGAGCAGTGGAACAAATAATGGGCGTCAAGGCCGATAAAAGGAATTCCTGCTTGACACCACTAAAGTTTGAGCTCGACAATGGCCCGTTACAACGGCTCATCAGCTGGCAAATTCACTCGACAGAACCTAGTTCCTCCATAATGGAGGCAAAAACGACTCAGACTAGACTCAGGTCTAGCCTACCAAAAGAGACTTGAACTAGATACAGATCTAGCCGATCATAACTACAATCTCATTCTTCACAAGCAGGTAAACCACACAGAATAATTCAATCAAAGATAGAGAAACCATCTCCATTATTAAAAATAGTTCAAACCAACCACAAAAAATACTTAAACAAGGCTGAGATATCGCCTTTATTGAAAAAGATGAAACGGCCTCCACAGCAATCCCCGGCACTGAGGTCCACCACAGTCAATCACTCGGCTACTCAAAGCCCCCTACGTTGGCTAACTGCCTGATGGAGGAAGCACAGGGTCTCACTGCTGCCGTTCCCATGGCAACCCCAGAGCCACCACGTCCCATCCAACACTGGCGGCACGAGCCATCTAGGTCCCTTAACGCTGGCGCCGTATGGGCTGGCAGCAAAGCTTGCCCAATCCATGCCCGAGCCAAGCCACCGAGACTCCTCCCAAGCCCTTCGAACCCAACCCAACCCGATTGAGCTAAGTGCTCTCCACTTCCATTGCAAATGACGCCACCCTCCTTGGTGCCGAACACAGATGGCAGAAAACCACTGAACCTCGGCTCTGCACCCAAGCTCCGGTTCTGTTTAATCCCGTTTCCCTTGGTTGCATGAATTCCCGCATCGTAAAGATCGCCCCATCGCCACTCATTTGATAGAAAACGGAGTCGGCCCTACCGGTTGTGGCTTTTCTCTCTCCTCACAAAGACTCTTCCTCTTGCTTCTTCTCTCTCCTCGCAAAGACTCGTTTTTTCTTTTTCCCTATTTATTTTGATTTTAAAAGATTATTGTGATGACGACCACATTGAAAGTCGAGATTGAGGTCATTGGAGTCTAAGAACTAAATGAGTACTCTGTTCCTAAAGTGAAACCTCTAATGATTATTGAATTCTGAATTTTACTGTAAGCAGGAATAATTTTCAAAAGAATTACTATAGTTCTGACAAGGATATGTTGCCAGATCATTAGTTGGTAGTTAAACTTAAATCTATTCCTTCACCCAACTAAGTTAGTGGAAGCTGGAAAGGAAGGGGAACACTTGCCAGTATCAGCATGCAACACATTATCAACTTTAACACAATTTTACTGTTTTAAAATGACAAAAATTGAATGATCACAGAAAGGGTCCCGTGTCTTCTCCATTGTAAATGTGATTAACTATGTCTATAAGATGAATAAAATGATGAATGGTGTTGACCCTTTTTGTCCAGTTGCCGAATTACAGGCATGTTTTAATTGCTCTTAGTTTCAAGAAAAATTTAGAAAGTTGTATTAACATTTTATGTTAATTTCATAAATGATCACTAAAGTTTATTCTTAGTTGCAGTTTAGTCCTCAATATTTAAAAAGTCCTATTTTGATTTTTAATTTTTTTTACTTTTTTTCAATTTTGGTCCCTTCGTCAGTTAGATATTAAATATTTAACATAAAACTTTTAAAATGTTACTTTTTAATCCTAATCTATTACTTTGTTCACTTTTAATTCTTCTATTATAACTAAGAGTTATGAAGGACAAAAATTTAAAAACTCTAAATGAAAAAGTAAATGTAATGAATTTAATTTATGTAATTAAAAAACCATTTATCATATTGTAATTAAGATGAATTTTAATTAAAAAATTAGCAATTTTTAATACCAGTATATAAGTGTTCAACTTTATTTTTTGGGAAATTAAAGCTTATTTAAAAAATAATTAATAAATTGTTTTTAATTAATTAGTGACATAAATCAAGAACATTGTAGTCAGTTTATCAGTTTAGTTTTTTTTTTTTTTTAGTTCTGGTCCTTAATAATACATATTGCTAACAGAGGGATCAAAAGTGATAAAATAAAGTGATAAATTAAGGACCAAAAGTGAAACAAAATAACAGGTTAGGAAGCAAAGTAAGACACATTAAAAATATTCTATTAAATATTTAACACCCAACTAACAAAAGGACTAAGACGAAAGCAACGTAAAAGATTAAGGATCAAAATGGAAATTTTTAAATGTTAAGGACTAAACTAAGACTAAAGGTAAACTTCAGGAACTATTTGTAAAATTAATCCAAAATTTTATTAGGGTTTTATAACTTTTAGTCCAATTAAAAATTAAACATTAATTTGCATTTTAAAAAATATAAATCCAAACACTAATTAAAAATCATACCTTTTACTTCTCTTTATCTATAAAACAATGTCAAATTAGGCCCTATATATACCGTTCACATCTTATTAGTCACATAATTAAGTAAGAAAATTCATTATGCTCAGCAATACGATCTTTCCAACACGAGCATTATTGTGGGTTTAACTTGAAATTTACAATAAAAAATGGCTTAGGAGAGGAGAGAAAATGATGAATTCTCCGATAGGGACAGGGAATAATTTAAAGTGGCATGTAATGAAGTACATATATTGTGCCATTAATTGATAAAGGTTAGGGAAAAGTATTCTTCTTTCGTCTCTAACTAATTTTCACAGTGAAAGTTGGGCCCTTTGTCTTTAAAATGTTCAATTTATACACGTGCTCTTATTTCTCTCTCCCACTATTACTTTTCCATATAGTTCAACTTTAGTCACCGAATTAATTATGTCTTTCTTGTGGTAAGGGAACGGAGCACGATGATCTTGACTTGTGATAATGTAAACGGAACACGATGATCTTAGTTCCTGGTAAATTACATAGGTTGGAACACGACAATCTTGTCACTAAAACAACAGTTAATTTGTACCTAATTAAAATGTGAACAATAATGCACCTTTTCATTTAATAATAATTATATGACTGATCATATATTATCAATTGTTAGTGATTCTGATCAAAACATATAAGGTCCCTCATAATATCATTTTGAAATATTATAAATTAATTGGTATTCATAATGTCCATGGGAATATATAACAACTTCACTGTTCATGCATATCTTCCCATTTTGGGCTTAGAAAAATGCTGTGATCTGATATTGTTCATGTACCGGATCTTTGGGCGGAAAAAGGAGGGAAAAAAAAAGCAGCAAAACCGGCCATAAATAGAATCAAGGACAATATTTTCCGGCATTGTCGATTATATAAGCACCA